>JAACJT020000033.1:414960-445589 GCA_009936485.2 Gymnarchus niloticus | reverse complement strand
CTCCCCTCCCCCCCCTATCTACTGCTCTCACTCTCTTGTGTGTTCAGCACTGCTGGGTGTTCTGTGCCTTTCCAAGCTGTTTAAGGCAGCCAGGAACGGGGAAATCCTTCTCATAATGAGGAAATAGGCTGGGGAAACGGGGAATCACACTGGAATTCAGTAACCCGGTCTACTGAGAATGAACTTTTGGCTTAATAAATGGTGAGTTTAAGAATGCTACAAAAAATGAATCATTTCTGCACATGTGTGAACATGTTTGCGTGCATATTTGTAGAGTTTACCTGTTATGAATTTCCTGAATGCATGCCTGCAGTAATCTTGTTGTGCTTACCAGACAGTGTCAAGCTGCATGTGGAAGTGCAGAATTGCAAATGCAATGAAGGAGCTAAATTTCCAGTCATTCAATCAGATTGCAGCTTCTCATGATTAAAGCCATAATTGGGGAAAGATATTTAAAATGATACATCAGAGCTGTGTTTGAGGTCAGCTTTGTAAAGATGTGTATGTATAAAACAAATTGTAACATGTATTGGGCTGTATTAGGAACATATGCTGATTTCCATAATTTTCACTATATGCCTAATAGCACACAATCAGCTTACTCCAGGTCATGCCCAGGAAAAACACATCAGTAGACTGGGTTACATGCCGAGTCTGTGAATCTAAATGCTAAAATCATACTGTGAGAGGGCCACGTGTCATTCCCGTGTTTCAAGCTCATTCCGTGAATTGCACATTGAAAACAGACCTTCGATGCCTCTGTTACAGCTTATAAGGAAAAACAGTGCATAGAGTCATATTGAGTTTTTGTCTCAGCATTCTGACACAGTTTTATTATGTATCAAATGAGAAAAGGGCATTGGAACAGAAGTGCTGAAAAATAAAACAGGTAACAAAGAGGCTTGTACATCATGAATTCAGTACGGTTTGATGGACAGCTGTCCATCAAAGCCAGTGTAAAAGGTTTTTCTGTCCTCCATAAAAATGTGTCTGCTTTGACATCATCCTAAATATTTGTGTCATGGAAGGACACAAAAGCCTTTTTACCTTATTACAGATAGTTTAACACGCACTGATAGACTGTTCAGTTATGTGAAATATCCCTTGTCTATAACCGCTTACTAAGTACAGTGTCGCACTGATCATAGGAACTATCCCATGATGCCTAGTGGATGACGCAGGGGACACCTAGGATCACAGAGCACACACACACACACACACACACACACACACACACAAAATCAGTCACCGTGGGCAATTTGCAAATGCCAATTCTCCTGACAACGTGTTTTGGGACTGAAAGAGGAAACCTATGCAGGGATGGAACACATACAGACTTGGGGGGTGAAAGCTCACGAGTCTGGAGGTGAGACAACAATGGGCTATACTATAAGCCATACTGTACAATGGATTACATTGTAAGCCACCATACATCAAAAGTAACATAAATTGTTCTGCTTAATGTGACTATTTTTAATGGTCATTGATTAAAATATAAATTATATATATATATTTATATATACTGTATATAGTACATAGTTATTACTCTGTGTGTATTATAATATATGGTTTATATTGAAGCAAGTTTTCTAATAGGGCTTCAATCAGCAATATATAATTTGTAAGAATATGCTTTAAACTGCTACATAAGCTGATGATCCTTTCATCGTTAAGATGGAGTTAGACTCTTAAAACGTTGTAATAGACTATGGATTCAATATTATTCCTTGATAAATTAGTACCATATACGTTTGATAATGGCCTGGTTCTCACATGTTCAGATATATATAAAATAAATAAATGGTTTGATGGTTGCTAGGTAACAGAAAAGAGTTCTTAGAACCAGAACACAGGTCTAGCTATTTACAAACACTTAATGCTTCTTGCTAGTGAACAATTATGCTAGATTTGTGATGATAATTCAATTATTTATTACCAAAATGAAGTTTACCATTGGACCTGGCTTATCTTTGAATACTTTTTCTTCCTGAAATTTATATTGCAATCGTAACAATTTAATTGAATGAAACAGAAAAACTCTGTCAAAAGGCAAAACCAATTATGTGGTGAAGGTCAAAATATGAAATATCATTTGTATGCGTGTGCTATAAAGGCATGTTTTGAAAGTCTTCTCAAAAATTAAGGAGCTACTACTAAAGCTAGCATAACTAACTGACAAAAATCTGCAATCATTCATGGCAATTTGGTTATGATTTGGTTTATTTGCTTAAATATTTGCTCTGTTTAGCATTTTTGTTCTGATCTTCAGGCATTCATTTGTAACATATACTGTATATATCATTATTATACTCAACCTTGGAATGTCAAAGTTGTCAGAAAAAGTCCAAAACTAAAAAGTTCCCCAAAAAATAAAAAATGCTTTGTTAAACTAGATAGGAGTTCCAGGAAAATGAATGCCCACTGTACAGTGGATTAGTTCAGGCCAGTGTTTTCCTTATCTTATTTTTCTTTTGCGTTTTTCATACTTTATTCCTGTTTAAAAGATTTAACTGTATACATTTTTAGGTGTGTGATTGCCTTTTCCAATTTTTTTTTTTTCTTTTTGGAACATGAATACATGTGTACAAGCAGTACAGTAAAAAATGCAAGTGTAAAAAATTGTCATGAACAAAAATGTGTTACATCTTACAAAGTAAATTTAATTTACTTATTAACTTATTAAGAACAAATTAAATCTTTATTTGGCATTTGCACAAGTATTTTGGAATGTTTTTTCTTCCACACATCCCATCTTGGTCTCTATGAGACACACAGAGGTCAGAGTGTAAGATCAGCCATTTATCTAGCACCCCAGTTGCAGTTCTGGAGTTAAGGGTGTTTCTCAAGGGCCTAACACTTTTGCCAGTGTGGGATTTGAACTAGCAACCAGAGACAGCTAACCTGCAGAGCCACAAGTCAGTAAAGTATATTAGTTTAGTCATATACCTGACATTTTAAACAAACAAAACAAATTACAATGAAGTAACTCTGACACTCACTATTTAAACATTTACTTTTCATATTATTGAATTTGAGAAATCAAAGGTCTCGCCACGTTTGACTAGACAAGTATAATGTTTGTTAAAAAATAATGCATTTCACAGTAAAACAAAAACGATAAAAGAAATTAATGATCACCTGGATCACTATTTTTAGGTTAAAATTTAAGAATAAAATGTATCTTATTACATATGATATGTATGATATTATTTACCTGGTTCTACTTTATTATACTCTGTGATCTACAAGAACTGATCAGTAGTGAGTAATAAATCAAGGGTAAATGAGAAAGGGTTTATATGTCAGTTTAACAAAACACTTGAGCAGCTGATTAAAAAAAAAAAAAAACAAAAAACTATTACTGGTAATGCTCACAACCAGAGTACAATAGTAAAGGGGAGTGGATGAACAACATAAACATGCAGTGTTAGCTTGGTAAAAATATTGATAGCTACCCAACATATGGAGGGGATAGAATACGTTCCTATTCCTTCTCTCTCTGCATAGCATGGTGATAGCTTTTATTGCAGCCTTATTACAAGATGGGGAAATAAAAAAATTACTATACAGACAATTTAACATGAAGAAGGTCTGAATCTTTACTGAGCAACAGGAGTGCAGAAAAGCAGCAAGCATTTCCTGATCTTTCTGAGTGTGCTGGGGTGAATTCAGCATATTAAAGAGCAAGACACACTACTTGTCTGTCCTTTTCATTTAATATTTATTCAAAAATCTAATTATCTGCTGAAGAACATCCCTGAGCCCAGGGACCCAGATGCATGCTGAATTATGGGTGGGCTTCAAACTTAGGCTGCTTATTGGGATTGGGATGGAATCCTCCCAGTCTGCTTTGAGCACATGCCCTTTGCAAAAACTGATTCATGTTGCAGAAACAGGTTCATTAAAAATGTACATATACATAGAACCATTTGCATACCCCTCAAGTATTCACGGACTGAAAGCGCCCAATCAAAGCTGTTCTTGTACATATCTAGGTACAGTTAATAGTATGTCCTGTTTTCACACCTACATATTTAGTTGCCAAAACGCCTCCAGCATTCATCTAGACGAATACAAGATACATGTCCTACTTCACAAGCTGTTTCTCTGGTGGTGTTCTGGATTAATTCAAATGGTCGGCCTGCCGATAGCTACTTTCTTTGGTTATTCATCAACTTCTGATGCTGGATGCATTCTGAATGGAGGAGTCAAGGTCCTGCGGCTTGTGACTTGGGAAACTACATGACCTTAGTGCTAAGCTGTTGTCTGTTGTGGTCTCTTAATCACAATGACAGCCCTCTCCAATTCCTGACTTTTGCATCAAAGTCAGCATTGTCTCTTCTGATTCCTCTGGACTCGGTTCTGCATCTATTTTAATTGGCTATTTCTAGTCTGTGTTTCTTGGTTTCTCGTTATGAGGTAGAGTGACTGCACCTCAAAGGAACATCCAGTAGACATCTAACTGAGTGGCTGCTATGTCTCATTATCTGTTTCTCAATAATGAGAGCAGACATGCCTCTGTTTTTATAGATTCTCTACATAAATCCCTCGATGATTTTCTAGATTCTGGAGCTAGATCTAGTCAGTCAAAATATTCAGGGAAGGCTTGTAGGTCTTCTAAAATCAAAATGTGGGTCGGTCATTTAAAAATAAACACCATTTGCTTATTTAATCACGTTCTTTCTAATAATTTATTTAAAATCTTTAACCTAAAACCCATTATTGTCCCCATGTACAGTAGTTATCACATATGGGACATTCTAATTTAATATTGGAAACATCTGTTATTAATATCAAAATGTAAACAAAATACTATCCAAATTCTTATATATATGAAAAATAGGTACTGTAAATACACGAGCATAAATGTATTTATAACTAAATATTCTACTATGTTTATAATTTCAAATAAACTTGCTCTATCATTAACTGGTTGAAAAGGCTGTAATTCATGACAAGCTCAGACAGACTCAATTACATCTTGCTTCAATTTTATGAATATTGTTTCTTTTATTCCCTTAGGAATAAATTAATATATGGCCATTGCTGCTTTCCCTATTTGATTAGTCATAAATTTTATTGGTCGTGTTGTTACCAGGAGCACACAAGAAGAGCAAATTAAATACATCATCAGGGAATGCTAGAGCTTCATTGAGAAAGCTTAATAAGACTGCAAAACAAAATGGGGATTCCTCTCTGATAAATTCGCACTGCAGATTCTGCACTTAGACTTCTGCTATTGCTGCTGTCATTAGTCACCCCAGCTTGAGGTGTTCGTTTCTTTCCTTTTCACACAGACCTGTGATGTGGGGTTTCTTTGGGATGAGGGGGAGGACCTCTGGCATGGGAAAATAGATGGGAGGCTTTTGGATTTGCCATTTGTCTCTGTTTTAGGCAGCATTCTGTGTGACATTTAGAAACCTTCCTTATCTGGCCAATTTCTCTCAAAGCTCTGCGTGGCAACTGGCAAAGGGATGCATTATGTGTTTAAAAGGAGCGATTGTCACTATGAGGTGAAAAAATCACCTGCCGATCACCTGCTGATTACCTGCTGAGATATTAACCAGCTGAAGAGGAACCAGGTGTTGGCTCCAAAAAAAGATTCATAATGATACAGAGGTGAAGACAAAAAATGAGTGTTTATCATCCTACCAAAATGTTGCGGGGTCATCTTGAGACAAGGCCTCTTGAGAGGGAGGAAGAGTGTGGTGTGATGTAGCGTGACTGACAAACTTTCCCCGGCAGGGATCAGCTGTCAGTATCTGCAGTAATCTGCAGTGCTGTGTGAGTCACGTATCCTGACAGAGCAGCACACTAATCAAAGCCATCCATCCCTTCACACAGAAATCTCAACCAGAGAAATTCTTTTCATGGAGTTTTTTTTTTTTTTTTAGCACAAATACGTATGTGCATGCATGTATTTTTCACCCAGAGTTGTTGATATGTTGTTGTAATGTTGGAAACAGACATAGTCAAATCTGCATTGTTGGTTGTGAGATACCCTTTATGTTTATTGTAATTCTTATAGTTGCATATGCAGTAGCTCCTTTTAAACTGTTTTTTTTTTTAAGTTGGATGTAGTTGGTTAATATTAAAATCTGTTAACTATTTTAAATTATGGTTGATGAAACAACTGTGAAAAAATTATCATTATTATTATTCCATCTCTCATGATCATATTTAAAATGGAGACTGAATGCTCTGCTCTCTGTGTATATAGAGTTTTGATCCTTTCCCCACATCAGTCAGGTTTCAGCTGGGACCTTTGGTTTCCTCTTACAGTATAAAGACAAACAGGCTAATCGGTGTCTAAATTCTTTGTAGTGAGTGTATGTGTGTAAATGGCCTGTCATGGATTTGTATCCTGTCCAAGGTATACCCCAGCCCTCTGTCCTCTGCTGCCAGGGCAGCCTGCAATTTTGAGGATAAGCAGTTGGAAGATGGATGGGTAATCACAGAGCTTAATAGCTGAGCCACCTCCCAAAATATTATAAAGAATAATAAACTTGTACTTCATCCACATCTAAATTTCCAGAAAGATTAATGAATGAAATGGAATTCATCCCCTCAGAATTTGTATTCAATTGGAGCAAATCTGAGAGAAATTAATACCCTCCATTTCACAAAGGGAGCTCTAGAGATTCTCCCAAACAATATGCACATTGTCTAGAAAGGGAGGCTTTCAAAACCCTATAGCTGATGGCTGGATACAAATCAAAGGGGGTGGGGGGAGTCAAGTTTGTTTCCACAATCATAGGCCACAGATAAGAAGTTTAGGCAGAGTGGAAATGCAGCTACATTTTCAGTTATTTATTTAGCAGATGCTTTTTTTTTTACAAAGCAATAATACATCTGAAGCATGTAGCTGTCAAAAACCCAACTTAAGTACAAGTGCTGCTAGAATAAGCTTTCAATGAGTGATCAGTAACAAGTATAAGATAGAACTGGAACAATCACTAAACAAACCACAGTTCAACCTAACATCAGAAAAGCTATTGAAACAAATAAGCCCAAGACAATCCAGTAGGAAATATCTGTAAATGCAAAACAAGAACAGAAATATTGGTAGCAAACTCCCTATAATTTAGCAGAAGAATATGCAATTATTGCTGGTAAAATGTCATATTATCTTGTTTTGACATTTTTTTCCAAGTATGGTCATTAATTTAGTAGAAAATTTAGTAAAAACACTGTGCTTAAATTCATTTAAAACATTTTATCCACGCATGTTTTCAACTAACCATTGTGTTATTTTTTTCAGTTTTACTTCATCACTTCAGTTATCTGTAACTGGTAATACTGTTGCCTCTGTATTAGGGTTAATAAGTAATAAGAAATCCTGTAGAGCTTTGGGTTTCTGGATGCTTGAAAAGGTGATTAAGGATTTTCTATGTCTGAAAGGCAACTATAATTGTGGTATTCACTTGGAGATGTGTGTCTCTGCTCTGTTGGCAGGATCACCACTGGTAGACGGCTCTCAGACTCAACACGGAGAACACAAGGCCCTTAGAGAGAGGAAGTTGGGCACAGGCCAAATATTCAAAATTGGACTTCATCTTTCTGTAAAGAAAGTGGTCACCGATGAACTCATGAAGCGATAAAGGAAAACATGAAAAAGATATATATTGGGAAAACAGCAGTGAAAAACTCCAGAAACAACAGTAAACATCAGAAAAAGAGGTAAGAACAATGTAAGTCATCCATATTCAATACCACTCTGTTACAAATTGAAAATCAACTCAGCCATTGGACTGCCAGCCTCCATTTTAGACACATCACATTCCATTGTTGCACGATGTTGACCTAGTCTATTCATGTGGAGGTCAGCTGACACTCTCTAGCTGAAGGGCTGTCCACACATATTCTTGTCTAGGGGGTATGAACCAATCAGTACCTTGGCTTGTACCTCAACTGCCTGTGCATGAAAAATGGACATCTTCCAATAAGCTGATTTAGACAGTAGGCGTTAGCTATAAATTAAACATTTTAGATCAGTTATATATATATACATATATATATAAATGTTTTATCTGAGTTTGGTACCTTAATAGTTGTCTGAAAACTACATGAAATATGTTACATTCATTTTTCAATTTTGTACTACAATTAAGAGCAAATTCCCCACAATGTATACATTATATTCATCATCATATTTTCCAATCATTGCTTATTACAGCTATTAAATATTTGAATAATGGAGAGTTTATAAACATATGCTTGGAGCACAGGAGCTTGCTTTAGTGTTAGACTGGGAAAGAATACACCTGATCCAGTTCTAGTAAATAATTTAATCAGAAGCCTTTCAGCTGTTAGGCCTTAAATAATATTCCATTGCTTAGAGTCACCAGGCTTAGACATAGACTGTAAACTTTATGAATCAGGTAATAATGTCTGTACCTTTTAATAGGTGACATGTTGTGATGCTTATAAAGTCCAAAAAAAGAGTAAGAGGAGGCATGGTGTGATGTTTGGATGACTGAAGTATGTATTGTTTTTAGGGTATGCAGAATATACAGGTAATGTGACACATTTCCAGAGATCCTGGGCCAAATTATCACTTCCATCACCTCTGAAGTCTGCACAGTGAGGACAAACAATATTTTCTCCGGTTTACACATAAATATACAAAGTCACATATCTTAAAAAACTATTTTTCTTTGGTTTTTTTCTCACATACTTTTTCCCTCTTTCTAGTACTGTCTCTTTCCTGCACAGATACAAGTAAAGACAGAGAATGATTTTTACTATATCCTGCTTCATATAATTACTTTTGTCAAACTGGTTGATCATTTTAAGTCAGCGAATGCTATATTTATGTGAAACACTATTGCTTTCAGGATTTTTATTAAATTCCATTCTTGTCCAAGAATTTTGTCCCAAATCCAGAGTCTTTACCTGCGCTGAACATTGTTTTCTATTGCTTTTTATACTGTCAGTCCTGCATATACAACAGCAACAACACAAATAACAATAAGCAAATGATCCTCAAATACATTAGCATTTAACAAATGCCTCACAATGGCTTGATTTTTTAAGAGCAATTGAGTAAAAAAAATAAAAGCACATTACTCAAAGCTACTTCAGTTGTATAATTCTATTGTCTCTTCTGTGAATTCAAAAGGCTATTTAAATTTTATTGCAGAACATTCCCGTCAGAGCCTAAAGCTTTTAAAAGTGTGATTCATCATTATTTTTTCACTTTTTCAGAATCCTTAGTGGTCCACAATAATGAGTAAAGGCAGTTCACATTTCAATTAGGGCATATCTAATACTAGGGATCCTATATAATAGTCATGTGAAATATAAGACTGTTAATCTGTTGTAATTAGTGCCTCCATCATTATGGTGAACAAAATCACATGACACAGGGATGGGAACCACATGACAGAGAACAAATCCTTTTTTTGCAGTGGGAATTCCCAAAAGAGGGGTGGAGGGTGGTATCAGTATCCGCACAATGGAAGGGAACAGTCATGAGCAACACTGTGGCCGTTCCCACACTCCTCCAGGATCAAATGTGGATTTTGCTCTCTATGTGTGGAGTTTGCATGTTCTCCCCATGTTTCCTGTTTTCACAGTGCAAAGACACATAGTTAGCATTCCTGGCAAGCCCTATATATGAGAGTCTGAACCTGTTTGTGCTTTGTGATGGGCTGGCATCCTGTCCACCGTGTACCCCAGCTTTGTACCCTATGCTACCTGGCAGAGGTTCCCCCACCCCCCACTTCATGAACCGAATCAGCATAGTCAGTTAGACGATGGATCGATAGAGACATGTTCAAAAATAAGAAAGGAAATCAGGGTATGGTGACAGGAGACAAGGTGGGTGCAGGGATCTACACAGGTCTGTTGTTAATTTGGACAAAGTTACATGTATCATATTTAGATCATGTGATCACATTTCAAAATTACTCCAAGCTTTCAGACCTAACATGCACTTTTTTTTGCTTTTTCCAAAAGAGTTGAGGTATAACAGATGGGTGCTGTAGTGATGACATAGATGGCTCCAAAGTTAGTAACTTGTTCTAGCTCTCTAAGCCTACTTATTTGGGGACCATGGTAATTTAATGAAGATTTGTTTCATTCCTGGTTTATAGTCTAACTTGGGTGATTTGACCATGTCACAGGAAAAGCACTAGTCACAGAGTTGTACAGAATGTATACCTTCTTGACAAATCTCTTGAGGATGTTGGTGACGTATATGCAAACTGATATATATGGTAATTTCTCCTCTACTCTCGGGAGAGATATTAAATAACCAGAGGGACTGCACATGCGTTCATAGAATAGGATAATTTTTAAAATGAATATTATACATACCAGATCAGGGGTGTCAAACTCTGGTCCTGGGGGGTTGCTGTGGGTGCAGGCTTTTGTTCCAGCCATCCATCCCTCTTCTTTATCTGCTTACCTGTAAGGGTCATGGGGAAGCTGGAGCCAATCCCAGCTAACTTTGGGTGAAAGGTAGGGTACATCCTGGACAGGTCACCAATTCACCACAGGGCCAACACAAAGACAAATGCCCTACACACTCATGGGCAATTTAGAGTAACCAATTGACCTATCCTGCATGTCTTTAGAATGTGGGAGGAAACCAGAGTACTCAAAGGAAACCCATACAGGCTTGGGGAGAACATGCAGACTCCACACAGAAAGGCCCCTGTCAGCAGCAAGGACTGAACCTAGAACCTTCTTACGGTGAGGCAGACATGCTAACCACTCAGCCACCGTGCCACCCTTATTCCAGCCAATTCCTGCTTTAATGTGAACCCCTATCATTTAATCGTGCCCCTATTTCCATCGTTTTATATTTACTGTCAATAACAGACCTAAAAGCAAACTTGACTCACCAGAATTTGTCAAAGGACATTAAGTTAGTTCAGTCAAAAAGGTATTACCTGCAGTTTCTTTGTGGTCTGTGTCAATTGCTAATTATCACAGTAGTGGACACACCTTACATCATTGCTGCTCATTAGGCCCTAAAGAACACCAATAACCTAATCTGTGTTTCCACTGCTGTGATATTTAGCAACAAATGGAGAAATGAAAGTGATATTAAGAAGCAACATCTTATCCTTTAAAAATATTTAGAAGATAACTAAACCCTGCTGAGAATATGCTGATTGACACAGTAAATAAAAACTGATGGAGGGTGTGATTAAATGAGCTAGGGGTTCACGTAAAAGCAGGAATTGGCTGGAATAAAAACTTGCACCCACAGTGGCCCCCCAGGACCCAGAGTTTGACACCCCTGGATTAGATGTTTCCAATATTACACTAAATAATACCTAAAAAGTAGAAATTTGAAGTATGTTTGTTTTGTTTCCCATTAATTGTCTACTTTTTATCAAGTAAAATTATAGTGTATCCGTGGACCACATTTTGATACCTCAGAAGAATTGTCAATGTTCAGCAAAGTTCCCCTGATTCTAGGAACACCTCAGTACATTACATAATATTGATACATATCATTCATCACCACACTCATAACAGTGATGTATTCAGTGCAGCAGTGACAGGTTGGGGCAGATATTTATGAGCCAGGCTAACTGCATGTGTGTCTGTCTTGCTTGTGTAGCTTCCTGCAAGAGCAAAAAGAGGATTTGCGCAAGCGGTTGTCCTACACCACCCACAAGCTGGACCGGCTGGAGACAGAATTTGACTCTACGCGCCAGTACCTAGAGACTGAGCTGCGTCGGGCCCAGGAGGAGCTGGAGAAGTTCATTGACAAACTGCGCCGGTGAACATTCATCGCTAACTCACTTTAACCTGGAGAAGTTGACTGACATCTGCGAGCCCAACCTTAGACTTAACAGATAGCTTTCTTTTCCTCACACCAGTATAACAGTCTTTTGGACTGTGAAGGTCCTGACTACCTAGCGTTAGGGAAGGCTAGGTTCATCACACAGATATTGAAGACTTCTTAGATTAACCAAGCATCTAACTGAATTCAACCTTAAAAATAGGAACTTCTACAACAGGGTGCTAGTTTTGTGAAACTAAAAACGACTAAAAATTAGTCCTAAGATTTTTTTATTTGAAAACAATCTTGTGTTTCATTAACAAGGGCTGTAACTTGACCTCTATTAACCATTTGCCATTTATTTATATTAACAACAGTTGTCTTGCTCTTTGAATGCTCTTGATATTCAAAATCGTCTTCGTGTTCAGGTCTGCCTTACAATTACAAAGAGATGGAAATAGTTCATTTCTACACATTTACCAAAGACTTAATTTTCCTTTCTGGGTCCCATGTTTAAGGTATACAGATAAAGCTAAATATAACACAATGTAATAGCTCAGAAATTGCACTGTCTATATTTCACAGTCTGACTCAGGCAAAATGTGTATTCTGTTTTCAGAGGCATTGTGACCCAAATCTCAGTCATGAAATATTCAGGTGGAAAATGCAACCAGTCATCAAGACCAGTGGAGACAGAAGGGGATCTTAAGCAATAGCAGTTGCTATCTTCACGTTCTCACTCATGTTTCTCCTTTCCGCTATACTTCACGTTCTTCTCTGAATTCTTTTTAGAGACGGGCAGGCCAAAACATTCAGAGTGGCAAATATAATTAAAAGGCTATTTTGGGCAAAGGCTCGGCTGCTTTACAAATCTGCCTCGCACAGTGGCAACACATTTTATCATTAAAGTCACTCTTTCCCCCTTGTGAACTTCATGAGCTCTAGGGCTTGGGATGGATTCCAGAAATTTAGGAGCATCCAGGGATGAGCTTTTGCTCTTGCCTTTCATCAGCAAATCCTCCCTCACCATAGCAGCAGCTCCTGGATGTCTGCCAGGCAACCAAAACTCTGACGTGTGACATCAATCCCAGCGCACCAAACAGATGCGGTGCTTAGGACGTGTTCACCATCGAAGTAGAGTGCAAATGTGAAAATAAATTTCAGCTTAAGAAAGACAATATAGAGTTAGGACTGTAATCGGTGATTATTAATAATGACCAACGGAAAGTTGATATGAAAATCTCACTGAAATGTGCTCACACCCCCAGTTGAAAACGTCACTCTTCATTATATTCATTCAAACACATAAAACTGTTCTCACCAAAAACATTTCGCATTGATCTTAGTTGCAAAATGTCTCTAGTGCTGCTGGTTTAACCAACGTAATATATCACTGCTGATGGCTCTTGTGTAAAATTTCTAATGTATTGTTTTTATAGGTAGCTTGCTTGTTTTCATTCAGTAAGGTATAGTTTCCTCTTTATTTTGTTGACTGACAACCTCTTTCTTGCAGCATACAGAGCAGCTATGCTGCACTGCAGAGGATCAACCAGGATCTGGAGGATAAAATCCACAGAACAGTAGGTGCCTCGACATACCTTGAAATAAGATCTCAGCTCAGGACCCATGACCTTTTCGAGAGGCTAGAAAGGTGCTAGTATTTCAGAAATGGCTAGAAAGTGGATCATGATGGTAACTGCGACCCCAAAGTTCCTCGCAGCCCCCACTACAGGATTCAGCCATCTCACATCATTCATATCCTAATGGTGCAATCTGTTACAGTCATGTTGAAAAGTCACACTTATTGAGTTTATTATTATTATTATTATTATTGGTTATTGAGCCGGTGCCGCGTGTTTGGTTATATGTCCACATTTCATGTCTTCTCCATTTCTTCTAATTTACCTGACATATTAATTTCCAGGTAAAACTATGATATATACTGTATATATACTGTACCTTTTGTTTTTTGGAATTCAGTTTTTAATTTAACTGAAAGAATACAATCATCATCATCATCTTCATAATACTTCTTCTAGCGAGGGTCATGGTGAGGAGAAATATGTCCAAATTTTTATTGGAAAGAATGCAAGATAAAAATTCATTAGCCCTGCATGTGTAACAAGTTTCCTCCTAGAACTTCCTAGTTTATTATGTACAATTTCCAGTGTATCTCTGGTGCTTACTAGAAAAGAATAAAATATAGAACAATCAAGTTTAACAAAGGTGATTACCAAATGTAATCTGCACCTCCTAAATATGAAATTCTAATCCAATATTACTGAAAATTAGTGTTATTTGTTTTTTGGATCTTTCTACTAGAATATGTTCATGATCAAATTTAACCTTTGGAACGTCTGTCTTCAGCTTTACATTCTAATAAAACAGCGCATATGGATTTCACTGACATGCCGTGTGGTCATTTTAAGTTCGGAGGCTAACAATATCAGCACTGCGTAGATGCTGTGCATAATGTCTGCAGATTTGAGCCTTGTGTACTGCTTCAGTGTTTTGCTCTTGGATGGGGCCTCTCTCAGGGGTGAGATGCCATTTAAAATGTCTCAGTAAGTTCTCTGTAAAAGGCAGCTAAGTGTTTTCACAGGCTGTCATTTTAATAAGAACCCTCCCAGGAGCACCAGCATTTCACAGTTCGCTGTCACTTTAACTTCATTTGTTGCTAATGGTTCGGGCTTATGATACAAAACACCCACACACTGATAGCATACCTCATATTTCACACCACACCAAAAGGAAAACTCCCTATAGCAATTGGTTTAGATCGCTTTATTGGTTTCTCTCAGAATCATAAGTGTTAAATGATTTCCTACTGTTACAGGCTTTGAAGATGACCTCACATGTCACATGGAATAAATTATTATTGGAAAATTAGTCTAGCTACACTTTACAACTTTTTTGTTTCCATCCATCCATCCATCCATCCAGGAAATTAATCCATCAATTTCCGTATCATGTATCCAGTATGATATAGATTTAACTATCGGTAGTCTGTATCATTTATATCCTTGCACTGACATACTGTGGTTGAAGGAAAAAAAACAAAACATTGTTTACACGAAATACATTTAAGAAGTGTTAATAGGCCGGGCATGACTATTGTTACTATGAAATAAGACACATATAATTAATAAGACATATAATTAAAAAGTGAATCTTCATTAAACGTATTAGCAATACATTACATTGGTGGATCACATGAGAATTCTATCTGGATTTCATTTAATATTTTTGTCATTATAGTTGTAATGTGCTGTTTGTCAATGGTTAATACTCAAGAGAGACATTTTACTGATTTTTTTCTTCCAAAATATCCATCAGCGTACAACTGGAAGTCATGTTAGGAACTCTCAATAAACATCTGTGTTAACTATTATACTGGAATAATAACTGCATTAAAACTTTAGTTAAAAACACCCATTAAAAAAATAAAACTTTTTAGCAACTTTAGAAACTCAATAATCACTTGTTCTTTTACATCGGAAGAGTTTTAATTTAATCTGTTTAAATGTTGAAACATGGTCTCATTTTGGTAGCAGAGTTGTCTGGAATGTTTTAGGCAGCTTCAACAACAGCAAAAATTCATGTGAATGCGTAGGTGAGTGAGGGAGAGTGGAAGAGAGACAAATTAGATCAGACAAATCAATGCCAACGCCTGCAATACTAAAGGATATAGTACTCCTGTTCCTTCCAGAGTGCTCTGTGGTTGGTGTTAGTCTTAGTAATTCACACAAGAGACAGGAAGAGACTTTAACATAAAGTTTTCATAATCGATTAAGGGAAGCACCAATGCAACAGAATACCCTTCATCTTTGTCTATGCAAAGATCTTCAGATCAGGGGTAGGGGTGGACAGGCCCTTTGTATCTTCGTTGTTTTCCAGAAACTTCTCTCGGTTCCTAAAATTCCCTACAGCCTTGAGGTTATGCCAGGTAGAGATGCCACCTTGCACCCTGACTGTTCTTCGCTGTCTGAATAGTGACTGATTGTCTTCATTACCATGCAGCATTACTAGGTATCTTTGCATTTGCAAAGTAGGGCGCTAAACTCTACCCAGGTCCAAAATTCCCATCTTGTTTTTTATCTTTAAGGCCTTGCTATGGCACCAGTTTCTCAGCTTCTCAACTACCAGCACATAACACACATTTACTGTTTTTCTTGTTACCTTTCCCTTTTCATACAAGTTTCCTACTGTAGTACAGAGCATGAGAATATGCTAGAAATTTCCGCTTACGTTTGACTACCTATAAAAATCTTATGACCTAATGGTCTAACTCTACACATATTGGTACCAGTATAATTTTTCACACGATATAATTTTATGTGGCTGAAGGTATTAGATATTTCACCATGGCTGATGTGTAGCAAGGGCAATGGCGATGTGTTGTATCAGTATTGGTCTGCATAAGTCCAGCATTATTTCAGACATGTGAGTCACTAATTCTCCTAAGAAAATTTAACTGAGAAGTGCTGCTACTTTAGCTGTAAGCCATTCATCATCCAAACAATTTTACGTATTCATGACACGCAGGAAATTTCTTCTTGGTAATGGTGTAGCCAGCAAATACCACACTCAAGACTAGGCAAAAGTTTGCATACACCCATTCAAACAACCACTAACCCCTTATCCTGGTCAGGGCTGTGGGGGCCTGGAGTCTGTCCCAGGCAGCACAGGGCACAAAGCCGGGGTACACCCTGGATGGGATGAAGTGTGAATACACTTCTGTATAAATACTGTTTTGTATCATAATATCTCACGTCAAATACATTTCTGTGAATAACTGAAAATATCTTTGTTATAATATACAAAAGATAACTCAAAATTGTCCATGTCTGTCTTGATAACAGCAGACAAACATAAAGTTTCAGCAACAAATCACCCTACATACTGTATCTTCTATTCTGTTACAATTCCCAGAGAATTAGGGTGCTTGTAGGACGCTTTGCTTTGACTTTTCAAACAACTTCATGTCATACAAGTTTTATGGGATTGAGGTCTGGATACTAAGCTGGCAAGGCCTTTTGCCAAAGTTGTCCTTAAGTTTTATTCTTTGACAGATACTCGTAGGTCTCACACAATTTTGAGTGTCATTTTAATTTTGATAAAGAATGGAGTAATTGTCACCAAGACATAAACAGTCTAGTAATCAAGTAACAAAGTGAATCAACTTGTTTTGGAGACAAAACAGATTAATTAACCATGGTTTTTGGACATTTGGAAATATAAATTATTGCATTTAAAAATTCAATTTACATACTAAAATGTAAACGCATTTCACAATAAAGGTACTAACTGACATTATGTACTGCTTCGGAATATTGTGAAATGGGAGGTATTTTGTCCATTAAATAAATGCAGCTTAATAGGTTTTCAAGTAACTGAAGGTTATCATTTGACAAACAAGCGAGACACCCGGCTTCCCAGTGGCATAAACTGTCTTTCATGGTAAAAAGTGGGTGATCCTTAATACAAAGAGAATTCAACTGGATTGTCAGTGAGGCACAGTAAAGGAGTGCGCACCCTGCCTGCAAGGCATTGTGGACAGTTTGACACAGTTGGGTGTTGAGAGGGAGAGGAGCTCTTTTTGTTGGGGTCTGGTCTATGCTTACGATCACATATGTCCTCAAAGTAGATATTAGAATATTAAATAGGGTAGAGTATAAGTATTATTTAGACATCATTTCTAATCAAAACCCTTAAGCTGTAAAAAAAAAAAAAAAAAAAAAAAAAACATAACCGAGGTTATAAAATATTCTAACTATATATTTTGCAAAAATCTCATGAAAATTGTGCTGAATAGTGCATGGAATCCACCCTGAATTCATAGTGAGGGTACGTTGCCATGGAAACTAGAAGTCTTGTTTTCCAGTAATTAGTTTGATTGCTTTAGTGAGGTCTTTTGAACTCCCAGCTCTAATCACAGTTTGCCCCAATTGGGCCATCATCAATGATGTCAACATGAAAAATCCTGGTACAGGAAATGACACATCTTCCCACTCAATGTTTTTGGTTAATTGTAGTTAGATTCTGCTGGAGGCAACAGTATGTACTTTACAAATATACGGGAAAATACCACCTGCTACCGGATATACCTAAGAATCTCTAAAACAAAGAGCATTTAATAGTGATACGTGAACTAAAATATGTTATTTCTCTAAAGCATTGGTAAAAATCACTTCAGTATTTGTTCACCATGTATCCTGTATAGCTAGTAATACTGGTAATGTATGACTACAACAACACAAGGTCCTAAGTATTGTTAAATTAGCGATAAGTGAGGTTTTAGTAGATTACATGGCATATAACAGCCATTGTTGGAATTCAGTGCTAATACGACATTTCTCACCAATCTTTAGGCAACAGGATACAAAAGACAGATTGCAAAAAAATACTAATTGAGAGGTTAATGGTTACTTAAAAGGAGGATTTGAATATCAATGGCTGTTAAGACTTACACTGACATTAATTATAGCATATTACTATGTCACACACTGTCTAGTGACAGCAAGCCAACTGTTGAAATGTACTCTTTATAGAAAACAGCTTTGCAACAAAAAGGCTTAATTAACCTGCCAAATCTTTTCATCTTTTCACCCTTTTAATTTATTCACCCATACAAGGTATAGGATGTCATTATTACTCATAATTATTAGCATGGAAGAACTGAGCTGGTTTTCTTTTTCCCTGTGTTTAGATGATGAGTCATTTTTAAAGTTTTTAATAGTCCAAGACGTTAAAAATTTTCACAAAGGCCCTTTTTAATTCTTTGATATATTCGTGAATGCTATTTCTGTTAAAACACTTACAGCCTGTCCTTTGCAAATTTTGGGTGCCTCTCTCTTTGCATGCAGTCTCAACACCATGATGAAGAGAAAAGAGCACTCAGTCGAGAGATCATCATCCTCAACAACCATCTCATGGAGGCCAAGATGACCATCCAAAAACTCCGTGAGGATAATGTGAGCTCCCCAGCTTTTTGGTTGCACTCAAGATTGTGATGTGATGAAATTGATTATATGTTAGTTATCATAGTTTGAAATGAGCATGGTCAGAAGGTCTAGGACTCCCCTAAACCATGCAAAGGACAATTGTATTCCTTGTTCCAGGCACGTTGCATTCCACATTCCATGTGGACGTGCTAGCTCTTCATTATTTTTAGGGGATCCCCAAAAGTCATTGGTAATTTCAAATACTGCTGCACATAACGTTATCAAAGTGATGTGTCTTCTAAAACTGAAAGAAGTACTGAAGACTGTTAATATTAGGATGATGTAACTTTGCACGCTTTACAGCTGCTACCTGTTAATCACTGCTGATTTCAGTAAGAATTACAGCTAAGAATTCAGTAATTGTTCATTACATAAATCAGGCTTCAATTTTGATTACAACAGAAAACCTTAAATTTTATATGTGTAGTCCAAAGGTTAGTCAAATGCTAATGCTTTGGTCTTGCCCATGGTTTGATAAGTCAAATATATTACTGAAAAAGCTTTACTGTCAACTCATAACTTGATATCTCTAATTTTGCTTTGCATAGTGTTGTCTTATTTTTTGTCTTCTGAATTTTTTTTTCTTTCATTCTACGTTGTGCATTTTTTTGTGTTTACTTCTGTTCTGTTTTTCTAATGTGATGTGTTTTGCACTTCACAAAATTTTTTTAAATAGAAGTGTTCCAGGCCGCAGGAGACAGTATGTGTTTGATTCATTTCAATGTATTTTTTCTTTTTCAACACCTACGTTTAGCTTTTATTAAGCAGATAGTTAGTGAAAGTAGCTTGGCTACTTGGTAATGACATTAAACAAATACTACAATGGATGCTCATTGGCAGTCCGTATTAGTTTTACCTAGACATACCACAGAGAAAAGTCCCACAAAACTCACCAGCACAAAACTTTTTTCCCCCATGTTCAACTCAGACCTGTTAGCTAGTTCCAGTCATATACTTGTGCCAAACATTTCCGAGGGTCACAACTCACAGCTAACATTATGCTCCCAAACTCACAGTGTAGGCTAGTCACCCAGCCTAAATCAGGTTTCATTTGCTCCATTCTTAATAAAAATTAAGTCCAGCTTTTCTCCCCAACTTGATTTGCATTAAGTCTTCTTACAGTTAAAAGGCAAAGCCAGTATCATCAACTGAGTGCCATGGGCTGCGGATTTATTCTGTTGTGTAT
The DNA here is from genome assembly GCA_009936485.2 of Gymnarchus niloticus. NCBI lineage: Eukaryota > Metazoa > Chordata > Actinopteri > Osteoglossiformes > Gymnarchidae > Gymnarchus > Gymnarchus niloticus. The sequence continues at coordinate 425,656 of JAACJT020000033.1, read as the reverse complement.
TATTTATTCATTTATGTCTGGTTGTCTTTTTTGTTGTCACTTAATGTTGTAAGCTGTATCAACACAAATTTCCATTGCCTTTGGTCATGTGACAATAAAGATCTTAATTGTCATTCTAGACACCTGCTTGAAAAATACTATATGGCTAAATTACACCCAACATATACTGTGCTCTGTGGCCTTGAGGAGAACAATTTAAAATAGTCATATCTAGCCCCCTGTTTCAGTATTGAGACATTGTGATTCATAGGGACCCCACATCCAAATGAGTATGCCACCCTCAGTTTAAGAAATGGACACATTCTATGACAAAATTTTTAATTGGATAATACATTTTTCATTTCAATCTCCCCTATAGGTTTTTATCTTTGAAGTAGCTTATATTCATATAGTAAATATCATTTTACATATTACAAACTGAAATGCACTTATCTGCATTTAATAGAAATTTAAAAGACTGCATTAATTAGTGAACTAATCATTCTATGTCAACCAACACCTTCATGTGAATTAAAGGCAATGCCAAAGGTTTACAGAGGGTTCTGGATCTTTGGCTTTCAGTTCATCTCTAGCATTGTAGAAATGAGCATTTTTTTATTTTCTCCCATCCTGGTCTGCATTCACATCTATGTAACTAAATGATATCACAGTTAAAGACGACCAATGCTTGCAGTTTCTGCACTAGTTTTTCATTAGGCAGTTTATTTTGCAGGAACATTTGTAATGCATTTCCAGATGAACTCCCACGTTTACAAAACTGAGTGAGGAAATGCCAGCCCACAATACAGAGCCCAGCAGTAAATAGCTTTGGCCTGGCTAGCACTGAGTTGGTGTAATGTTGACACTCAGCCTGTAAGTGGCTGCTTATTCCCGGCCCAGCCCCTTTCCTCAACCCACAGGATTGTTAACATGCCAGGAGCCGTTAGATGTGGAAAAAGAAAACACTTAAAGGTATGACTCACATTTTAGCATTTACTTGTAAGCACAACTCTCCATCACAATGACAAGAGATTTTTGAAATACTTGAGTGTACCTAGTATTGTACTTGCTGGTTTTATACGCACTAAACAGACTTGTACATCGAAGCCAAATTTTTGAAACCCCTTGTATAAATATTTATTGAATATTCTTGCACCACTTTAGAACATCAGTGAAACAAACTCCAAAGCAAGCGGGGTAAAACATCTCGTTTAACTCCAGTGCTTCTCTGTTCTTCAAATAATACACACAAAACAAAAAAAAGATCAAAATGCATTACGCCATTTAGATAGAAACCATATATATTTGTCTGTGTGTGTGTGCGTGTTTGTGTCCAGGAGGTAATAAAACCATGACATTTTTACCTTATAATTACATTTGTCATGTTTCTGCAAGGGAAAACGTCAATTTTATAAAAAAAAAAAAAAAAATCTGTGAATGCAATTAAAAAACCAAAAGAGCAAAAAGTCTTAAATTTTGTTGGGCTACTTGAGTTAAGGTTAGGGCTGGGTAACGGTTAGGATTGTCATAGTTAGGATTAAGGTTAGGCCCATAGAAATGAATGGAACGTTCCCACAAGGTTGGAAATACAAACGCGTCTGTGTGTGTAGACATATTATGACATAAGCGTGCCCCCTGACCAAAACTCTGCTTTGCTCAGCACCACTGGTCTAAAAACTGTTCATCTTTCTAATTAGCTTGGTCTGGTGACTCAGGAGGTCTGTGCATCATTTATAAAGATCTTTGAAAATCTGTGGAAAGACCCACCCCAAACAACAGAAACATTTAAGGGGAAAGGCCAACAGATCCTGCTCCCATTTTACTCGTACTTAGACCAACCTCCAAATACATACAGACTTTCCCATCCCATTTGCATTCCTTCTTCGGGTTACCACAGGCCAAGCATTCTTCCCAACAGCTACGACATGAAGTCCACAGCTGGTTCTAAATGATGTTTTTGTCTGGATTTGATTCAAAGCCATTCATCAGACTGGATCTCCATACAGGCAGTCACTTCAACTTCCTCAGCACACACTAAATATTCTCCAATTCAAGCCTGCAAAAATACAGTATGTTACACACATTTACAGTATATCAATTGCAAGGTCCAACATTTCCCCCCAGAAACTTTGCACTATCTATCTCAACCGCTCAGCATATATTTGAATGCATCTGTGCTCTCAGACGGGGCTCTCAAGTTTATTATACATATATAATCCATAATATAATGTATATATAATAGCTTAGGGCTGTACTGTCAAATATAAATTGTCATGCTCCACATACACCAAAACATGTTTCAAGCTTAAAATGTATATTTTACAAAAAAAAACAAAATAGAATCTGCAGAAATTTTTGAGATGTATAAACCGGTTAACCATGTGGAAGTGACAGTTCTTGAGGTGGCTGTGCTGACCTCAACACTCACTAACCCCCCTTCTCCTCAGGACCTGTACAGAAAGGACTGCAACTTAGCTGCACAGCTACTGCAATGCAACAAGTCTCACTACCGAGCCCATGAGCTGTCAGAGGTAACATCTATGAAATCATATTTTAAATTATTACATCTTATGACAACTAATATCAAAAGTAACAAAACTGTATCACTAAAGTACTCTTTATTCAGTTGACTTTGTAAATATGTTTGTATTTATTCCCATTATATTTAGTGGGTATCACTGCAGCCTCACACCTTGTTGGCTGGGACATTGGATTTATGCCTCTGCTGAGTGGATCTGTGCTGTTTACATGCTCTCCTTATCCTTGAATGGGTTTCCTCTGAATACTGTTTTCCTCCCACAGCTGAAAAGCAAACCTGTGATATTATGTGTATACACGTGCATGCCCTGTGATAACCCTGGAGAGAATGGCAGGCTTTCCCCTGCATTGTGTGCTGTGTGTCATGGAATAGGCTCAAGGTTCACCATGAACCAGTACTGAATATGTGGAATGGAAAATTGGTCATTGTTTAATTCAATGTTAAAGTAAAATATTCAAGTCTCTTGCTCTCCTGTGCCTGTGCCCAGCTCCCCGCAGAGTTTCAGGAGCGTGTGAGTTTACAGATGGAGGCATCGCCCCACTGCCACTCCCCCTACTCTGACTCTGTGCCCACCTCCATCATCGCTAAAGTGCTTGAGAAGCCAGAGCCCGGCAGTAGCTTAGCTTCCAGGTCAGCCAGCCCCATGCCCCGGGAGCCGGAGCTTCACCCCAACAGTCCAGTGAGCAGTGACCGCCTTACTCTGCGTATGGTGTACAGATCGGACATGTATAGCAGTGATACAGCGCTATACTGTCCCGATGAGGAAGAGAACGAACACCATGAGCTTCTCCAAAGTATGGACTTGCATGAAAGGGAGCCGAGTCCCTTTCAGGCCCAGAATTCCATAGAGAGCAACCCTGAAGAGGAGGGAGCTCTGCACTCTAGCTTCTCCCAGGAGCAATTTCTGGAGTTTGCAGGCTCACTGCCCCCATCCAGTTCATACTCTAGCTTCAGTGGTGCTTCGGATGAGAAGACCCGCCCCCCCAGCAGCAACCTGTCCTCCCCCCATCAAGCTGTCTATGCCGAATGGCGGGACGGTGATTACGAACACAAGAGTAACTCTTCATATGAGAAGGACAGCCCAAGTTTCCCCAAGTCACGTAGTTTCCAGCATATGGCACACGGCTATCAGAACGGCAACTCACCCGTTCACACACAGGACTCACCCATCCACGTGCGTGCTGCATCCACTTGCTTTGGAGAGCCCTTTCCTCCTCGCCGTTTCCCATCATCCTACAGTGTGGGTTCTTATAAGCGCTATGGGGACTCCCGCAGTGCCATACGTGTCCCTGATGATGAGCTGAGTGGCCGCTGGAGGCAACTGAGCGTGGAGGACCTTAACGCCTACTCCTACCCCAGCCCCGGCCGTGTCTCACCTTACAGTTTCTCAGAACGACACTATGCAGTGAGACCTGGGAAGGTGAAGCTGGGTCCTCTCTACAGCAGTCTGCAGGAGAGTGGCAATGTTTACAGCAACATCGCAGAACCTGAGCAAGCTGCCTCCAGCCCAAGCCCTGAACATGATCCTGCTCTACCACAACAGGAACACCTGTACCGAGTCAAGGAAGACAACCTTTTTCAGTCAGGAAGCATCAAGGACAAGGAGAGCATGGCAGGCAGCATGAAGGAATACGTGAACATTAGCCCCAACAGCTCCAATGAGTCCCTAAATCAGAGGTCATTGGAGGTTTCTGAATTACAGCACTATCAGATGGAAAGGCAGAGTCCATCACTCCTGAGCAAGACTCTGCCACAGTATCAACAGTTTGGAAGCCTGGGACTCTCCAGAAAAGACAGCCTAACAAAGGCACAGCTTTACGGGACACTGCTGAACTGAAATCCTCTATTTCTGTGGTCTTACGACTTGCATCCCTTCCCTTCGAACTTTGGATCCAGCAGAATGTGAGATGACTTACCATTCTAGCTTTTTCATTGCAGGGAGCTTGAAAAATGACAGAAAAGGTTTAAGCTTAAGTACCCTTAAATGTATAGTTAAATATGAGTAATTTTATGGTTTGACAAATATTATGACTTTTTCAATATTTTACTGAATTGTTGAAATGTAACTTTTTCTAGGATTTGAGAGCGCCTAATGGAGATTTTCAGTTTTGATATTATTGCAACTATATACCCTATATGGCCAAAAGCACATATGTGGCCACCACATGGTATAGAATCTCATTCCAGTACTAAGGGTATAAATAGGAAATTAGTCCTCCAATTGCTGCTATAATAGCCTCTACTCTTCTGGGAAGGTTTCTTTTACATGTTGGAACATAGTTGGTGGGATCTGCTGCCATTTAGCCATATCAGGCCAAATGAAGTTGAGTACCGATGTTATGTGATCAGTTTCCTTCCTGTTTGTGTGGAATACCACTTCACAACTAGTCTTGTTGCTTTTTGATGTTTCAACTTCACAATAACTTCAATTACAGTTGATCTGGACACAAATTTGAGAAAATAACTTGTTAGAAAGGTGACATCCTAAAATGGCACCATCTTGAAGGTCACTTAACCTTTCAGAATGACCCATTCTGCTGTCAGTCTTTGTTGCTGGAGATTGCATGGCTGGGTGTTTAGTTATACCGCAGTGTCAGCAATGGATGTGGCTTAATTAGCCAATTCCTCCTCTTCTTATGGGTGTACACATACTTTTGGCTATATAGTGTATATGGATATACATAAAGCATCTTTTTCTCATACAGAGTATTAGTTGACTACACTCTTAGTATTGTTTTCTCAAAACTGACCCTGGCCATATGATATTATATATGGTAAATCCGTACATACAGTACACATATCTTAACTTGAAAAGCAAAATAATTTGGTATACCTATAGGAATAGTAAATGAACTACAAAACACTATCTGGCATGACCTTACAAATTCCGCAGCGTGTTCTTTACTGTCTGTAAGTAAACTTCTTGATTTACTTCATCGTGACTGAACTACAAGTAGACAAAATAATCATTTCTATATTGATTATTGTAATTATTTTAAATTTCTACATCTGAATGTAAGAAAAATGTGTTTGATGTATCAGGGGCCTTGGACTTGCCTTAAGTTGAAGTAGGAGCTGGAGGCACCAGTTTTGCCTATGTCAAAGGTAACTCTAACAGAATGTTTGCAACTTAGTTTGTCTGGGTTGACAGAATATTCAGACTGTTTAAGGTCCGCCTTTATTTCTCAGCACAATGATTCTATTTGGACTACACTGGTCTAAACTAGTTACTTGGTGACAACAGGTGTTTGCTGTTGTGTAGTTCTTGCAGATTGAGGATTTTCCCCAGAAATCTTCTGACCTAAGCGACCATGTGGAAAGGGGGGGGAGAGAGAGAGCTGTAAAAATCTTTTTTGATTACCATCTCATAAATGGCCACCTTTCTGCGAGGTTTTCTCACAGTTTGAATTCAGTAAGGAAGACAGGGCCAGGTATAGGACACATTGGGTAGCCTTGTTTGTGCCTGAAGAGTACTGAGAACAGAGAAGCATACTCTGCTGTTGTGTATTTAAATGATTCATATGATTTTGTATTTACACAATGTGGATCTGCAGCTGTTTCAATTCTCTTTCGTTTGACCCCTTCCCCATTTAACTTTACCCCATTCTACCTCAGGTTTCCCCCACCCCTTTTTGGAACGACTAGCTGTATTTATGTTGACTTTCTCAGCATGTTTATACATTTTTACTGTATTTCTCTACTAATAAAGAGTGATGGCACATGTACAGTTAAAGACCCTCTGAAATCACTAATGTTTCACAATAAAACTTGGTAACCTCCATTAGTTGTGTCACACTGGAGCCAGGAGCAAAGTACTTGAAGAATAAATCTTTTTGCAAAATAAGATCACTCAGTATGTACTTGTTTTAAGATTTGCTTTTAAAACAGATAAATTTGGCAGCGGTCAAGACAAATAAGTACATCACTTTCCAGCCATTTTTAGAGGTATATATATATATTCATGCTTCCCACTGGGTTTTGTAGTATGACCAGAGTGAATGAAAAAATTCTTAATTTTAAACATAGTGTGCCTTGTTGACAGGTCTTTTAGCCACAAAGGAAGACCATATTCCTATTGTATTACTAAGAAGAGAATCTAACATTGTTTCAGCCTGCAGAACAAAGAAGAGGGCCCATAATCGCGGGTCAGTAATGGACAGGAACACGTACCCCAGAAGCATAATGCATATCCATGTGTGGAAATGGTGGTGTAACCTCCTATGGTTAATGTTCTGTTTTTTTAGTCACCAACAATGCACACTGAAAGCCACAGGGTCAAGGAAGCTCACACTATTTTAAAGATATTTTATTATTCTGCTGTTTTTGGTTTTGCTAAGGAATGTCAAGGAGAAATAATATGTAAGTATAGAATAACCTGCAAATATCCACAAAATTTCTTGTGTGTATATTTCTATATAGATAAAGTATACTATTTATACACAAATATATAAAAAGGATGAGTCGTCTAATATCTGATATATAATAAGGACATCCAGCCAATCCCACGTTGTATTAGCCTGGCCATTTTGCTAGCACACCCAGAGGACTGCCCCACATGGCCCCATATGGCCCAACCATAGCATCTCAGAGCTGATCCCTGTGAGTGGTCACACATTTACAAAGCAGAGACAATCAGGAAAGAGTCATTTTATAGAAACATCCCTATGGTGAGCTTTTATTTTCTTCTATGTAACTTTTATTTATTGCTATTTATCTATGTATCTTTTATTTTCTTCTATTTTTATGTCATATTCTTCTGTATTGTACAGCACTTTGGTGCAATCGCGTGTTTCTTTATAAATAAATTGATCTGATCTCCAATATGAAACAAAGTCCTCAAAGTTAACTGGTCAGAGTACTATATAAAGCTTTGCGATCCATTTTTTCCTTAACCTGGAGCAGTGTAGACATATTAAGTATTTTTTTCCCCTCACTGTCCAGAATTGCTATGATATTTGATAGGCTTCAGGGTTATTTGCCCAGTGTCTGTGCTGATAGAACCTGGAGCCAGGCTGTCTGAGAACACGCAGCTTGTCATGGCTCAACACAAAATAGTGTCCAACGGTGAATGTCTGTCTGCGCTGAAGCCAGGCTGTGACTAATCATGCCTGCTTTTGCAGAAGTCAGAATGTGATGCAATTCGCTGCAACGACACAGAGCTTCCTGTGCATCTGTTTTACACTGAGGGATTGGGAAAAAAAACAAAACCGGCAAAATGCAAAAATGAGACGATCACTGCCGCTTGATGAAAAATCAAGTACAAGTCATAGCCTGAAGAAAAAACACAGACGATTGAGAAATTTCAGATTAGATTAACAGTATCATAAAAAGCCACATCATTCAGAACGACAGTCCTAACTTCACTGTACCTTTTTCTCCATAGAATTACACTAAAAATAAAATAAGGACAATAAATAATTTATCCTTAGAGGGAAATAGTCTCGCTATCAACTGCCAGGACTTTCCGCATGCTGATTCATTATAGTGCTATATCTTCAAGAGGAAAATCATTAGAGTGTCTGATGGAACAAACACATTCTGTCACTGGTCTAGGTGAGAAGAACACTACTATGTTTTAAACCCCGCAAGCCATCATTTTAGTCTTACACAATGTCGCTGCATTATCACTGAGGCATAGGAAAAAAATCTCAAGGAAGGCCCTAAAAAGCAAACTGCTTGCTGATTAAACAGAACTAAATACGTAAACTGCTCAAAATACACCAATAAGGATTGTTTCTAATTAAATCCAAAATTTGATGTGTATTAACGTCAAACCCAAACCTTCAAAAGTGGGTTCAATCAGCCTAGGTAATTATGAGAGAGCAGGGGATGATTGCACAACATTTAGAGGTGGAAGCAGGCTCCCCAGTGAAACAATAAAGGCCTTTAACGACTAGAGCTGCTTTATTTGGCAGTTAGTGTTGCTCCCACAAAGAGAATCAAGACTGCCTCTGAAGTCTGAGACACTGATAGAAATGAATATCCTCAAGGCCGTTGCTATGGTGACAGAGGAAGTACTGTGCGGCAGCTGTCTAGCAAAAAGTTGCCAAAGGTGCCTGGAGATAGAAGATCCAAAATCATTCCCCCCAGTATGACAGATGCCCCTGTTTAATGTGGGTGGTGTATACCACATGCTACATACACAAACAAGTGCATGCACAAAAAGAGACGTCCATATTCTGAATTTCTTAAACATTATAGTATGAAACAATATTCTAGAGATATTCTAATGACCGAACTATATAATTTCAGATAAAACAGCAGCATAGAATATATAAACACTTGTCTTTTTGCATCCTAGACATGCATTAAAGTTACTTGTAAATGAATTGATCTCCAGAGGTAAAGGATGTGGTCTGATTTAGAATACGGGAGCTGAGTCACAGAGAGTGGAATAATGCAAAGATGACTCAGAGTAACCAAACGTGGAGGTCACCCAGGAGACAAGAATGCCTTGGTACTCCAGCCTTTCTCTATAACCCACACATTTCCACACCATGTCTCACAACAGTACCTTTACATTCTGGTGGTTACTGATGTTTACAACACTTTTATATTTGTATTAAAACTTAGTATCGTGGTAAGTACCACTACTACCTCACACCACTGGCACTGGGATTCAAATCCTGCCTTTGCTGTGTGTGTGGAGTTTGCATGTTCTCCCCGGGTCAAACGGGTTTCCCCCAAATACTCATTTTCTTCCTGGAGTCCACAGACACTTAAAATGCGCCCTGTATTTAACCTCCTGTTTTGTTTTTTTTTTTTTAAGATTTTTGGTAGCAGAAAACAAATACTTAAAAAGCCTATTTGGCTGAAAAATATAAAGTTATCTAACCAAATCCAGAGACGTTGAAATGGGAAGTTCAAAATGAGTCTGAACGGCATCTTCAAGAAAAAGTGGTGAACATCATTATGAGAAAAACAAATGTTTTAACAGGATACAATTATCCTGCGACTCCCAGCACTGGACAGCCACGCCGAACCTGTTCCTGCTCCAATTCCACTGGTTTCTAAACACCTAAATCCTGTTATCCTCCTCATAAAATTACACAACACCGTCTGTTCGGTGCAAAGTGTTGAGTGTTTTCGACCGTAACCGAGCGTTCACAATTAGTCTGGGTTTTGTTTTCTGTATATGACGTTATGCTTTTCCTTTCTGACTGACGTATTCTGTGTTTTGCGATTTGGATGCCTGATTACAGATTATAATACCGCCTCTTGGACCCTTGGATAGTTTTTTTGGAAAACGTGTTTGGGATTTCGGTTTTGTGCTTGTTACCTGTACTTCCTGGCTTTCCGGATCCTCCACCTGTTTTTGACCATCGTATTCGCTCTGCCCCTCTTCATAAACCTTTATCCAAGTTTTTCATTTGGATCTTCGTGACATACACACTAAAATTGAACTAATAAATGCAACCTAAAATTAGAAGAGTCAGTCCTTGTAAGGTCTCCAACCACTGTAGGTTTTTTCTGTCACCGTGTAAACGCTGCCCCCTACCGAAGAAAATAAGCAAATGCATGTATTTTCTCTGTTACATGCGCAGTCCTAAAAAACGTTTACAGCTAACTTTGACAAATAGATTTTATAAATATACTCACAAAAGTGTCGTTCTTTAAGGAAATCAACTGCAACATCCATCTTCCAGCCACTTATACTGGTCATGATCACAGGGGACCTGGAGTCTATACCAAGCAACACAGGGCACAAGTCTGGCTTAGACCTTGGACAGGATGCAAGTCTATCAGAGGTCGCACACACCATCGGAAATTTAAAGATGTCAATTAGCCAACCCCAACCACATATCTTTGGCATACCCCAGGGAGAATATGCAAACTGAACATAACGAGCAATGGTGTGATTTGAACCTCCAACCCTCCAGGTGGAAATTTAATGATGGATGCATGCATGCATGCATTCATTCTATCTTTGAACTGCTTATTCTGGTCAAGATTTAGTCTGGATCCTCTCTCAGGTAACATATCCTGGGGGTTTGAGGCAACAATGCCACCCACTGAGCCACCACACTCCCTTTTTGATGGATTGTTGACAGCTATAACAGTAGTGTGGTCAAGACATGAAATGCAAAATATTTTTTTTTGTTTGTTTAGTCACGCAGTCGTGTCCGACTCTTCGCGACTCCATGGACCACAGCACGCCAGGCCACCCTGTCCTCCACC
>JAACJT020000033.1:383546-405014 GCA_009936485.2 Gymnarchus niloticus | reverse complement strand
TGTAGAACACCGTTACTTTATTTCTCAATGTTGAAACCCAAGACTCGAAAACAATAAAAGCCAAAATTCCACCACAACATTTAACATCAAAAAAAAAAAAAAAAAACCCCCCCCCCCCCCCCAAAACCAAATTTAACCAGGAAGAGGTCACAGATATTCCTCAGACTGATGGAGGGGGGTAGTACTGTCCATAGGCCCATGCATTCTGGTAGCTGTAATGCTATAAGACAGGAAATTAACAAGGAATGGTTGTACCACACTTGCAATAAAAAGCAGAAATTAGGGCAATGTCCAATCTGTTGCACAGCTAGTCCAGCTGCAGCACTCACCTGATACCAGCTATAGCTGTATGAAGTATGGTTTGCCTGCATGGTTGGCGTCATGTGTTCAAAATTCATGTCCACATCTTCTGTGCATTCTTGTTTTAATTCAAGCTCCTGGGAGCTGCACAAGTCAAATATTTCAGACATAAGGTCAAACAAGTCTCAGTATAGGAAACTCACCTCTAAACACCTGTAAAGTTTGAGACAACATTGCTTTCTTCCTTACCCATTTTCAGTCACTTTAGTAGACTTGTGCACTTCCAAAAGCTTTTCATGCGCCTCATAAGATGACACTAGCCTAAAAAAAAAAAAAAAAAAAAAAAACCCACTGACCAAGAATTCAGACAGCAAGAAAATGCATAAATGTCCTTCACTTATATGGAAAACTTACATATTGACATTGCTACCAAAGTCCTCAAGAAACTCAATCTTGCGCTGGGAAAAAGTGATACGTGTTTCTATGGGCAGGGGGCTTCTCAGGGCCCTGTCAAAGCAGGCTAGAATCTGCTCCTCATTCTTCTGCACATCCCCACTGTACTCTAGCTCCAGCAGATTCAAGTAGAGTTTTGGACTTGTCTGAGAAATTCAGAGAGCATATCTGAACACACTAGTGCCTGTTAAGCTTACAGGCTAATCAACATTCCAGTCCCACAACACAAGTACATTCAGCCTTTGGGTGTTTAGCATCATCATATCAGCCAGCCAGCATAAAACACTGTGGCCCACTTATTACATATGCTCCTCCAAATAGGAAGTGTGGCTATAACAATACATAAGACAGTCAAGAGGATCATTTAAGTTGAGTAGGCATTACATCATGCAACTTGGTACAGCTAAGGCATTTTGAATGTGTGATTGATGGTGCCAGACAGTGTGGTTCCTGTATCTCAAGCAGCCACCTTCCTGGGATTCCCCCCCCAATACAGTAACTAGAATTTACAGAGAATGGCATGACAAAACATCTGGTCAGTGGCAGTTCTATGGGTAGCCACCTTGTTAGAGGAGAATGGCCATGTTCATTAAAGTCAACAAGGGCAAAATTAACAGCTCCATGGCATGCAAATGTGTTTGAGAAGCCCAACTTATCTACAGCTGAAGCAGTTCTAGAAAATGGAAGTCACACCTAATACAAGCTAGATGTAGCTAACAGGGGCCATATTAGCTTCACAAGTTTAAGTAGCTACAGTCCAATTATTTTGTGAACACAATTAAAACCAAATAATTGGAAAATTAAAAACCAAAGGCTGCATTGTCTTCTACAGGAACTGCAATTACCATTTCAGAAATTCATAATACCAAGTTGTGTGAATTCTCTGCCAGACTTATACTGCCTTGTACCAAAGTTATATCAAAAATATGCAAAATCCATTGGATTGGAGTGTACACATTTTTGGTTTCAGCTCACTTTATCCCTTTCAATCGCATCCAAAAGCACACTCCTGGCCTTCAGCAAATTGTTTTGTACTTTGAAGAGATGCCTTGCCAACTTAATGGCATAAAATGTAGACTCGTTGGTAGTTCCCGCATTCTTCATAGAATCCTGCAAGAGAGACTCTGCCTTCTCCATGTCACCCTGCCGACGCTCCAGGTTGACATGACGCAGCCTCACTACAGCCAAGGTGGGCAGCACATCTTCCAGGGCTTTCAGGATTCTCCTGGCTTCCGCCACATTTCCTTGTAAAGAACACAGCCACATTTTTATACCCATTAACTGCAAATAAACTTGGGATGGATCTATTAATCCATTAGTGTTGACTTTTGTTACTACCAAATATAAAGTGAGAGCCAACTTTTTTGGAGGGGGTGTTTCCAGATCAGATTTGGGCAATGTCTGCATTAGTAGTACGCAACACGGCTCATAGATATAGAACTGTTAGCAATTTTATACGAGCAGAATGCCATGGTTCAACAATTACCAAGTATGCATACTTGGCAATAATAAACCTGATAAAAATATTCAGCTTACCCTGCTGTTCTTCAAACATCGCCCACAGCAAATGAACAGTGGGTTTTTTGGGCAGATGTGTCAAACAAGCACTCTTATACACCTGACGAACGCCGTCAATGCTGTAGTTCTCCATATACTTGGCATACTTTAAGGAAGAGAGTGATGGGGGAGGGGGGGGGAGGGAAGCACCACCATGAGGCACATTCTAGTTCCAGCTCAAAGACATTGACATGAACATGGAATTCTTAGACCCTTCAGCACCTTCATGGAACCATTAAGATTAGTGTCTGTAAGGTAGGATGGAGAGGTGCAACGTAGCTTTCAAATTCAGCAGTCAAATCTGGTGGCAAGGAGGCCATCCCCTAATACAACAGAGCCACATATCATCATGACATATTTTGCAGAAAGGCATCTCAAGTGCTGATTGAATCTCCTAGAAAACAAAGTCAACAGGCACATACCTTGATCCAGAACTCTTCATAGAGAGCGCAAGCCACCAAACACCTCTCAAACAAGATCACCACACGTTCAGGGAACCCACTCTCCATCTCAAATGCCAAGTACTCCCTCCATGTGCCCAACTCGGCTCGTTCCAGGGGCTTCACATGGAAGTAAGGCCTCTTAATCTAGCCAGCAGAGAAATTCAGATCATGTCTCAAGATCCTCATTTGCCAGGAAAAATATTTAAGTCAAGAAAAAGCAGCATACAAACTGAAGCAGAACTTAAATCCTCCCAGAATACCCCCCATGTTGAATTTCAGTGGCTCTACAAACCTACCCCTTCTTCAAATGTCCAGCGTTTGGCAACTTCATTCTCATTGTGATTGAAGATTTCCTGTCTTGACTCTAGAACTTTATGGCGCATATTCTCAATTTCAGTCACACGCTGTACAGAAACTTGAAATGAGACCAGGACTTGAATAGTGTACCTACTATTAAAGAGACTAATGCCATGAGCTGAAAAGCCTTTGTAATGGAATGTTCAGGTCAACTTCTCACCTTTGCAGGGTCAGCCAGGTCCTCTGTTCCAGAGGGGAGATCTTCACTGTGAGATACCGCTCCATTCAATGTGGAAGAGGCCAGTTCCTTTCGGAGCTTTGAAAACTCTTCCAGTGATAGAAAATGCTTGGGCAGGTTGTTCTGTACATGGTCCCTAAACCTAGGTCAGCAAGAACCCACTCAGGGAGCAGTTATTCTATACTAATTAGTGCAGCAATCACACATACTCTATAGCAAGTAGATCTTATCCATTTGAGCACACGTTTTCTAATGTTCAAGTATCTTAGGGTGTTGGCATTTTGAACAAGATACATTCCCTCTATTATAGAGAAAACATTCCTTGACATTGAGCAAAAACATGGGTATTTCTTAAATACTTGAACGTAACAAAACCTTTTTGCACTTCACCTCTGATGGTGAAGACTGTACAGCTGGGTTGGAATGGCCAGAATACGGTCATAAAGAGCTGTAACATTAGCCAGGTTGCCCAGGTCCATCTCCCAGGCAATGTAAGCATCCCAGAGAGAGTCAGAGCGGAAATCCAGTCCCGCAGAAAGCACAGCATGCTCAAACACACTGCAAAAGTCAATGAAAGTACACTACAGATTGGATTTACAAACTTCATGCATGCAGGCTAGATGCTGTCAGTGCAAGGGACCAAGACATGAGCAAAAAGACATACTACATCTCAGGATCAAAGCAAATTGCCATAGTAGTCTGGACACAGGTTATACTCACACTCGCACATGGCTCTCTGCCTCAGCACCAACAGCAGTCTCCCTCACAAACTCAATGTAGTGCAACCACAGGTCCACACTGAGTGGAACAGCCTGCAAACCACGCCGATACACCTAGGATGAAGAACAGCATGCCCTGATCAAATACTGCATGTCAACGGGTTGTGTGGGGATCCAGTTATGAATTCACAGCCAAGGACGCTACATCGAATGGAAAAGGTTAGGGTGTACATATGAATGTTCACTCCTCCATATGGATCAGGGATCCCCCATTTTTAAGTCCTGCTTTCTGACCAGACAGAAGATGGCTTTGGTGGGTGGGGCACAACCAAATGGTAGCCCTACTAGGGGAAAAACTGGCAGGGTGTGAAACACACAGTAGGTGTCAGGTAAAGGTACAAGACAATGAATCAACAGATGTGCACAATGTGGCATTATAAGTCAGGTCTAGAATACTGAACCATGGTCACACACACACACACACACACAACACAAAGCAGCATTTTCAAATTCCAAGTCATTTTCATTGGAGAATGGGTGGAGTCAAAAAAAAAAAAACTAGATGCAGTCAAGTCATTCAGATGTTAATTTCAAAATATATTGGCATCAGTCATGTCACGAGAGCAATCTTCTGACAGGTATAACCCGCACTAGATTGCGGACTGATGGTCTGAAACCAGAGACCATACAGGAGAGAGACCGACAAGTAAATTTGCACCTTGGCAAAAAAAAAAAAAATTTTTTATTCAAACTATGTCTATTAGAGTGCCATAATAATTAGCTTCAATCAAGCCAGAAGGCATGAAATTTCCATGCATGCAAGACAGCCATTTTTCTTAAATTCCAGTATTTGAAACAATTTGATGAAGCGATGCCATACTATAATCAGAAGTCAGAACCAAAGACCCTCTAAAAGAGCCCTTGCTAACCTGGCAGAGACAGATCTAAAGTACTCTCCTCACTGGCCATCTCCAAGAGGCATGATGGAGTCCCTTGCTTAAGCCCTTCAGTTACCTCATCTGCCATATGTATCCCACTCAGCTTCTTCTCCATATCAGCATACTTCTTCCAGTAACCATAGCAGTAAGGATACCGGGAGAAAAAGGAGTCAAAAGCCTTGCGGGCCGCACCTATGTGATTCTGAGATAACAGCAGTAACGGTGAGTTACTATACATTTAACAAGTAATGACATTGCACACAACAAACCTGTATAGAGACAACTCACCTCTTCTTCCACATGCTGTAGCAAGTAGGTCCACCCAGTGAAATCTTCAGGGTTCTCCTGTACTACTCTAAAGTACTTCTCAAACTCAACAGGGAAAGCCATGGCCTCACTCACATCATCCTTTGAAGAGTCTTCCAGCTCCATATTGCCGGGGATTCCTGCTACTGACTCCACATGTAAACAAATAGCGGGCCCTGAAGAATCTAGCGGAATTGTTGCTTCCACCTCTAGAGTTATAGACTTCTTCGCGTGATCATCTTCAAAAGCTTCTGGCTGTTCCAGCGGCACAGCTTCTGGCTGTTCCACCAGGTCCAAGTTCACGTCCTTGTTCTGTTCCAAAGTTACCAACTGTTCGACCTGATCCAATCCCAAAATTTCCAAATGTTCCGCATGAGCTGGTGCCATGTGTTCCAATTGTCCCACTTGATCCAGTTTCACATGTTCTGGCATCGTCAAGGTATTCTGGCACAGGAATTCAGCCTGCAGCTGATTGGGCTCATCATCAGGTATGGTAGTGAGAGTTCCAGAAAATGGATCAGTAAGGATTTGTAACTCCTCAATCCACATGGGGTCTTGAGCAGGGGCATCAGCAGGGAAACTGCCAGCTAAGTCCAGAGAACTACTGCTCCCACTTGGGTCAAAGTCCAACCTGCTGGTCACGGTTTCCTCCGCAGGGGTCTCTTCTAGGGAAAACATTACAGGTCCCTCATCAACAATGGAATTATATGATGTCCTGACACATTAGGGTAGCAATTACATTGAAACTTTTGAACTTTAAATAATTTTCTTGATATTGGGAAATACAAAGCAGTTTTAAAATTTTAGTAGCCCACTTTTCTGTAAGCCTCCTTATAACAGAATACTGTATTTAAATGAAACGATACCCAAAAATGTCTTCATAAGTGATGGCCTCAAGTTCTTTTAACTAATAACGAACCGTTTCCTTTAATTGAATACAATAAGATGGGATAGTTAGACAGGAAGAAGCACATTAACGCGCTAGCAATTTAAAAACCATTTCAACGAATAATGCAATTACTTCGAACCTACACAATATACTCAAATTCACCAATACAACAGATACCGTTAAGTTTCTGGGAAATTCGGTTACGCAGTAGTTATGCCTTTACTATTGTAAAATCCCAATGCATCAACTACATTAAACTTACCAAAACTATCCATGTACTTTTAATTTCAATACAATACGCACAGCAGTCCAACTCTAATAAGGCACAGTCTGACTTACAAAACACCGAAATACACATTTCATTCCCAAAACCTCACAAAAGAGTAAATGCTTGCACTATATTATATATGAAGCGAGGGGCGGGTCTGAAAGCACGGGTGGTTTGCAATGAGTAGCGTCGCTATAGTAAAATATGCATCATTTTCATTATAATAGAAAAAGACTGGAATAAAGGCTGCTTAGCATGCGTTCATCGTACAACTGAGCCGTACTTGTAGTCTGCAAGAAAAAACTTTATTTCTACTACAATTTTTTCGGTTCAAACGGTTAGGACAATTGAACATGTTACATGCTAAAGAATGACTTGCCACGTACCAACAGAGCTCAGAAACCACTCACATAAAATGCAAAGTCTAATCTTTGAAACTAGAAGCTAAAGGAAAAACCTAATGGGTGATCATTATTTCCGCTGTGAATTGGATCGGTTGATTTTCTTGTAATTTGATTAGTGTTTTTACATGCGTAAAGTTATGTAAGATTAAATGGTATGTAATTCTCCAAAAGAACTATTGGCCTCAGCCTGTCCCCCAGATTTTAAAAGGTTTAGAACCTATACTGCCGCTAATAAAGCTAATTTGATTCACGAGCTAGAGAACAAGAACTAACTTCAGCTGTCAATTGTAACACAAGCTTCTCAGGTACGCGAATGGATGGCTGGCGCTTAATTTTTATTCCCGCATATATGTTTTTTCTTTTTCTTCAGACTTTATTAAATCATTGAACATGCATCTGAATTAAACACGTACAGCAAAAGATCAATAAGTTACAAGTACTTATTCCCATATCTGTATATATTAACGGTCCTCTTTGGCCATTTTTTAAATTTGAAACATTTGCCGGAGCAGCTCGAATAACTTATTCGCTGCCATTTATTTTGTAATTAAACCATGACACCATGTGTATGATACTTTGTGGCAAATTGTTCTGCGTTAAGCTGTTAAACGGGATTTGTTTAAAAATCTAATATCGTTTATTATCGCCTGCTGCATGAATAAACTGCACTACAGGCATGAGCGGGGGGCGTGTATGTCAAACTGAAAATTTAGAGCTCTTTCTGAATATTTTTATATTTGTAACGCGTTGCAAGATCACAGTTTCAAGATTTAAGCAATCCTTTTATAGCTTTATAATAACGACCGTGTGCTACATCAAATCAAATTAGCATGTAGAGGTATCTTTAAGTAATCTGCAGTTCCATTCTAAATACCTCCAGGAGCATTTAAAATTCATGACAGACATGTGATGTACACGTATTATTTGTCCAAGTGCTGTGACAGTTTACAATAGAAATAAGATGAACGACCAAGAAGACTGGTGGAAAAATGTACCCAGTCAAATAGTTCACTTAATTATGGTAGTGGGATATAGACGGTAGGCATACCAGTGACTTGTATCATTCATGAACAAAGTGTTGTTTTTGAATGAATTTAAGTGTACAAAATGTTCTTGGTCACTGCACTGATTCAATCATTTTGTTCTGTTTCATTCTGATTCATTGTTCACATGTCAACTAAACAATGCTTTTCATGACTGAGATGCCCTTTCACCAGTTGTTTTGATGTACAGATGTCTAAAAGAGTTGGTAGTGCTAATATAATTAACATTGAATATTTCTGTAACATATACAGGGCAGCTTATTTCCCTCTAATTAAATTACTACTCTGGCAGTATCACACACCATCATTCTTCACCATGCTTCAGCTAGGTTTTAATCATAAATAAAATACAAATGTAACCAAGTAGCATGCAAGCGACAGCTCCACAAGTTTTTTGATATGAAATGAAACTTACAAATCCTGTGAACCACCCGTTCTTGGGTTCTTTGACCCACAAAGTTACCTTTCCATGCAGCACATCAGATCAAACCAGCAAGTAAAACCAAACACACCGAACACCCCCTTTATTTTTGAGCTGCATGTATTAGTCTTTAAAATGACCTACATGTCCAGTTGACCAACCTACAGTCTGTCAGATAATTAAAGCCACCTATTGCAGGCAGGAGTTTGTGGTGGTGGGCTGAAGTTGGAATAAAACACCTTAAAACCATGAAAACAGTGTGTCTGTGTCTGATAAAACCAATGTATGTAATTCCATCCAATGAAATAGATTTATGCTCAGTTACAGTGTCTTACAATGGACTTGCATCCCATTCAAGCGTCCTTGAGTGTGAGAAAGGTGCTATATAAATAAAACGTATTATTATTAGGTGCAGGTTTCAAGGTCACCATGACCCTGCACTGGATAATCAGTTATGGAAAATGGGTGGATGTGTGTTTAAATGCTTGACAGACATGTAAACATTTCAGTAAGTATCACAATATTTGACTAAGAGAAGTCTGTAAATGACTGTTTGGCTAAAGGTTTTGCATGGACACAGTTGATCTGTGTTGGGTTATTTAAGAGACAAGGCCTCTTATACTTGCTTTTGTTACAAGGAACCATGAACTGAGGATGTATTGAAGAAATGCAAGTCAACATAAAAGATCCCTATTTCATCTACTGACAATCCCAGAAAGGTTTTGATTTTTGTTTTTAAGTACTGGGACCATCTTTGAGACAACACCACTTTTCCAACTTATAGGTCACATGGTGCCAGAGTAGAAGTAATATTATTAATCCCCATCTGTTTTGCAATGGCTTGTTTTGGTCAGAGACACAGGGGAGGCCTAAAGCATATGCCAGGCTTTTTTGGTTTACAGCACCCATAGTATATCAACTTATAACTGTGTACCTAGGTCAAAAGAAATGCCTAACAGTTCCATTTATGAAATAGTTTCCTTGAAAATGTAAAATGTCCTGGAGCATGAGTTTGTTAGGAACAATTCGGGAACTACAATTTGAAGATTAAATTAACCTAATGCATATGTTCACCAGTTAAAAAAAATGAGTGAAATTATTTTGAAGAAATCAAGAAATTTTTTTGACCATGTTATAGGTTGAGAAATATCAGCTCTACGAAAGTGAAGGAATGCTACTTTACAAATCCTATACTATTAATAATAAGACCTATTGATTTTCGTCATTAATTCTTAAAACTGTGGCAGTTTGTCAAGTCAAATAGGTTTTATCGACAGTATAATGTGGTTTCTTTAGCTCACCATTTCAATGTGGTTTATGTACAATTAAAAAAAAAATAAAAAAAAAAAAAAACTTCTTCCTTAGCCTTACGCGTGTTACAAATGCGTTGCAACTGCACAGTAACGGTACATCTGTAGGTCGACAGCGTGCTAGACTAACGATGAGGGAGTCTGCGCAGATGTCGCTTGATTCCGGTGCCTTTGAGAGGCGCCCTTTAGTACGCATGCTGACTGCACTGAAGGATCGGCAGGAAGTGGCGGCGGATCGAGGTCCGCACCTTTTCCGGGGTATCGGCTGAGAGCAGCGAGAGAGGCGGGGAGGATCCTCCGGGCTAGCGTGGGGTTGCTACACTTGCAGGTATCAAAAAAGCGGTCGGGGATCGTGTACGTAAATAATGCATAATGATCATTAGTATTGTTGTTGTGATTTTTACGGCAGCCAAAGGATCTGGTAAAGTTGTGCTTTCCCCCCCCCCCCTTTTCTGAACCGCTCTTATGTTACAGGGAAGGAGAAGCGGTAGCACTCGGGTGAATCGATGACATTTGGAATTATTCCGGCCCGGGTCATTCTCTTCCCAGCGGCTGAGCCGTCCGATCGTCTGTGAGCCTTTGATTCCGGAGCCGTAGCACTTGGCAGGTATTAGCAGATCGAGCGGACCAGGAGGAAGTCGCAACTGCGGTAGGCTTCGACGGCCTATTGCAGAGCCTCTCCCTTTTTCGAATCTGACCAGTTTTCTTTCATTCTGTTTCAAACGTGTAGAAGGCCGTCGAAGACGCCCGGTATCTGGATTTAAAATACAGAGGACAACTCGCGACATTTATAAAAGGTCTCCTAGACGGCGATTGATGTGGGCGCCCGGCCGCTGTAGGTGTGGGTTTGAGAACTTCGCTTCCCACAGCCCGCGTCGTGAGTGTTTTCAGCAGGGCCATCACTTCACATGCCAGGCTGTCATCTTGACTTGAAGCTGGAGTGACTTCTTAAAATAAGACTGACGGAGAGCCACAGCAGCACCGCCGAGCGTCTGACGGCATCGGGATTTAAAGTTTGGACTCCGAAATCCTCACTCCATCGCAAAACGTGCATCGCCCAAGATTTCTGAAGTGCCATATTTCGGTGAAATTTCACTGGTTTTATGGACTGTTTTTACGTTGTGTCGGAACAAACGCGCGTAGCCCCGTTTAGTTACACAGATATCGTCGGAAGCACGTACAGCGACCGAAAGTCATTTTTTCGAAGCGAGAGGATATTTATGCCAAGTTTACAAAATGGGGAAAATGCTTTCCAAGATATTTGGCAATAAGGAGATGAGGATATTAATGCTGGGACTGGATGCGGCTGGGAAGACCACCATACTGTATAAACTGAAGCTGGGCCAGTCTGTCACGACAATCCCCACAGTGGGCTTCAACGTGGAGACCGTGACCTACAAGAACGTGAAGTTCAACGTGTGGGATGTCGGCGGCCAGGACAAGATACGACCCCTGTGGCGACACTACTACACTGGGACGCAGGGCTTGATCTTCGTGGTGGATTGCGCCGACAGAGATCGGATCGACGAAGCCAGACAGGAGCTGCATCGCATCATTAATGACCGGGAAATGAGGGACGCCATCATCTTGATTTTTGCCAATAAGCAAGACCTGCCCGATGCCATGAAACCACACGAGATACAAGAGAAATTGGGCTTAACCCGCATCAGAGATAGAAATTGGTACGTGCAGCCGTCCTGTGCCACTACGGGTGACGGACTATACGAGGGGCTGACTTGGTTAACATCAAATTATAAATCTTAATCAGATGAGTCAGTTAATAAATAACATGGCTTCTCTGAAGAATAAAGTCGATTCTCTTATTTTCTTTAATGGACCTTATTATTGTTATTTTCTTAAATTCAGACAATTTTTTTTCTTTCTAGTACGTTTGTCACATTTTACATCATTACTGTACTCTAATCTGTAACAACCCCCCCCTTAAAAAAAAAAGGCAAATTCAGATCGATCTTGTGTATTTTATGGAGGGCTCAGAAATAAGTTGCGGTTAAATGCTTACAATCTTAGGTGGGGTTAGCAAAATGGTAAGTCTCCTCAGACTTGTGGTTGTTGTAGTAGCTGGAAAGAACTTGAGCCCATTTGAATAGATTGTCAATTAAGAGGACTGCAGTATTTATAAGAGCTTGCAAGTTTAAGATTCCTTTCCATTGTAAGTTCCCCAGCCATTTAATTTTTTTAAATTATTTTTTTAATTATGAAGGATTATATGCAGTGTCACCCAATGTCTTATCTAGTACCTTGATTTTATCTTGCTTTGATCAGGGTAGTGTTCCTTTAGCTTCAGTTGGAAAATATAACAATGTAGCATAATTTTGTATGACATTAATATGGAAATAAAGTATTTTATATAACAACACATCACCTCTGGAACGTATTAACAACATTGTGGCAGTAGACCAATCAACAGTCCACATTATCGACTTATTGCAGACCTCAAGTCTGGGACTACCAGAGCACCTCACAGCTATCCCTTATGGAATTTGATTATGTCAAGCTGCATACACCATTTACTTAATGGCACGTTATATAGCTGGAATTTTGAAGAATTTTTGGTAAGAATCTTGTTTAATGGTAAAAGAGTGGAATGGAAATGAATGAATGGAAATGGTCAACCTTTTGGATCCTTTTTGGAGTACTCTGACCCACTTATCTGGTTTTTGTACCTGGAAGTCTTATCTCCGGTTCTGACAAACTGAACATAGCTGGTCTGAAAACCTAGGCTTAACCTACCATATGTTGTTTCATGGCTTGATTAACTAGTGCCCCTGGTATAATATGTCAGATTTGGGGAGAACACTCCTTTTTGACAACGATACATTATGCATTCTGAAAGAAAATGCTGTTCTATGATTAAAATGTTGTACTTCCATTTATTTCTGTGGATATGAAAGTATGGATTAAATGAAAGCAGGGAAAACTCATAAGTCATCTTACAAAGAAAATGCTTTCAGAGACCTTATGGATGAAGTTTTACGGATTTGCAAGGAATGATGGTTCTCTGCAAGAAGAAATCTGATTGAGGTAGCTAATCCTCTGTGTTTGATTAAAGTTTCCAGAAAACTCACAAGAAAAAAGTAATTGAAAGATTGTCTTTTTAAAAGTCAATGCTGAGTAAATTTTAAGTTGCTGGTAATGTCAGATAAAATGCAGCCAGGAGGTATGACTAAGAGGTGAGTTCTTGTTTTTGTTTTGGGGGGAGGGGATTCTCACCTGCAGCGAGGGTATGATCATCTGACTCTCCTGATACATCATGCTGTGTTATGCTGGTGAGGCCAGCAATTTCTGGCAGCATAGCCACAGTTCCAATCATTAAAAAAGGTTGTGCTATAATAGTTTTCTATGCCTTGGAGATATTAAACCCTTTACCTCATTTAGGCATTTGTTTCAGTCTCATCTCAGACCAACTCTGAATGACCTCTGGGCTTCAAATGCAGGAACTTACCTTAGGAGCTTTCCTATGTATGTGAAATATACATACTGCTATGTATGTTCCTGTTAATGGGCTGCTTTGGGCCCAGATATTTGCAGTACGTTTTGTAGTGCAATGACATGCTAATAAGGAGTACAGCTGTGAAGAAATATGTTTTTGCAGTCATGTATACTGACAGGTTTCCCTTGAGTGTTGCAGAGAGGCTTCGGCTCTCTCCATCTGGGGCAAGCTGGCTTGGTAAGTCATGAGAATGTGGCTGCTCTCTCATTGGTCAGCCTGGTTTGAACGTCATTGCAGTTACTCCTGCCTACAGTGGGTGGAGCATCACTCACTGCAGTCATTCACAGCAGCCTCCTGTTGTGGTGCTGTGGGAGGTAGGCCTATGCATCTGTTTTTCAGGAAAGTGTGAATTTGCTTATTATTTTTACAGCAGACACTTAAGTCACTGCGCAGTCAGTGACTGTGGCCAGCCAAGCTTTTACTGTTCGGTTTTTTCCATTCTTTTTTTAAATGTATGTAATTCGGTTTGTAATTACACAACAATGAAACTGACTATTTTCTGCTGCAAAGTTTTTGTAAATACTAAGCTCCACTGCAATATCTGTGAGCTTAATTCAGGAATGTTTTCTTGAGAAATCTGCCATATCATCACCTTCACAAATGTTTGCTGCATATGTAGAGTGTGATCTAATCATTTATCTACGTGATGCTATGTGATATGCTTATGTAACATGTCCACATCCTCTCATTTTAGATGTTCTTCATACATACTAAACAGCAGGCATATGAGGGTTACATGTACAGACATGCTCTTGACTTGGAGGTTCAAAGTGTGTGTGGTCTTGTAGCAGGGGCAAATATATCTGTTAAGCTATTTGGACTGAACACACTTCAGGTCCTGTCTTGCTTATGCTGTTTTCATGGAGGATGTCTGAAGTTTCTGGTTTAATATTTCTCTGCTAGTGTTTAAGAGACGAGTGAATCACAGGTGGGATTGCACTCTGGTTCACTTGCAGGTTTTTTCATGAAGATGTAGAACTAATTACTTCTTCCATGTCCATTTTTTTAAACGGTACAGCGTTTGATAAAGCATTCCAGAACTTATCCTGGGAAACAGACATCGGAGGGCAGGGTAAACCCTAGACAACATGCTAGTCCTTATTTGCATTGAAATTGAATTGTTTCTGTGTTGGACTCGCATTCTATACTGACCCCACCTTTGTGCCCTATGTTGTCTGAAATATTCTCCCACTAACACTGACCTGGATAATTGGCCGGAAAATGGATGTTTGACGTAATTTTGCTGATTTGCAGAATTGAAACACTTGAACAGTGTTATTCCAGGCTATTTCCTACTTTATTTGTGAGTGTAGCTCCAGAGTTGAGTAGTGTGTGGCAACTAAGTCGAACAAGAGAGTGCAAACTGCAGTACAGTCTAATTAATTTTAGTGAACAGGTTTGAGATAACATGCATGCAGAGGGTGGACAAAATAATGGAAACACCTAATAATATAATGGTATCAACAACCTATAAAGAAGCAGCAAAAGCTTCAATCATTCTTAGAATGCTGGGATACAAGTCCTGAACTGTGTGTAGTGGGATATTGGACCATTCTTCAAAAAAAAAAGCCTCCGGTTCTGTGAGGGATGATTGAGCTGGAGAGCTACTTCTTACTCTGCACCTTTATGGCAAGTTCTACAGCAATGTTTAGAATTTGTGATTGTATTTGACATGGAAGGTATTTGACATCAATCTGGTGTTCATGAACAACTTTTGATTTTGCTTAGCAGTGTGTCTGGGGGAGGGGAGCCATTACCTTGAATAATGGGAACATCATGCAAGAACAGTGTTTGTACCACATATGCTGCACCTGGTCCTGTAAATTCTCACACCTGATTGTCTTTAGACCTTGGATGTAAGAGGTTTCCCAGATGGCAGTCCTGCCATAAATTCCATGATTCTTGAGACTGTTCCCCTTGGAACATTAAATACTTTTTCAGGGACCAGTGCTCATGCATATAGTTCAGGCACCAACTTTTGGAAAAGTCATTAACTGCCACGTTACCTTGAAAATTGACATTAAAGTGCTGCTTCTCAAACTGCTTTTTTTAGCTGGCACTTCCTGCTAATTGACATTCAACCTAAAATATCTATGTAATGGCATTTGTAATTGTCATGACTTATTTTGCAAGTCTTTTTATTGTGGTGTTTTCATTATTTTTTCCACACTCTGTGTGCACACATGTGTGCACAAAGTTTGGTCACCACCCCCTCACAGAATTTATACCTACATATAAATTACTCCCTGAGACTGAAATCATTGTAATTATAATTGTTTTTTCTCTTACAAATCACATCCACCACAGTAAGGTGAAAATAAAATTCAAGTTATGACTATTAATCAAAATTACAACAACATAACACCTTATTTGGAAAAGAGAACATTTCTGTTCCAAATGCATCTGCAAACTTAATGAAGTATACTTAATCATTGAAAAGCTCACAAAACAACTGGTGCCCCCCGTCATTTCTTCTTGATCAAATCGGCTGTTTGTAGAGGGTGTCGCCATCTTGGAGGTGAATAAATTAATCGATAAACTGCCAGTGTGTGTCGATAGGTATGCTCAAAGGAGATTTGACATGAGGTTTTGAAAAGGCACAAATTTGGAGAGAACTGCAAGAAGATCTTAAGGGCTTTACGATTCCATGTAGCATAGTAACAACAATCATCAAGAAGTGATAGTGATAACACCCAGACATTGCCTAGACTGGCATGTCTCTCCAAACTTAATGATCAAGCAAGAAAGTGGCTGATCATAGAGGCAGTCAAGAGGCCAGTGTTAGTGGTTGTCCTGGAACATTTAGTGCCTTAGGTGAGATCCTGCCTGGGTACCCCCCAGTCCAGGCAAGCACCACTCTTGGCAACTGCCGGTATGGCCTATGCCAGAAGGAGCCATATACCGTTTTGGCAAGGACAACTCAAGGCATTGTTTACATGTCAACAATTTTACAAGTGCTTTACAAGTCTGGCCTGGGAGGATGGCAAAAAGGTACCCTCTGAAAAAAGCCATGCGAGGACTCATTTACAATTTAGTGTATTTTACAGAGTGTGCAGCTGAGTATGGGTGCTATGGCCCCACATGAGTAAAATCCACCTTTTTGGCCATAAAGTGAAACAGTATGTCTGGTGAAAACCCAACACATCTTACAACCCAAAAGAACAACTTCCACAGTAAAGCACAGTAGTACCAGCATTCTACCGTGGCTGTGTTACTCTTTAACAGGGACTGAGACACTTTTCAGGATAGAAGGGAAACTGCATGGTGCAAAATACTGACAGGCTCTTGAAGAAAACCTGTTGGTAAGACCATTCACCTTTCAGTACAACAATGACCCAAAGCATGCTGTGCAGTGGAGTCCTGGAGTGGCCTAGTCAGAGCCCTAACCGCAATCTAAATTTAAATTCTTTTCATTGACAGCAGGCCATCAGCAGACACCAAGCAATTTGACTGAGCTGGAACAAATCTGTGAAGATGATCAGGCAAATATTTCTCCCTCTAGGTGTGCAAAGTGAGTGGAAATATATCCGCACAGGCTGAAGACTGATTCAAGGAAACAGTGCGTCCACTGAGTATTAACCCTGATGCAGTGTTGTCTTACACAATCTACTTTGTTTCACTTGGACATTGCAAGATATATTCTTTGCAAATAAAGGTGATTAAATATTTTATTTGTTTGTTATTGAGCTTTAGGTCAAAAAAGGGTGGTGACTTCATATATGCCATCATGACTGTGTGTATATATAAATATATAATTATTTAAAAATATAAATTATTTGTAGTCTGTATACACTCTAGAATCTGTATAGCATTTGTCTGTACATGTGTTAGTGAGCTTCTCGTGCTTCGTTCATCAAGAAAGTAGCAAAACAAATTTGCTGTGAAAAATTGTAATGGGGAAAAACAGTTACCCTGTCACAGAGGGCAGTCCTCTCACTCACTTTCCTTCTGGTCTTTATATAGATCACATGGAGGCAGAGTGATGTCTCCCCTCTTCTCAGCCTCACCTTCTGGACCCAGCCTTATCATTGGATAATTCCTCTGGGGTTCTACCTGCCTGCCCTACCAACTGGCTTTACATGTTTCATGCACAACAGAGTGATGTTTCATATAAAAACTCAAGCTGCCAGTGATTCGTGCACAAAATAATTGGGGTAAAGCAGTTGTCAGTGTTTCTTCCAAGTTTACATTCAGCCATTTGACTTTTTGAATGTGTAAAACAGGGCTCTTAATGTGAATGTCACAACACAGTGGGCCCATATATGATAGCTTTAATCTGAAGTATTTAAACACATTTAAAAAATGGCAGAAATTGCATGTTTTGAGGCGATATAAAACAGAGCTGTTAACAGAGAAATTATCTGTTCTGGCTATAACTAAATATCCATCCATTTTTGTGTAATCCATTATCTAGTGTAAGCATGGATCGAGTCCCAGGAAGCACAGCGCACAAGGTAGGTCATACCCTGGATGTGATGCCAGTCCATCCCTCGCATACAACCGCACACCTTGGGCAATTTAAAGAGACCGATTCATTTAGACCATAGAAAACACAGATGGACACTGGAGAAACGTGTAAAACGCAAAGATAAAGAACCGGCAGTGGGAATGTAACCTCCAATCTTGGAGACGTGAAGCCCCAGTGCTACTGACTGGGCCAGTGGGCCATGAAGATTATTCAGTTAGAAACTGGTAATGCTCAATTTGTACATCTGATTGCACTGACAGTGAATTTGTGCTTTCATTATTATGTCTTTTTACTCGAATGTGGCATCTCCAAGGTTGGGAATTTGAATCCTGTGTGTGGGTGTAATTTGCATATTCTCCCTGTGTTGTGTGGGTTTCCTCTTGGTACTCTAGTTTCCTCAGCACTCCAGAAGGCATGCATTTAGGCTAATTGGCATTTCTATATTGCCCATAATGTGTTGAAGATGGGTGGTTAATAACAATGGAGAGTTTACAGTGTGGTAGATCGCGATAACTGGAAAGTACATCAAATTCATCATTAATTACACTAATGCTGTCTCCGGTCCAATTTTCTGTGCATTGAACTCATTATTGTTGGCCAGAATTTTTTCCTTGTCTGCTGTTAACTCTTACTTCTCTCTTAAATGTTGTCTCCCAGCTGGATTATGTGACTACAATCTGACATTAAGCAGCAGTTCATACTGCGGATGTATGTGTGACAGGCCTGTATCATTACCAGCTGAGCATTTGAACACACATTTCTGCAGTCAACTTTTGTGAATTCTGATGCATCTGGGTGGTGAACCTCTTTAGGTCAAGAACAGGGTACAACAGTAACAAGGAGTAGGAGTTTCCTGCTTTAATGACTCCACATTCCACAAGAGCCTAAATGTAGACATGAGGTCACGACTTGGGCAAGAAGAGGAGGAGGGGTCTAGCTTGACCAGCACATATGCTATGACTGAAAGATTCTTTCTAACAAAGAAATGCACAGATAATGTACCTGAATCCCATCTAACTGTTTTTGCGTGTGGGGTTTGGGGTACCCTTGCATTTGCATGGCTGTGTTAGGCAGACCAATCCTGATTTTAACCTGTGGCTCTAGTTTACTCTTCAAGCTCAGCTTTAACCAGCAAGGAAATAAACTATACCCAAATACCCCACACATAGGCTGGATGGTCAAAGATACTACCCTTTGTGAATTAACTGAGTCTGAAAGGCCAAAATACAATGATATGCACAATACTAAAACTAGACCCTTAATTCCAATAGACCACACGCTGACATTGGCTGCCCAGGATTAGTCAAACACATTTCGGCAACCGGTTTGCCAGGAGGTGCATTTGAAGGTTCTAGTTAGGCATCAGACATAAGGCTCATGAGTGAAGATTGATACCCTATCACCATTACTTCAGAATATAGTTCTAAATTCTCTGGAATTTATCATGTACAACTTAGCAAATTCCAAAGTATATTTTGTACATTTTTGCGTACATTTTGAAAATATCTTTTTTTTAATGGAAATGATATTTTTTAGGAATGGCATGGTGGCTCAGGGGATAGCATCCTTGCCTCATGCCTTCAGGGCTGGAAGTTAAAAGAGGCATGTTATTATTATGTATGCATTTCATTTTTGGAATTCACTGAATTATTGGGTAGAAGACCTTTCCAAAACACAATGCTACTTTTGAAGTTAAGCTACAAGATGTAAAGCTCCAGGGTTCAGAGCCTGAATCAATGGAAAAAGATAATAACCCATGAGGTGAGCTAAATGATTTGGAGGCAAATGGAGTGCTAAATATGAACTGTTTGAAACAAAACTTTATTATCACCAACATCATTTGGGATCACATGGTTGGGGCTTTATGTGGGCACGTGGTATGTTGAGAGTGATGTTAGGATTTAATATTCAGTTCTTACATCACATTAATATAATTAATCATGCTTGGTGGGGGATGAAACCAATGCATTTTTTAGTAGATATTTGCAGCTACTAGCCTGGATGCTGGCCTCAGTGGTCGGACGAGAAGCTAGACAGTGGCCACTCCTGTGCTAAGCTTAAGTTGGAAGACTGAATGATTGTGGGGGGATTGTACAGGTATCTTTAAATCCGCCCTGTAAACGTACACCCCCCCACCATAAAGGGGTCAAATCATTAGCTCTGTTCTAGCCTGTGAGTGGCTGAAGCACCTCCAGAAAAATATCAGGATCTAATGTAAACATTGCTAGACACCCTGGCTGAGACTAGGAATGTGTGGCGTGAATCTGCCCATGCATTGTCTGAGAAATAGGATAAGAACTGGTCAATCAGTTGCTTTCACTGTACTTTGCTTAGCAAATAACAAGAATGGTTTTTTATTTAGGTACTTTCTCGTTCTTGCTACTGAGCCCTCTGGAGTACATAATGCAGACCTTGCATCTCTTTCCAATGTGTGCATGTTCCCACGCAGGATTAGCACGTGGACCACATGCTGCTACATTTGTTCAAAGTTCTAATACTGCACTGCAGATACAACTGCTGTTCTGTGAGCTGACATCCACATCTGGAGATGAGTCTGTAGTCATGTTTGATCTCCCGAGGAATTTCAGTGATTCTATGGAGACTACCGCATATTTCTCTCTTCTCCACTCATTTGTGTTTCCTCATAAGTGGTCAGAAACATTTCCTCTAAGATAATAATTGAACAGGACGAAAAACTTCTGGCTGTTGCAATGATGGATGTATAATTCACTAAAGTGTTGATTCTCCTGATCTGTGGCTTAACAGAAGTGAATAAACAAAGTGTAATATTATTATGAATCCCTTAGTACAAAACTTTTTCAGTACCCAAAATTGCTGCTGAATGGCCAGTACATCTGATAGTAAAACATGCTCTGACTCATAGGACATGAGGTTAGGAAGACATTCACAGCTCCACAGAGGATTTATCTGAGGCTTTTCTCTAGAAAGAGAAAAAATATATATTTTTAGAACTGGAAAAAAACATATTCATCTCCACAGTAGTTGTGTTGAGTGACTCTCCAAATAAAAATAACCTGAGGGTTTTTTTTATATAGAAAAATTGAGGAACAAAGCCATGGTTCTTTCTTCTCATCAGCAGGGAGCTTGAACATAAATATCAACAATTTCTGTGAGACTGTAACAGTGCACATACTTCAAATAAATAACAAGCAAACTTGGCAGAATACTGTAACTAAAGTAATTCAATTTCTAAATTTGTTAATCATTACATGTCATATTTAATTCCACCTGTTGTTTTAGAACTGACATCTTCCACATGTCTGTCGGTTGACTTCATAGAAATCTATTATCTGCTCTCCTTACAGAAACCTGCTATACTCCCATTTAGAGAACTGATTTTCATGCATTTCTCTGCATTTTTTGGACAGCCTCCCAGTTTGTCCTAAGAAAAATTAATATATTTCTTCAACACACAGTGTCCTGGGTGAAGTTGCATCAGTGTCTATTGGTCTCTCGCCAGACATGTTTCCAACTCATGATGGTATGCTGGAGGTCAGCTTGAGTTTTCCGGTTTTACAGTTAGGAAATTCTCACTTTTTCACCAGAAATCGACAAAAATTAAGTTAAACGAGCATCCCTCACTTCTGAATCCAGTATAATGGGTTGATCTTTGTGTACAGTGAGGGAGCTGTGCCACAGGAAGAAGACCAGGAGGATTGGAAGCTGATGTTGACAGTGTTACCCGCTGTATTTGGAGAACACAGCCGTAGATGGTGGGATGAGAGGCCAGCTTATAGCCGCACGTCTGGTGAAATGTTCTTCCATTTTTTTTTTTAACATAAATGCAGTAGTGTCAGTGTATTTATTTTTCAGAATCAGAATATCTTTATTGTCATTGTAACGAGTACAACGAAATTAAGTGCAGTCCCTGTGTCAGAGAGA
>JAACJT020000033.1:367304-383446 GCA_009936485.2 Gymnarchus niloticus | reverse complement strand
ACCCTTTGTTTGCGGTCTGTCAGAAAGTCCTTTATCCAAAGACAGGTGGAATGGGGGAGTCCCAGGTCTGACAGCTTTTTATTGCTCTCATTGCCAATATGTCTATTGTCTATATTTATATACATACTATTATTTGTTCTTTGTACTGGGTATGACTGAATGTGTAATCATTCCAATGCACTTGTCACACATCTTGTATATACAAGCATTTATGAAGTCGGTATGGTCAATATTTACTCCAGGCTGACTCTAGGGGCACTGTACCTTCAGTTTTTCTACTTCACGAGCATGTTAATTAAGTCATAGAGGCGCACAACTAAATGTTTTGCGTCATTCAAACCCGTGCACAGCAGTTATATAAGGTAACCCTATAGTAACCAGTTTCACACTGTATAGATTGATGCGTGTGATTCTTGGAGACGCTAGGCATAGGAATAGAAGGTAACAGAAAATAAGCTAAATGAACAGTTTATCCCATTCATCAAATTTCTCTGGTTGATCTCTAGGGGGCAGTCATACTGGAGATGCACGCAAAAATGGAAATGACATTAGTTGTGACTTACTGTTACTTTAAACAGGCGTGGAAATAAAGCAGTTGTGTTTTTTCTACTTGTTAGCATTGACAGAGAACTCAATAGTTTTCTCTGCTGACAAAAAAAGGGTAATCTTGCATGGCCCACTGATTATGGTATGGGGCATTTGATGAGATAAGTTGTTAATGCAAATGCCAGCACAGAATTTTTAAATGACAGGGGTGCTAGGTGATGCTGACTGCATTACTTCCCACAGTTGACTTATAGTGGATCTCTACTCAAAATCGCTTGTTCCGTCTCATTCCACAGATGGACTTAGACATGGCAAGTGGGCAGGTAGTTTCACAACTTGAACGCATTGTAATGTTTGTGACATGTGGCTTGGAGTTATCTTGCTTAAAAAAAAAAATCCTCTTTCACATCGATACACTGTTACCATGAATGGATGCACCTGAGGAGTAATGCATTCCTTTATAGGTCTTTCAGCGCCAGTGTACAGGAGTGTCAGTAGAACAGGTGTTGATAGGCCTCACAACCATACCACTGGTTCCAAGGTATTGAGTGTGTTTTTATCACCATACTAAGCTTTTGGTCTGTATAATAGTTGCTCACCTGTTTATCGACTCCTGCTCTTCGTCTTGTGATTCTGCCTTTGTTGCTGCCTGCCCTTCAGATCCCCACCTCTACCTGCCACAATAACAACGACTTTGGATTTCCCTGGTGTGTTGGCTTGCCCTCTGATTCTTGGTGTGACCCCTACCTGTCCGACTACTTGCTTGTTTCCTGATTAAAGGAACTCCTCACTCCGCATTTGGCTCCTGCATGTCAGTCATTACATGCTGTTGGCTGAATGTCTTTTGGGAGGTGGACTGTTTCACATACAAAGTAATACTGCTGAGCTTGAAAATGTTAAGAAAATATTTTTGTGTAATTACAATTCAAAACCACTATACTACCTGCATCCCCTGAAATTATTATTAGAATGAGAATGTGGATCACTTTAATTCAAAGTACATTCAAGTACATTAACAGAAATATGCAAGGACTTTTTCCAGATGCAGATATCTACTTACAAGGACATATAAACTTGACAAATAGGGGGAATATAAACAAATAAACAACTAGATAAAATATAAACTTGGTCGATGCTGTTGACTGTAATGAAAATTTCTAGACTGTAGGTTCTTAGAGGGATGTAGTATGACTCTTTGGCCTGATGAATAACAATTATAATGGGAACCCCACAGCTCAGACTGGTTCCTGACTATTCCACATTTCCACCCATCACCAGTGAAGGGCAGTGTATTACAAACCTTTTTATATGAAAGCTATAACTTCTTGAAATTAGCTCATAGAAAACAGCAGTATGCAATCATGTTAAAATGGATATGATTTATAACTAATTCAGTGTTCTTTAGATATAAAAATGCAATTAATCAATTAATCAGTTCTTTTCTCAGTATCTCTCGTTGTTGCTGTTATATTCTGACCCCATTATACTGTGTTGTGTCTTCCTGTCTTCCAGGACTCTGCCAGGAATAGATGATAGCTTTGTCATAGGAATAACCTTTGGTGTGTATGGGAATGTGTGTAAATTATGAAGATTCCATATTCATTGTAGGAATGTTTTCTTTATAATATACATATATATTAAAAAGATATATATTCATCCATTTTCCAAACCATTTCATCCTACGAAGGGTTGTGGGGGGCCTGAAGCCAATCCCAGGTAGCTTAGGGCAGAATGGTGGGGACACTAGATAGGGTGCCAAGCCATCGCAGAGCACAGACACACACTATGGGCAATTTAGAATCACCAGTCAGCTTAGATCACATGTCTTTTGGACTATGGGAGGAAACTGGAGTACCTAGAGGGAATCCACAAAACATGGGAAAAACATGCAAACCCAACCCACACAGAGCAGAGGTAAGATTGAGCCACTGTGCCCCCCTAAAAGGACATGCACACACACACATTTAATTTTTCATGAGTGATAGCCTGGAGAGGATAGATTCCTTAAAACACCAGTTCATGGACAAGTGAAAAGTGGTGCAGTTGAGGAATTTCATTTTGTGCCATACATGGAGCCACGGTGCTGGGCTTGTCTGCTTTGCTATTTGATTTTATGTTTGGCGATTCTCTCCCAAGTGGATCATTTCAGGAGAATGTCATTTTCTATATGTTCCAATAGTATGGCCTTTACCACAAGACCTCCTAATAAAAATCCTCCTAATCCTCCTAATAAAAATGTTGGCTTTGTCTATCTGTTGGTAAAACTTAATCCAGCCCTGTACGATAACTCCAGTTTTAAAGTATACCATACACAGAACTTGCTTATATATGTTAGGTCTTATCTCACAGCATAAATCTTTTTGGACATTTTCTGGGGAAAAGAAACATGTTTTCTCCTTGCTGAGTTTTTAGTTCCTCTTTTCCATTGTCTTCTGACTTTTTCCTTTTTTCATGAACGTAACAATATACAGTAATTAAACACACTCCTGTAAAGTGCAGTGGGGCAACTTGACTGGAGTGCTTGGTAATTATATTGATGCATTCATGAAAAAAAAGGAAAAGGAAAAAATAAATACATTGAAATGAATCAAATCTTTGTTGGGCAAATATGTCTCCTCCCAGCAGATGATTCTGGTTTTCTCATGCACACACAAGGAAAACAAACCACAGTTTGTGGGTCCCCTTATGCAGTGTTTGTATTGTACATTGCATGTCCCTTGAGGTAATTAGAGAGGCCGAAGCATTTGCTAGACAGCTGGGGTGACTTGAGGGAATTATAAATTATGTCTGGGAAAGCATACCATTTAGGCATGCAACTGTCCAGAGGGAACCAGGACTCTAACTGAAGACTCTAAGCACATAACTCACCTGAAAACACTGACACATCCATAATCGTAGGACAATCACAAAATCTCAAGTTTGTTACAAGCCAGAGGCAAGCTGGGGGTTCCCTTGTATAGAACCTCTGAGTAATTCAACCCTGAACAAGGGGATAAGGAATACAGATGAGCTAATGGGGAACAGTAAAGCAACAATGCAATAAAGCAGAGTGAGTAACAAATAAAGAAAGCTATAGCCAGACTGGGTAATGCTGGAGAGGCTAGGAGAGGCAGGTGGGAAGAGAAGCATGAGGAACCACTGAACACCAGCCCTCCAGCATCACATGACCATATGTGAAATGTGAGAGACAGCACTGAGAGAACAATTCATCCAAAGTCAGTGATGCTGACCCCACACAACTCTATGCTTCAAACTATAAGCCTAGTTGGGGTTGAGTAACTAACTAGAGATAGTGTCCCTGTAAGCTCTGTTAAGCAGATATATTTTAGCCAAGAGTTAAGATGAAGAACCCCACACATTTGCTGACAGACAATTCCACAACTGTGGAGCTCTGTAGCAGCATGGACTGGAGCCCAGTGTAGCCCTTACACTCGGGGTAATAATAGATAACCTGCCCCTTGGGAGTAAATGAGAGGGGTTGTATGGAACTAAAAGTTCACACGAGTACTCTGGGACAAGGCCATTCAAAGCTTAATAGGTTAGAAATAGTAACTTAAAATCACTAGAAAACTTAACAGGTAGCAATGTAATGATGTCAAAAGAGCACTAATATGATGAAATTTCCATCAAGAAGCTACCACCCACACTTCCAGCTTTCATTGGATTTGCAGTGGAGCGACTAATTTATCATTGTGTGTTTTTATTAGCTGGCTAAAGTCGGCCTGACTCTGTTTCATTTTTATTGCATAGTCATAACTAAAGAATAAAGACCCTTTTTAATGCACCATATGTGGCACTGTGTAGCAACCTCTAGCACCAGATCTGGCTAGTGGTGGCAGCTTTTAATATTATAGTAAGTATATCTCATGACCAAGTTCATTCCAATATGAAAAATATTTTTAACTCACATAATTGATTTTCAGCACTTATGTAAACCTTTGTGATACTCATATGTATCTTTAGATGAGACTTAAATAACAAAATATTCAAAACTTTGACTTCTGCTCTTTTTTTCAGGTTTCTTATTTCCTCATTGCTTGTCATTGGTTAGCACTGACAGAAAGTTGTGCAACACTATATTTTACCCTCCATAAAACAAACAAACAACTTCACTGACTTAGTATTTTTCCTCCTGAGACACTTAACTTCCTCTTTGGCCTTGTCCCACTCCATCTATAATTCCATTTTTTTTTTTTGGGGGGGAGTAGCTCCAGATAAATCTGAGGTTGAAAATTTAGGGTTTCCAAACTAATCTATTCAATCTTTCCTCTCCCAAGCCCTGTGGTTTGACCTAATCCAAATACGTCAAGGTACACACAAAATGGGACCCTAGTCCACAGCAGGGCACATACACAATGGGCAAATTTAAAGATGCTAATTAGCCCAAATGCATGTATTTTGACAGTGGGAGAAAACCGGTTGTAACCAGAGAAAACCTGTGAGACATAGATAGAGTGAAGGTGGGATTGGAGCCCTGGCTCCAGGGCTCCATTTATCATACATCACAAAAGAAATTCAGGATAAACTGACTGATTCTGGATTGAGTAACTGGTACCGGTATTGTGATTTCATAGAATGAAGATCAAAAATCTTATTGTCTGGTGTGGTGTGTAGTTCAGTGGGTTTTGGAATTGTGTATGAGTCCGGAAGCTCATGAGTTCAAATCCTGTGGCCTGTAGGATAATCATACCACTGCTGTTCCCTTGTGTAAGGCCTTTAATCCAAACTCCTCCAGGCATGCTGGCTATCCTTGTGCTCTAACTGCAAAAACTCTGAGACATGTGAAAATTATAGACTTCCAATGTACTTTGTATAACTGGAAAATAAAGTTAGTCTAAGACAGGTACAGTTGGATAAGTGTATGTTTCAATTTAAAATTATGCTTATCGGCACACCAAAATCATGATTTAGTATGAAAAATAACCAAAGAATGTGCCGTATATTTCAGCACAATTGAGCTATTGCTTGTCACAGAAGGCTTAGAATGACTACAATGAGATTTTAATTAAGAAATACAAGATGGCCATGACAGCCAAGGTACGTGAAGAAACTTCGAAAAATATCGTCAATAAGCAAAATGCAAATGTATTTATAAAATTAAAAGAGTGTGAAACGTAATATCCTCTTTTTTCAGACATCTGATCATTAACGGATTGAAAAAATCTTGGCCGTAAGTCAAATTAAAATACAAGAACATCTCTCACAGTGATGAGATCAGCAGACAACTGCAGTAACTGGAGATACATTGCTGGAGGCACCAGGAATATCACTGGATGAAGATGAGCCTGCTGTTGTAAGGGTGTGTGTCTCTGTCAAATGACATTAGCAACTACTTATTAAGCCCCAACTGATGCTTTTTAAATTTTTTTTATAACTAACCCTTCTGTTATTGAACTGTTCTTTTATCAATGAAGACTCTTCTTGTTTGTTTATTTAAAAAAAAAAAAAAAAAACCACTAACTTGACAATGAGTACTCTCTTCAGACTGGCAAAGAATAGAGATTTCTTGGACAGCAATTCCAAAGTAACTGATATAACAATCAGAGAAGACTTGTAATGGTTCATGTAGAACCCCCCTTATAATATTAAGAATGATTTCCAAATGTTTAGTTAATTACACTATAGTCACCCAGAAGACATTTCTAAATAGGTTCCATATCTACGTACATTGTATATCTGTATAGATAATCTGCAATATAGTTTCTGTAACTGACACAATGGAAAAGTTCACTTATTTGGACAAGGTCATGGAATTTGCATATTTTGTTGAATGTATGAATAAGAGCATTATTGCCCTTACTGAACATTGTTGCTCACTAGTAAAGTGTTCCATAAAAAATAAGAAAAGATTATTTACTCTTTAAAAATGGGGTTACTGACGTAACCTCTGTGAAACAACATATCATTTGACTAAATTAGGCAAAGTGTCGTTTCTCTAAATAAAAACAACAAAACATGACACAATGACTGAATTCACACAAATCTGTGATGAAATTATGATGTGACTAATAACAATAATGTAACTTTAATGTCAATAATCGTCTAATGTCAACTGGAGACAGAGTGCAGTTGTTCAGTGGGAGAGTTCAATGCTTATGTAGCTTCCAGAGTGTATCAAAGACAGATTCTATGGCTTTGATGTTTAAATATGTTGAAGTTGGTGGGACAGCCGACCAATAAGATGACACTTTCATAAACATCGCCAGAGTCATCAATGTGGGGCTAGTTTAAGCAAGGTGGACCATACTTGGACAGACTGATGCAAAAACTTCATTTACCAAAAGCCAGGTTTTTCTGCAGCCTTCAAAAGGCACCCTATATAGTACAGTACTTGTAGTCTACAAAGCCATCTGCATAGTACTGTTCCACCTGGATAATTGGTGAAGCAGACCGCTTTAGATCATTAGCTGACTTTTCAGCAGAACCGCTGGAGCCGAAAAAGGTGGCCTCAGTGTCAATATGGGCACCCTAGTGTAGGTAATATCTGCCAGAATCTCTTAGACAAATGGCTGTGGATTATGAAGCTTAAGGGGCAGGCTTTCCTCATGGCCCTACCAAGTGACTTCACAAAAAGAAATTACTTGAAGGAAGTGTCATGTGACATGCTGGATGTTGATACTACTTCACTCTTCTTGTTGAATCAATGTTGTCTCATTCTATCTTTGCTACACTCTGTTTCAGTTTTCTTTCAAGCAGCATCTCATTTGTGCCTACAGTATTTCACTTTTGCTACTCACAATATTTAAATCCGGTATTTTCACAAGCTAATCACGGCCCAACCGAGTGCACACGGCGGCCGAATGCCTAGTTACAAAAGACGTTTTCCTAAAGTAAATGTTGCTTGAGTTATAGCGTACCCGAGGCGCCGGATAAATCCGGTATTTTTAAAAGCCAATCACGGCCAGATCACACGCATTCGGCAGCTGTAGCGGAGGCCACTAGGTTGGGTCAGTCTCGGTGGACCTTAACCGTAGCGGAGACCACGGTAGGGATCACCGTCCCTGCATTGACTCGAGAATTTTAGCGGTTTGTATCCCGGAGTGTCGGCCAGAACACCACTTAAAGCCAAGGATCCTGGGAAGTCTTTATTTCTTGTTCAAGAACAGCGGATGACTCCAGTTCTCTTAACACATACTCTGAGCGCTCCTCTCTACTCTGATCTCCGCGCGCCACCTGGTCTGATATTCACTAAATTGTTAAATTGTATAAATCTCTCTGACACAGGGACTGCACTTAATTTCGTTGTACTCGTTACAATGACAATAAAGATATTCTGATTCTGAAGAATGTGTTGACTAGAACTCCAACCAGCCTTGGAGACCATCATTTAGAACAACGGAGCACCGAAGGTTCTGCCTAAATCCCAGGAGTCTGAGGGCCTTTTCTATGCGGCTGAATGCTTTGTTACAAAGGACGTTTTCCAAAAGTAAATATTGCTTGAGTTCAACACTGACTACTACAATCACTAAATCAACGCTTTTTACATTATTTTGACGCTCAAAGCTACTTCTGCTTTCTGCGTTAGTCAACGGTCCATGCGTGTAGTAGTAGGAAATGCTTGGCATAGGCATTTGGGGGGCATTTGTGCTTGGGGAATGGTCTGTGGCCACGCTAAATGGCACACACAGCTTTTTGGAATTAGAATGGGCTGAAGCAAGCAGTACTGCCACTTACACAAGTGCTCTGATATACCTACAATGTTATGTACAAAACATACAAGAAATAATAAACGACCTGCCACATGTTTCTTCACATCAGACCAAAACAGAATGTGCTTCGGGGCAAAGGGGTTTGTCTAACTGTCGTAAAACTCTGTCTCGTGCCATTGCAGCAACACTTCACGGCAGGGAGAACAGGAAGCGGACAGACGAGAAACGATAAGTGAAGAACCGAGATACCAGAGAAGAAATACTAGTTTGTTTTTTTTTTTACGTTGCCGCTGAGGCTTTATACACAGTTTACGTACTGTGAAGTTTTATACGCGCTGATTTTCATTCGTCTACATTTTACCTGAATGAAGTGGGATGGCTGAAGTGCCGCCTGGGCCTAGTAGCGCATTGCCTGCATCCCCGGCTGAGATTATACCCTTCGCCGGGAGTGGATATGTAGGGTGCGTTGAATCGGAGGACCGGGGATGCGGACGTGGAGATGCATCAGCTACAGTGACAAGACAATCACAAGTGTGTGATGGGAAAGGCGCAAATAAAACGAACCGGAATCATCTGTTTCCCCACTCGGCAGCAATGCACTTCCACACGCATACGCAACCGCAGCAAGTCAACGGCTTAATCAGCTCTACGGAGGACGACACCCTCGTCATCCTCCAGAACGATGTCCACAGTAATCTTCATTATCCGGCTCACAGACCGCCCGACAACGCAAGAGAGCCTTTGGAGCTTGGTGACGATGTTGGTGAAGGCAGCGAAAGCAATGTGGAGAACAACAACTTCAGCGGCAGAAATAGCACTAGTCAGGAGTACAACTCGTGTTCAAAAAACGGTTCCTCGCATTCGAATAATAACATAAAGAACATGCCGACTGTCTTTCGGACTGATGGACGACCTGGCAGGCTTGTTGTTGGAGACGGGGTGGTTAGGACTGATAACGTGACATCTCTGGACAGAAAGATAACGGAGGACGGGGAGGACCCCGAGGTAGAGCCTGATACAGTGAATATGCCTGTGTTGGAAATGGAGAGGCTTGGCCTCAATTCCTTGACTAATCGAGGAGATCAGGGCGACGACATCATCCGATATGTACGATACGAGTCGGAGTTGCAAATGCCAGATATAATGAGACTAATCACCAAGGACTTGTCAGAGCCGT
Organism: Gymnarchus niloticus; assembly: GCA_009936485.2. NCBI lineage: Eukaryota > Metazoa > Chordata > Actinopteri > Osteoglossiformes > Gymnarchidae > Gymnarchus > Gymnarchus niloticus. The sequence goes on along the minus strand of JAACJT020000033.1, from coordinate 374,074 downwards.
ACTCCATTTACACCTACAGGTACTTCATACACAACTGGCCTCAGCTCTGCTTTTTGGTACGTATACAGTCTGTCCGGTTTTTTTTGGCGCAAGTTATCACTAAAAAGTATGTCTACCATAAGAGGGCTTGTTTGGCAAAATTTCCTGTCATGAGTTAATTTTTGACTGGGCGTTTTATTTACCCCTTTAACAGATCTGGATATTGTCATTGTTTAATCATACGTGCAACATCTGAAACAGCATTGTCTAACGACCCAGTTAAACGTCTAGAAGTTTGGTTTTAATTAAAACCACGTATAGTGCATCTCAGGCACACGGAGAAACGCTGGATTACAAATTAATGCAGCTGGCACAGGCTAACATTGATGTAAACGCAAGGATTTGGCTGTAATACTTGCCTATGGTTTTCTACCAATCAGCTCAAGTCAGTTGAATTGATTTAGTTAGAATAGGTTGAAAACCTGTGCTTTAGAATACTACGTCTACATAGCCTGTCAGTACTAAAATTACTGTTTCTAAGTTCTTTCAATTTTAGTCTTTCTTTATGTTGTGTAGTCTGTGGTCATCACACTAGGACATAGTTATGTCTAAAACATGCCCATGGAGGAGGGTTCTTCTACCTTAGCATTTGATACAACTCGTACTTTCCACTTACTCCAAACAGGATGACTTTGTGCGACTGATCATGTGCCCAGGGTGTCTTTTATAAATTCTGGATACCTTGGGTATTTGTGCATTTTGTTACAGCATAATTCCCAGTTAATTTGTGTAAGACTAGCTGTTCATTTTTTTTTTTTTTTTACATAGTGACATATTATTTGTTAGTGTTATTGATAAGCTAAATAATGATCCGAATGGTATAAATTTTAGGATTAAATATTTCTTTCGGCTGTAAAAATACACGTCACTCTTTTTACATAACAGATATAAAAGTACAACATTTGTTTTCTAGTATAAGCTGATCAACACTGGTTTGGTAATTTGGTAGGAACTGGAACAAGAATATCGGCACAGTGGTCTGCAGGACCGGAATGGCAATGTGGATGCCCATAATGATGAGGATCCAGTCTCTCACTAGCCCAGCTTTAATTCTGTTTTTCCTGTGTGTGTGTGTGTGTGTGTGTGTGTGTGTGTGTGTGTGTGTGTGTGTGTGTGTGTTTGCCTGTGCATCTGCAGCAGTCATCTTTCCAAACAGGAGACAAACATTCAACAGGTGGAGTTATAGATGGGTTTTTAAATGAAGCAGCACAGCTGGCTTAAAGAGGATCATATGCAATTTTGTCCCAACACCCCTTCGTTTGATTTACTGAAATAGCTGAGTATATTTTAAATATTTTGGGGTTGTTATGGTATGGTAATGTGCATCTGGTGTAATGCTGCCATTTGCCTGATAAATTTTGTTTTCTCCAAAATAAAATGTTTACTGTGTATTCTTAACTTCTTATTTTAAGCTGTGATTCCAGTGCAGTTGATTGAAATTAAATCTAAGGTAGATATGGCCCATGTTGGGCTGCTCTTATGGCTTCCAAATAGCAAGATGTCAAAATACAGATATGTTTATATATGCAAAATGCACATTTTATGGGCTTTCATAAGATGTCAATCAGTCTGGACAGATAATTAGACTTTCACCTGATTTTATGAGCATGAAATGACAGAAATCATTTGGGGTGGTAAGTTATGAAATGGATATCTGTGTTGCCTAATACAGTCTACATTCTTTTGGTGAGTTACTTTGGTATTACTTATGTATGTAACTGGTCTAATTTGTAGTTGATTATTCTGTGTGAATGAGTTAAAAGAAAATCTTCCTGGGCCCCATTTCACTAAGCGGGCTTAAGAAATCCTATAGTCAAACCTGAATTTTGATTGGAGAAATTGGGGAGATTATGATGTGTCAATTCCACCAAAGTTGTGCTTTCAGCTTTCCCCAATCAGAATTTAGGTTTAAGATTTTTTAATCTTGCTTGCTGGACCCCAAGAATGGTGATATGAAAACATTAACTTAAACATGGAGTGTTCAGAAAAAGTTAGATCCACTGTTTCTCCAGCTTCACAATATAGCTAGCTTCTTACTAGTTTAGGCAATCAAATTCTGCAAATAGTATTTTCAGCTGACTTGTTTGATAACACCTTAAGGACTGTTTGGCTGCTTATTGGTATTGAAGCTGTAGTCTTTCGCTGTTCTGTTGAGTGGGAGTATTTGTGTTTATGTGGATGTTTCTGAGTGTGTACCTTGTGATTGCTGTGTGTGCCCCTCAGGCTATGGTGCATAGCGAGTGTGTGGGTGCCATCGTGTGCAAGTTGGACATGCACAAGAAAATGTTTCGCCGGGGCTACATCGCCATGCTCGCCGTGGACTCCAAGTATCGCAGGAAAAGCATTGGTGAGCCCTAGCCCCCTTGGTACTAATCGAGCCAGAAGTCCTGTCGTCTTGTGTCTGCACTGCTTCTGTTGACATAGTGCATATGGCTCTATTTCAGGTACCAATTTAGTGAAGAATGCTATCTATGCCATGGTGGATGGGGACTGTGACGAGGTATGGCCTTCCCCATTGCTCTTCATAGGTGTTCACATCTGAAACGCCTTGCTCTCTGTGCCCTGCGATTATGCCGTATTGCTGTCACGTGTATAAATGACAGTAAGGCTTTTATTTGAAATGGATGTTTTTGTTAACTGAATACATGGGTCTTTCTGAAGATCTTCAATTTCACAAAAATAATAAAAAAAAAAAATTTCCTAGTTACTCTGCAGTACAACGTATGTGCTTAACATCTCAATATATGTATAATTTCACGACCTCTTTTTTTTTTTTCTTTTTTCTTCTTTCTTCTGTACGCAGGTGGTTCTGGAAACGGAGATTACTAATAAGTCAGCCCTGAAGCTGTACGAAAACCTGGGTTTCGTGAGGGACAAGCGGCTCTTCCGCTATTATTTAAATGGAGTGGATGCGCTACGTCTGAAACTGTGGCTGCGCTAAAACAATCCCTCAACCTATCCCCCCAGTTTTTCTTCACCCCCACTCCTACACCAGTCTGGACTCAGGTTGAAGGAACAAGATTTCTCCTCTTAACCTACAACAAATGGAAAATGGAAGTTAGAAAATTAAATGATGATGATGATAATAATAAGCAAAAAAAGACTGAGTGCAGACTTGCTAGGCGACACTCTTGCTGCCAGTCCACTTGAGACCTGTGAAGCTTCTGTGTTCGTTCCGGCTTGTCAACATAAAAGGCCATACAATCGATCATGCTGATGTGAGTGCATCAATCTTGGCAAGAGCAGGACAGATGGGCCTCTTTTACTCCTGATTTTACAAACTCTAGTAATAAAAAAGAGGGAACTACATAGACTACAAAGCAAGCGATAAGAACAAGAAAAAGTTAATATGAAATTTATTTTTATTGCATTTTTCATTTTTATCCCTTCAGTTGGAGTGTGTATGTATGTGAGAGAAGTGAGTATGCATGCGTGTGTTTACAGAGATGTGGGCCAGGTATTAGTTTCATTGCAGTATGTGTTTGCTTTTATGTTTTTTGAGATCCCTTTGGAATGGTGCTCTGTTCTGGAAATCCTTTAGTCCACTCTGCTTGTCACAGTAAGCAGGCACGTCTGTATGCTTGTGCTCCTGTGATTCAGTAGGAGATTCTATAAATACTCAGTATATGTTCTACTTTATTTGATTGACACACTGAAGTGGGATGGGGAAAATGGTAAACACATTATTCCATGCACTGTGGCCAGCTAATGAAATGTTTAACAAAACTGAATCTAATACAGAATATTAAACTGAGATCACTTTTTGGCGTGTTCCCTAAATTGTCATCTGGAGAGAATTTTACTTAATTAATCGTGTTTTTCCTCATTTTAATGGCTGGTTTGAATAAGGAGTTAGAATGCAGGAAGGTTACAAGTGACATATAGAACACTTTTTTTTTTTTTTTTTCCCCCCCCCCTTAAAAGAATTCGGAAAGTAAACAGGAATGGTAAGATGTGGTTCCAGCTTCAGCTGTTTCTGGAAAGAGGTTGTGGGGGTTCCAGGATCTGTGTTGGTTGTTGATGTGGTTGAATTTTTAGCTTTTGATTCTCTACTACCTCCTGATCTGGACTTATCTTCCTGAGAGCAAACAAATCTTACAGAAGTGATGTCCCTTCTCCTTTAAATTGTCCTATAATGTTGTTAACTTTGTGTTCTCAATCAGTTTCTTGTGACCGGTTGTGGAAACAGGATACTTTACCTGGAAAACTTTAAGTATTAAAACCAAGAAAAAAAGACATGCATAAGAATGCATTCTAATCCTGGCAAATAAAAAGATCATGCATTAAAAGCTAGTTTGAATTTTGTTTTACTGTGTGCTCCTAGGTTTATTGAAGCATTTCCTTTAGCGTTTGTGTGAAGGTTCAGCTTTATTCATCCTTCCTCCCCCAAACACATTGTTTTGTTTAGCTTTGCTTGAGTTCTTTAGTAGCTGGTGCCACAGACAGGCAGCAAATTCCATCGTTGTGCCACCTCAGATGACAGCCCTGATGGACTGACACATGACCCAGAAACAGTGGCAAAGGGTTTTTGCGTCTGGCTTTTGGCTTTCATCTTGCAAGACTTATGTGTTGTTGAGAATGACTATGGAAAATGATTTTAGTGTCCAGAGTTTGTATTCATCAATGGTGATATTTTGAAAAATGCATTTATAGGAGTACAATATGTTTTGTTCTGTCCTGACACTTGGATAACACTCGTGCTTTACAATGGTAGTATTTTTAGAAATGTTTTAAAAATGTTTTTTTCGTATGTACCATTTCCATTAGAGAAACTTGAAAAGTCCACTTTATTCACAATTTGTAATATATTTTCTCCCTTAATCTTTAGTGAAAATTAGCCATAGGTCAATATGTTGATCTTTCCTTTGTTGTTAGGGCTCCTTTCCCACCAGAGAGGTAAGGTGCTGTGTCCAATGGCAATATATAGACATATTTGCAAGCTGTTAGATTTTATCTTGCAACTTTTCAGTTATAGGCACAAACACCTAATCCCCAGCACCACTCAGGGCTTGCTGCTATGGACCATTCATTCCCAGTATAACTGGAGCAAGCGCTTGGTGCACATTGCTGGCAATAAGTCAGATTTTTTCCCGGTGGGTGTTGGACACCTCTAGGGCTGCCCTGGGTCACTGATTCTGTTCATAACTTTTATGGACAGAATTTATAAGTGCAGCCAAGAGGGGGAGGGTGTCCATTTTAGTGGCCTCAAGATCGCATCTTTGCTCTTTGCAGATGATGTGGTCCAGTTGGCTTTATCACACTGTGACCTCCAGCTTGCACTGAGGTGACTTGCAACCAAGTGTGAAGTGGCTGAGATGAAGATCTGCACCTCCAAGTCTGAGGAGATAGTTATCAGCTGGAAAATGGTGGATTACTCTCTTTGGGGTGGGAGATCAGCTGCTGTCTCAAGTGGAGGACTTAAATTATCTGTCTTGTTTACAGTCAGGGAAGAATTGAGATTGAGATGCAGATCTAGGCAGCATCAGCAGTTAGCAGCTGGACACTACAGGTCTGTTGTCATGGAGAGAGCTGAATTGAAAGGTGAAGCTAATCATTAATCTAGCTTCCTTCCCTCCTATCGTCATGAGCTTTGAGTAGTGACCGAAAGAACACGATTGCGAATAAATGCAATGGAAAGCAGCTGCTTCTGCAGGGTGTCTGAGCTCAGCCATAGAGATAGGGTGAGGAACACAGTCATTCAGGAGGGGCTCAGAGTAGAGCTGCTGCTCCTCCATGTTGAAAGGAACCAGCTTTGGTGGCTTGAGCATCTGTCTAGAGTGCCTCCTGAATGCCTCTCAGGGGAAGTGTTTTGTGCATATCCAACTAGGAGGAGGTCTCGGGACAGACCCGGGACAGACCCAGGACACACAGGCGATATCACATCTCTCAGCTGACCTGGTAACACCTCGATATTCCCCAGGACAAGCTGAAGGAGGTGCCCCGGGAGAGGGAAGTCCGGGCATCTCTGCTTAGACTGCTATCCCCGTGACCTGGATAAAACCGTGGAAGCTGCTAGACAGCATAGCTGATCAGAGCAGAAAGAATTGAAATGTGTATTGCCGATACCAATGACTTAAGTTGAACATTCTATAAATTTACTTCAGGACTACCTGATTGAAGCCACGCAGCAATTTATGTAAATTGGTCGATTCCAACCCCGCCTTACTGTGAGCGGTTTTAAGGTGCCTTTTCCAAGTCCTAAAATTTGCCTCTCCAGACGTATATAATCAGGTGTTTTGATTTTTTTCAAGTTTAAAATTCATCTTTGTCGACACCCATCGCTGTTACTTCATGTAGGGTGATAGGGCCCCCACACAAATTTTTGTAGTGCCTTCCAAGTATGCAGACCCTTTCACATATTATGTTGTAACCTTATCCTAAAATGGCTTGGATTTCTCTTTCGTCAATCCACACTCAAAGTGGGGAAAGTATTAGAAATTTCACAATTTTTCTAAAACAGGAGATCACTATGTAAAAGGGCATTGTGGAGCCGTATACAAGTCTTAAGGGGGGAAAAAAAAAAAAACCACACACCACACTCGCCTTGGATTACAAGGGAAGCAGATACCAGAAAGAACCAACAACCAGTCGCGGAAGATTCAGAGAGCACTGAGAATCACCACGTTACGGAGAAGCGTTTGTCACTTTAGAATTTTGAAGTGGCTCTTAAAAGAGCCTTTGATTCAACGTTCGACCGACCACACTTAAGCACGTTCACCACGGATGCGACG
>JAACJT020000033.1:345347-367204 GCA_009936485.2 Gymnarchus niloticus | reverse complement strand
CCAACAACACACAGAACATGTGAAGCAGGAGTGACAGCACTGACAGAACAGTTCATCCAAAGTCAATGACACTGATCATCCATCAGTGTATTATGCAAATACTGCTCCTTACCGATGCTATGTATACACAGGCCAATTTTACAATCACGATACAAAATGGTGCCATCTCCCTTAATGCTTGTTGCTAAAAAACACAAATTTAAAATAACTTCCATTAACAGATCATGTTGAGCTACTTGCTTGCAATGCATTTAGAACACAAGTACTTTATGCATTAATATGCTTTAACAAAGCAAGGTGACCCCCCGGATGCATACACATTACACACACACATATTACACACCTGTATTACCCAAGGCCCCTAGAGTGACAAGTCGAGCAGTTTTGAGTCCGTTTTTGAGGTAGCTGTGATGAATAAGAGAAGAAACATTGCTTTCAGGACCAAACAACACAAAATAAACATACTTATCAAGAAAGCAATCATTCAACCCTCGGCGGCCATAAATCACAGTTCACCTAAGTATCCCTGTGAATAACTACACTTTTCAGCAGAGCTGTTAAAATCAAATCTGCCTTTCTTCCCCCTTCAGTCTCTTACTTTACAGTGCATTGATGGCTTACCTACATCACAAGTACACATACAAAACTTTGCTGACATAAAAAAAATGATCAGATTACCTGTGAGTGTACAGCTGGTAAGTTTTGTTGAATACTTCCAGTGTGGCGAGATGATCTACTGGGGCTTTCTCAATAGTTTTCTGTTAAAAAAAAAAAGGAATGTAGACTTCACTACCCACGTCAAATGAAAACACAATATTTAAAAAGGATTTAAGAAAGGAAAAAATTAACAGTTTATGCTAACCCACATAACAAGACTTTATGTTTACCTGACCTTTAGGGTGGAAAGTAATTTGGGTGGAGGCACCACCCAAATCTAAAATTCCTACTGTTCTCTGGGTGTTGGTTTGCAAGTGCCCTAGAAACATGCACGAGTCAGCAAAGCTAAATAAAAATGTTCTTAAATCAGTCATAAAAAGACCAACGTCTGAGACAACACTGAGCAAAACAGTTGTGAAATAAATATATCAGCTTCTGTATAGACTTTACATTGTGAATGAAAAAGGATTTGCCTGAGATTATGACTTCAATGGCAGAGGCTAGACTTCACTTCAGTCTACTGGTAAGCATAATAAGGCAAGAATACTTTGTATAATTTTAACTTAAGCAAGTTAAAGGTCTTTCCACTCATTTAGTCTACAGTGTCAGGCTAATGAAAACAATGCATTTTATGTAATGACATAAATCACTCAGCTTAAAAGCAGTTCACCTGTTAAAAAGTTCAGTGCTACCCAGGCCAGGATTCCTAGAGGAAAGTGGGATGGAGAATACACCGCACCTCAGATCAGAAATGTTAATCAGTGGTGCACAAAACAATATTTTCACTAAAAACAAACTCAATCCATTCCAATGGACAGATGAAAAGGCATCTGGCACACACATCAAAAATTTCCAGTGAAACAAAAACGCTTATGCCTAAAGAATGAACCACAGCACAGAAGCATCGGGCATTTAAAAATGAAGAAACCACAGATACTTCAAAATAGGCTGTAAATCTCAACAAGCAGGAAGGACATGAAGGCAGGCTGTGAACAGGCACTCCATGCCAAAGAGAGGGATGGAAATGTTGAGATTGACTTGACTACACAATAAACTTGCGCCAGGTCCAGTTAAAGAGCTTAATGGTGGGAAAACAACAAAATCAGAGTATGAGCAACTTGCATGTCATTCCAACATGAGATGTCACCATGGTGCAGCATCAGACAACATCCCATAATATGGGTATCAATGTCCAGTTCACACAGTGCTGTGTATCTGATAAATTTAATCTTAGTTTCTTTATTGAATACAGTTAACTAATGCAGTATGTCTCTTCACCCAACAGCTAATAAAAATACGTGTATATATTTTTTTTCTTCAAGGTAACACAAATGAAAAAAAAATGCTGTTTGTTAGAATAAAGACCTGGATAGATTATTAAAAGTAAATGAATCTTAAAACCTGGATCGGTTCTGCCTGCAAGGGTAAGAGTTTCTAACCTTGTAAGAAGCCTGTTAATATGCATAGCGGTAGAAGGAATTCCAGAACTGATAACTGTATATCAAGATATGGCGTCAGGCACAAGTACCTTCATACGTTCCATTGATTATACTGACGCTATTGCTTGTCACCAGGAAGGGAGACTGACTGAAGACACTCCTGATCTTAAGGAGAGAAGAAGTTACAGAAAGACTTCTGCCTCAGGTACAAGAAAATAGCAGAAACAATTAGTCAGCCTGTCTGAAGTAGAATATATATGTCTCCATGTATATTCTACACGGGGCATATTAAAAAGAATTCAAACTGCCACTGCGGTCAGAATGGGAGTAGAAGTTAATAGTGTTGTAGACAGCAGACCCAGGTCATTTAGTCTCTGAATTGTCTCTCTGTGAGACTAACCTGACACTAAAATATGCACTGCCTATTTACCACACAGTGCACTTACCTCCTTTATCAACACGTCAGCCTTATCTGTGGGGAGCAACCGAAAGCCTGCAGTGGCCCTCAGGACCAGAGGTGTCCTGTGCCGCATGGTCTGAGGCACTACTGCCTCGGCCACCTTCAGCAACTGTCCTACCATCTTCCCAGCCTGAGAGAGGCAGAACAAGGGGAAGCATGGCAGTGTGGAACTCAATGGGTTATGGGTCTGTGCCCATGTCTGGAAGCTGGTGAGTTCAAATCCCAAACCTGGCAGAGTAAACATCACCGTTGGGTAGTGATGGGACATACAGTATAATGCTTTAAAACCCGTGGTGGGCCTTGAGTATCCCAAACTACCATTGGTTTTGAAGCCTCATTTATCCAATCATAACCGTTGGGCCAGTGAGGAAGACCCTTAACTACTCCAGGAATATTGGCTGACTCCAGTCTGTCCTCAATTAAATGTCGTTTAAGCGTTGGATCGAAATATCTGCTAAATGAACAAATATAACTTGCTGTACAACACTCATTCCACCTGCCCCAACCCCCCCACCCTAAAAATGAGTCTGGCAGGAAGTACGGTTTAACCACAAGTGGCACTCAGAAGTGAATTCCAATAAACACCCACCCAGGCATGACTACAGAGAGTACTACAAATGTCTCAGGTAAAATTTATGACATTGAACATTATAATGAATGAGACACGTACCTGTTCAGGCATGTTTACGTAGGAAGATAAACCAGTCGATTCAGAATAAAATGTCTCATCATGTAAAACCGGCAGCCCACCTTTAAAATAAACATTAAAGAAACTTGGAAAGACCTCTTCTGACATGAAAGTTAAGTCTATGAAAATGTGACCAAATGAAAATTGAAGCAAAGTTTTATTCTTTATAAATTCTTACTGTATATCTCCTTTTTTTTAAAAAAAAAAAAAAAAAAGACTGAATTCCCCATTGAGACAAACATTTCCAAACAGCATGGTAAATATGCTTTATACTCAGCATGGATCTTCCAGTGCAGCGGAGTGGAATATGGAGTCTCACCTGGACTTTTCTGGATGAAGGTGTAAATGTGGATGCGAGTGCCTGTGCTGCCTGCATCAATCATTATGCCATAAAAAACATGACTGCTGTTGGCTGGCTGTGCAGCACTGGGCAGGATATTTTCGCTCTGTGCAGAAAAATCGGCATCAAAAAACTTGCCTTCGACAAAGAAAGTCCCTATCAGTGACCACAGGACCACCGCAAAAAGGTGGAAGGTATTCAGATCCATGTAAAATTTTTTGGTTTTTTTCCCCTCCACTGAGCAGTGCCTGCAAAAGAAAGAGGTTGTATACTGAAGCATACACTAAGCCATCCAATCAACACTGATTGTACTTAATGCAAGGGAAAACATGCCTATAAAACACAAACAGCACACCGTTACATCCAAATTATTCCAAATGTATTGGACAGGAAATATCAGTGATCATTTCAGAAGTATAACTCATCTATAACTGGTACTTCAACAGAATACCACAGTCAGTTGATGATTGGAGAATGAGACGCATGTCCAACAATTTAGCTTTTAAAAGACACCAACATATTTTTCATAGTTTAATAACTTAATGCTCCATTCCAACTAACCCAGTGCTATGTGACCAGAAAAGTCACTGACATTTGTGACGATGTCTTTCAAATACACTGTTGCCAACCAGTTTACTGCTCTGAGCAATTGTTTAAATATCAGTGTGACATTTTAATTGTGTGCATCAAAGCTGCATTCATTGGAGTGTGTGTGTGATCCAGAGGCTTCTTCAGGCTATAGTAAGGTTATGGTGCTTTACTGCAGTCCAGACAAACCTACTCAATGTTGGTTCAATTCAAAGTCGAACTAACTAGCTTTGAAGACTGTGTTTTGACACATTATACCTCAAGAGGAACTTTGACTCTGCTAGTTAAGCAAACAAATTATTATTAAAGAGATAACATGCAAACACTTTTAGTTGGTATACAAAGTGATTTCATAATTTAGTTACCATGTAAAAAATGGGGAAAGATGACTTTTGAAAAACTGGCAAGAAAAAGTTTGGTCACCACACGTTAGATTTACACCACGGATCGTAACATCAGTCAGTTCTGACAACGTGAAAGGATGCAAGCAGCAAGACCCTCAGAATGTAAGATCCAGGGATTGATTTAGGCTACCGCAGTTATGGTGTGCTTATGGTGAGGGCTGGTAAACCGGCAGTCAGGCAATGCCCTCAAGTGTCCAGAAAAAGTATAGCCCAGTCACCAAAGTCTCATCAGCTGCAGACCTAGGCCTCGTAATATCATTCACATTAATTAAATGAAACACCATTTTAATGTAGTAAAACTGTTTTTTAAAACTAATTGCAAGTTTTTTTTTATTAAATAATGAAATAATTCTAATAAAATTATTAGAAAACTGAGCATGTAAAAACAAACTGAAGAAATGGCAAATTTTAAAATATTTTAAAAACCATAACAACCTTCCTACCTCAAATTGTATATTTGTCTCATACGCATCTCACAGAAGGTGGCTTCAAACTTTATCTCTTTGCACTTGTACAATGACAATAAAGGATATATTGTTATAATAACTAAAACACTGGCACTGACAGTTACATAAAATTGTTATAATGAATGAAACAGTGGCAGTCCAATTTTTTGCAAAAAAAATATTTAGAAGACGTGTTTGTCATGTTGTTATAACACTCCCTCGCCTCTCAGAGAAGTTTTAAACACCAATTATAAATTACTGGAAGACGCAATGCCTATATATATTTGAAAGACGTAGAACTACAGAATCTGCAACAATCCGCAGTATACGAACGCCCCTATTTTCAAAATAAACTACTAACATTAAAACTTAAGTTCGCAAGATGTCATACTCCACACAGGAGTTAACCACAAGAATTCTCACTAGAGTCAAACCATTTTGCCAAGACATTACAACTGATCTTCATATTTAGCATGTCACTTACACGTACCAAAAATACAACCCAACGAACTCTTCATATCTTTCGAAATCACCTTCGAAACCTCGTGTGCACGTCTGCACTTCTTCGCTCTGGATTATGACGGAGTCAATATACGTGTGTAAATACATACCGCCACCTACTGCCCTGGAATGTAAAGACGTGGAATCTGGTTTATCAGTCTTTTCAATGTTCTTTCAGAAAATGGCACCTTAGAGTAATTTCACACATGAAATATTTCTATCGCTTGGCTATCTCAATGTTAACAATGCGCGAGTATACAGGGGCGTCGGTTTGGCTTGAAAGCTGGGAAGAAAGAAAACTGCAACCGATTGCTACGTACTGGATTAACGGTGTATGATTGTGTGTGTGGCCTGTGAAGGGCTGGAGTACTGTGCAGTGTGTACCATAGCCTTGTCTCATATGTTACTTGGGATAAGTTCCAGGCTCCCCTATGACCCTGTCCAGTATAAGAGGTTGAAGGATGAATGGACATATACAGTATATGTCTTCATAGTAGCCTATTAAAGCCCTTGTGGGGCCCCTGCAGAATACGCATTGTACACTAAAGATAAGTGATGTTTTCTAAGTACAGAAAAGGCACAGATATTAGGAATGCCACTGATATTTTATGGAAAAACCTTAGTTGTCATTAATGAGTAGTATTTTAGTGAATTTGTTGCATAAGGAGTTCAGTTTTACGGTACCAAACTAGTTTTAAGTACATCAGACCATGCCTGTTTTCACTATTTTTAATGGGCTGTAACAATACAATATCATGTGACGATTCTGCTTCAGATATATGTTGTAAATGAGTACTGCATCTTTAACAATATTGTCTTGCTATATCTGCTCTAGGTTTACTTTATTTCCTGCATTTCAAATTAGTTTGGTAAAATGAAACTGCACAGTTTAGGGATATATAAATTCAATTTTCTTAAATAGATGCACAACTCCAAAGTCAGTGCTCTGTCAAGTTGTTCCACCATAATGCAAATCAATATAGTTATATGTATTGATATTTGCTACCCTGCCAGAAAATGCAATCAACATACCATAATACGTAGGATTATTTGAGTCTAAAATAACCAATATAAAAATGCTTCAAAAATGAAAAATATAGGTAGCATATTTTGATGGCCTCACTCCCCTTAGCAGAAAATACTGTGAAAATAAAATTATAGGTGTGATTTTTTGATTTTCTAAATTAGTTTTTTACAACATGGAATATGAAATTGTAGTGAGCTTATTTGATTGCACCTGTAACCAATTATCACACTTCGTAGACGATAGCATAACTTGACAACTTTAATATATCTTTCTTGAGGGAGTGGCTACCTTTGAGTATTTCTCACTTAAAACAGGGGCAGTCCTCCAAGCAATGCATTTTGTTGATTTATGACATGTCTACATTGGATCCCCTGCATGTGTTAGATTCCGTTGTTTCAGCCTTAAGCAATGAACCAGACCGGAGGGAGTTCATTTTCCGATGATGTTCTCTGGTGCAGTAGATGTTGTTACGCACAGCCTTCAACCTTCTTCTGTCTCTCCTGGCTGGCTTGTCAATTGTTAGATTCTGTTGTTTCAGCCTTAAGCAATGAATCAGAGCAGAGGCACTCTCTTTGTTTGGGAGGAAGGAGTTTATTTCCAGATGATGTTCTCTGGTGCAGGAGATGTTATGCACAGCCTTCAACCTTCTTCTCTTGACTTGTGTGTGATACTAGCCTTTTTACAGAGTCTAAGACAATCATCATTTTCTTTCGGTTGCTCCCGTCAGGGGTTGCCACAGCGGATCAACCTTCTCCATTTCCTCCTGTCCTCAGCATCCCATTCTGTCACCATGAAGTATCTGGAGAGACTGGTCCTTAAGTAGATCAAGGCTGCTCTCCCTCCCACCTTGGACCACAGCAATACGCTTACAGAGCTAATAGATCAACGGATGATGCCATCGCTACTGCCCTGCGTACTGTACTGCTCCAACTAGAACATCATCATTTTCTTTCAGCTGCTCCCGTCAGGGGTTGCCACAGCAGATCAACCATCTCCATCTCCTCCTGTCCTCCTCATCCCGCTCTGTCACACCAACCACCTGCATGTCCTCTCTCCCCACGTCCATAAACCTCCTCTTTGGCCTTCGTCTTTTCCTCTTGCCTGGCAGCTCCATACTCAGCATCCTTCTCCAAATATACCCAGCATCTCTCCTCTGCATATGTCCAAACCAACCTAATTTCGCCTCTCTGGCTTTGTCTCCAAACAGTCCAACCTGAGTTGATCCTCTAATATACTCATTCCTAATCCTGTCCATCCTCGTCACACCCAATGCAAATTTGCCACCTCCAGCTCTGCCTCCTGTCTTTCATCAGTGCCACCATCTCCAGCCCATATAACATAGGTGGTCACACTATTATCTTGTAGACCTTCCCTTTCACTCTTACTGGTACCTGTCTGTCACAAATCACTCCTGACACTCTTCTCCACCCACTCCACCCTACCTACACTCTCTTCACCTCTTTTCCGCACTCCTTGTTACTCTGAACTGTTGACCCCAAGTATTTAAACTCATCCACCTTCGCCAACTCTACTCCCTGCATGCTCACCATTCCACTGTCCTCCCTGTCATTCACGCACATGTATTCTGTCTTAGTCCTACCAACCGTCATTCCTCTCCTCTCCAGAGCATACCTCCACCTCTCCAGGGTTTCCTCAACCTGCTCCACTACAGATCACGATGTCATCTGCAAACATCATAGTCTACTTGGGCTCTTGTCTGATTTTGTCTGTCAACCTGTCCATCACCATTGCAAATAAGAAAGGGCTCAGAGCTGATCCTTGATGTAATCCCATCTCTACCTTGAATGCATCCTTCACTCCTACCACAGACCTCACCACTGTGACACTGCCTTTGTACATATCCTGTACCACTCTTACATACTTCTTTGCCACACCCGACTTCCTCATACAATACCACAACTCCTCTCTAGGTACCCTGTCATATACTTTCTCTAAGTCCAGAAAGACTCAATGCAATTCCTTCTGACCTTCTCTATACTTCTCCATCAACACCCTCAGAGCAAACATCACATTTGTAGTGCTCTTTCCCGGCATGAAACCATACTGCTGTTCATTAAGCATCACCTCCTTTCTGAACCTAGCTTCCACTACTCTTTCCCATAACTTCATGCTGTGGCTAATCAATTTTATCACTCTGTAGTGACTACAGTTCCACAATTCACCCTTATTCTTTAAAATCTGTACCAGTACTCTTCTTCTCCACTCCTCAGGTATCCTCTCGCTTTCCAAGATTGCGTTAAACAATCTGGTTAGAAACTGCACTGCCATCTCTCCTAAACACCTCCATACTTCCACAGGTATGTCATCTGGACCAACAGCCTTTCCATTCTTTATCTTCTTCATAGCTGTCCTTACTTCCTCCTGGCTAATCCGTTGCACCTCCTGATTCACTATCCCCACATCATCCAACCTTCTCTCTCTCTCGTTCTCGTCATTCATCAGCCCCTAAAAGTACTCTTTCCATATGCTCAACACACTCTCCTCACTTGTGAGTACATTTACATCGTTATCCTTTATCACCCTTACCTGCTGCACATCTTTCCCAGCTCAGTCCATCTGCCTAGCCAATTCTTACAGGTCCTTTTTCCCCTCTTTAGTGTCCAGCCTCTCATACAAACCATCCACCTTATCTTTAGCCTTCGCCACCTCTCTCTTCACTTTACGCCTCATCTCCTTGTACTCCCCTCTACTTTCTTCATCTCTCTGAATATCCCACTTCTTCTTTGTCAACCTCTTCCTCTGTATACTCTCCTGTACTTCTTCGTTCCACCACCAGATTTCCTTGTCCTCCTTCCTCTGACCAGATGTCACGCCAAGCACCTTTCTAGCTGTCTCCCTTCCCACTTCTGCTGTAGTTGCCCAGCTATCTGGTAAGTCTTTACTGCTACCCAGTGCCTGTCTTAACTCATCCCTGAACTCCACCTTACAGTCTTCCTTTTTCAACTTCCTCCATTTGATCCTTGGCTCTGCCCTCACTCTCCTCATCTTCTTGATTGCCTAAGTCATCCTACAGACAACCATCCCATGCTGCCTAACTATGCTTTCCCCTGTCACCACTTTACAGTCTCCAATCTCCTTCAGACTGACCCTCCTGTATAGGATATAATCCACCCGTGTGCATCTTCCTCCACTCTTGTACATCATCCTGTGTTCCTCCCTCTTCTTAAAATACGTATTCACCACAGCCATGTCCATCCTTTTCGCAAAATCCACTACCATCTAACCTTCTGCATTCCTCTCCTTGACACCATACCTACCCACCACCTCCTCATCTCCTCAGTTCCCTTCACCAAGATGCCCATTGAGATCCGCTACAATCACCAATCTCTCTCCCTTGGGTACACTCTGCACCACTTCATCCAACTCACTCCAGAATTCTTCTTTCTCATCCATCTCACACCCAACTTGCGGGGCATATGCAATAACAACATTCATTGTCACATGTTCAGTTTCCAGCTTCATACTCATCACTCTATCTAACACTCTTTTCACCTACAAAACACTCTTGATTTACTGTTCCTTCAGGATAACCCCTACCCCATTTCTCCTCCCATCTACACCATGGTAGAATAATTTGAACCCACCTCCGATACACCTGGTCTTACTTCCCTTCCATCTGGTTTCTTGTACACACAATATATCAACCTTCCTTCTCTCCATCATATCAGCCACCTCTCTCCCTTTACCAGTCATGCTGCCAACATTCAAAGTTCCTACCCTCACTTCCACTCTCCTAACCTTCCTCCTCTCCTCCTGCCTCCAGACACGCCTTCCCCCTCTTCTTTTCCTTCAGGCAAAAGTAGCCCAATTTCCACCTGCACCCTATTGGCTAACAGTACTGGTGTGGTCATTGCTAACCCAGGCCTCAACCAATCCAGTATGGAAATCTGTGTTGTTGTCCGCATATTTGATTTGGCAAAAAAATTTACACCAAATGCCCTTCCTGACATGGTCTATGAAAATAGATCATGTTTAATAACAGCCAGGCAGAAGGCAAAAGATGGTGATGAATGACTCGGTTTCTTGATCATCTTACCTTTGGCAGCCTGATTTCTCTGTATTTTTTAGCTGATTTGCATTGAGTAGCACCTTGCATTTTGGTCTCAATAGGGAGTGAGGGCAGGGTGATTTTCTAATTACCATTACTATTACAGGAGGCCACACAAGCTAAGATTTCTGTGTTACAACGTAATAGAACAATCAGTAATATAACAAGATAACATAGCAAAATCCTACAGCTCTGTGTATCCAAGGGGCCTGTGGACCAACAGCTAAAAATCTCTGGTTTACTGGAGATATTTTGAAATAGAGCCACTTTTCCATCAAATCAAGATGTGTCAGATGAGGTGGCTTTAGAATCTTTATTGCAATTGCCTGAAGCTGGTGGAGTTTTTGTTGGTACACAGGGGCATCACTAAACCTGTTTTAGGGGCACTAAAATGTTTTTCAGTCCCCCTAAATAAGTGTATGTTATACTATATACGTATGTCATCAGTTGTTTGATCTTGCAAACAGGAATGCTACCAGTTCTGTCATTTTCCACGAACGCTAACATCTCCACTTATGCCCCTAAACAAGGAAAGGACCTCCGTGTACTCTGCTCGGTGTCTTGCATGTGGCCTGAGATCTGCAGCCAGCTTCTTACTGTAAATGTCAGAATTCAGACTTTTTTCCCCTCACAGTTCTTTTTTTTCCCCCTCTCAGAATTCTCACGTGGCCCTCTTCCTCTTCAGTACCCATTTCCCCTTTGTTAATCAGAACTGACTTGTAAACGTGAACGTCTGCCCAGCTGCTACCCACAAATAACCATAATGTTAATGAATTTCCGGCTCATATAATAAGCAAATCAAGCGCTTCAGAGTGGTAAGTCTGATGATGTCATCAGCTGGACAAAATGCACTATAACCGAAACGGAAAAAGCAGTCTGACGTAGAAAATCGTATATTTCACATACATGCACACAGTAACGCAGGATGTTCTCATGGTAACTACATGCTGAATTAGAAGTAGTTTTTCGCTTTGAACTTCTTAAAGTGTCTTAAAAAAGCTGCCAGGATGATAAACCTAGAAGTATTTCTCACTAAGCATTTTAGGCAGATATTTCACCCTTTTCGAAAAAATTTAAACTATTAGGTATACGTAACATTAGCGTTAGTTTGCTAGCCAATTAAGAGTGAGTTCGGTTGATGTAGAATTTTCTCCAGTCTGGTTATAAGCAGACCAAAGACCATAAAAAGTATGTCTAACCAGCTCTAGACCCTGCGCTTGTTCTTAATGAGAATGGCTCTCTGTAAGTATACTTTCTGAAAAAAATGTTCAACGGCGATCCGAGGAATGCTTTCAAAACCTTAACGCTAAGTAATCATTTTTTGTCACAACTTCAAGGCGATAAGCTACAGTTACTCGTTGGAAGAGTTATCTGGCCATAAACCAGCTCCAGCTTACCGCCCCCAACCACACACTCGAAACGGTCCAGGACCACCACTGTATACGTCCTTGTTTATATGAAACAGCTATTCGACAGTTAACAAATACGACAGGTAATTGATACCCCAATACACCAATCATATATTGACAATACGGTGCTTATTGGCTGTGTTTTGCCAATCGCCGTTGAGAGGCGGGCTTTCTCGGGATCACGTGGAAACAACGTTGTGCAGGTAACCCGAAAGTCCAAGTGGCAATGGTCATGTATTTGATATATGTATATTATATATCTTTAAGAATATGCTGTTAAATAAATGTATACATGATAAACAACTGTTATTACAAGCTTTTGTTTTGTTCGTTGATGGAATTACGTCTTAACTACGTTGTTATTATTCGACCGGACGTAGCCATCGAGGTAGCTTGATAACATTTCCACCCTCGCTTCGCTTTAAGCCTAGTACTAACTCGTCAGACACAGTAGATTGAAGCGTACTGTTGCTTTAGCTGGCTAAGTCTGAAAGTAATATCGAAATATTTCTAGACATTTTAGGCAGTTCTATATGAAGTTGTGATTGTAAACTCTGGTTGAGGCAAGTTAGGTGGTTTGGATGGTGTGGATCTTGGAAGCTAGTAAGTACATTTAGGTGTGCACTGCTCACAGGGATGAAGAAAGGAAACTTACGGGACCATGGGCGCTCAGACTGGCGGAGGCACACCAATAATCGAAGAGCTTTCCAAGAAAGGTATGATGATGTGCCGACAGAAGCTCAGCACAGAAAATAATAAAAAAAAAACAAACAATTTCTTTATTGACCAATCTGCCTGGACATGGTTTCACTTGTACGGCATCTTAAATGATCTATCGTTTTGTTTTTGTGTCTGTATTTGATCGTCTTGTTTCATTTTGTAGTTAAATAGGAGGTCTCTCATTGGCTTGGTATTCATGCTCTCATTATCCAAGTATTTAACTACAGTTGTCTGAATTGATTGGGTGATAGTATGCTTGTTAATGTTATTTGAATCACTACTTTGTTGGCTGTAATTTGGTAGTAGACTTTGTGTCATGCTACTGAAATGTCAGAATCAAAGCTAAGTGTGTCAGTGTTCCCTCTATTAATATGAAGTTTGATGGATTCCTTGTCTAACATATTTAAAACAGTAGTGCTCGCATCTCACCTATTTGAGAAGATGGCAGTGGATTCTTAAGCATGCACTTAATTTCTCAGCTCTATGTTGCAGGCTTGAAGGGGGTAGTGCTGCTGCAGGCCCTTCTCACAGGGATTTAGCTCACAGCACAGACACGCAAACCTCATCTCTCAGAACTCAGACTTCTGCCCCAGGTCAGGAACTCTCATTTTCCTCTATGCACTGTGCTAACCTGTTATTGTGGAGTTCATTTGTTCAGTCAGTCAGTCAGTCAGTCAATCAAGAGTTTAGGTCAGTTGGTTCTCAACCATTACCAATTCGCTGCCCACCCAGACAAGCACAAAGGCCTTTACGGCCCACCCAACAGTATTTAAAATGCAGTGATTGTTAATGATTGGCATCCCCCCATATTACCTACAAAGGTTGAAAACCACTGGTTTCAGTCGTATGTTTTCAAAGTTTGGATTGCTGTGTGTTGACATATAGGATTTAGACAAGTTTTGTACATTTCCAAGTGTTTATTTTTGGCACTGTCGTCCTAGTGTCATTTACGTATTTTGCAATATTTATCACATTTTTTTTTTTGTTTGTTTGTTTTTGTTTTGCATTTCTTTAAATAGAATTGCCAGGCTTCTACTTTGATGCAGAAAAGAATCGCTATTTTCGTCTCTTGCCCGGACATAACAACTGCAACCCACTAACTAGGGAGGGACTGCAGCAGAAAGAGCAGGAAGTGAGGCGAGTCCGGATGCTAAAGGAAGATGACTTTGCATGGAAGGTGAGCACACTCCAGGTTTATGACTGTTGACAGCTGACACTGTGTTTACAGAATGGCGTCCAGTTAAATCTGGCAATAACATGATGATGATGATGATGATGATGATGCATTATGTTGGATATATCGGTAGCAATTTAGTGTGGTCAGGCATAATCTTGTCACATAAGGATAAAATTTACAATCACGGTGTTGGATTTTCTTTCCAGAAGTCACCAAGGGTTGGCCTAAACTCAACGCTACTATTACAGAAAAGACAACTGGGGCTAATTACAAGAGGTTCTTACAGCAGGTACGCTCCCAGATGGCTTCTGCTATCCTTCTTTTGTACCTTTACGTTATTGTACAGCTGGTGGGTAGTCTAGCTGATCTTCAGCACCATTAGAATGTTCAGGTCATTGGTGAGTGCTTGGCTGAAGCAATTTTAAATAGATGGAGAGGGTAAGCAGCTAAGAATTAGTGGGATTCATTTCCAGGTGTAGCAGGTGGTGTATAGTTAAATTTCCCTGGGATTCTGAGCACACACATGATGTAGGGTCTACCTATCTAATTGATAAGGTGCATCCATGAGCTGAAGGTGAGCAGCATGAAACGACACCGACTGGAGGTTCAGAGCTCCGACTCCAGCAGTCCCAACACAGATAATTTCCGCCTCATTGTTGTGAGTAATAGCGTCTCCTTTTGTTTCAGCCATAAAAACTGAGTAGGCAAATAAATGCAATATACAGAACATCAGGTAGTGTTTACCTTGTTTGGTCCTGCCCTATCTTGAAGTTTATTATTAGGCAGGCTAAAAGTTACGGCCCCTCAAGCATGATCTGCTTTAACCCAGGCGGACTCGGCCTGCGAGCGGGTTTTCA
This sequence comes from Gymnarchus niloticus, assembly GCA_009936485.2. NCBI lineage: Eukaryota > Metazoa > Chordata > Actinopteri > Osteoglossiformes > Gymnarchidae > Gymnarchus > Gymnarchus niloticus. The sequence continues at coordinate 352,422 of JAACJT020000033.1, read as the reverse complement.
CTGTCAATGACGTGGAGCACGGCGGCTGCAAGTATGGTATCATGAACTTCCATGGCTGCAGTAAGGGCTCGCTGTCGGTGGAGATGTGCGACAACCTGTACTTCACCAATCGTAAGGTAAAATGGGAGCGTCTCAATTTGGCCTCATTATACAGTATTACGGACTGCTTCGAGTAAGAGCTGGGTAGGAGAGGTCAGATTGGACAGGAAGGGTTAACAAATCCCTCTTTTTGTTTCAGGTGAACTCAATCTGCTGGGCCTCGGTAACCCATTCAGACTCACACGTGCTGTATCCTTTTCCTGTCTGAATGGCACATGTTGGTATCCGCTGATCATTTGTTCTAGTTATGAAGTTTTTTTAATGAATGAATGAATCTGTTTTTAACAAGAGTACTCTAAACCCAGAACAAACTGGAAACCTGGTGCTAAAACCGTTTGCTGTCTTAACGGATTGATTCAGACTATGTCTGGTTGGTATAGCCCAAACTCCTGGTTGTGTCAGTTTATTGCCAGCATCTCTGTTTAGCAACTCCAACCCAGGTAAGAGAAGCTGTCCTTTAGCCTCTTTTCAAATGTTATATGTCTCTTTTGCATACTGCACTTGAACCAAAATCTTGCTGATTAAATCTTAGACTTTTACCATGGAGTGTTCAGTAGGTTGAACAAAAGGGTTTTCCAGTAGTAATACGATAGTTTTCCATGAAAGTACCTGATTCTCGAAGATGCAAAAATACTCAGTCGCTGTGTTGCAGACCAGCCCGGAATGTTGTGCAGTTTTAAGATCTCGACAGCTTGGTCATGTGCTTGGTGTCTAAACCCTCAAGCTGACAAGAACTTCAGCACAGGTGATCATGGTCCACCCTATTGTCACACAGTTTAGGACAGCTGAGGTTTGTGGGGTGAGCTCTCCTGAAGAGCTGTTTGGTGTTGCAGGCCTCTCGCGACGCGTCATTGTGACAGATGCTGTGACAGGCAGGAGACAGATGTATGGCATTGGAAGTGATGTGCTGGCACAGCAGTTTGCCCTACGGGTGAGTGGTAAATAAAGTTAAAGCTAAGGTGGTGATTTGGTTTCTTTTTTCTCCTTCATTATCATACAGCTTCATATGTCAAAACTGTCTTTTATGTACTGTGCTAAGAACTACTGGTTTCTAAAAAAAAAAAAAAAAAGAAACGCTTCAGCATGACAACGTAATTTTTTTTTTTCTTTTAATTTATGTTGGAAGTCTTTTATGAGTACAGTATTTGCCAAATGAGATCTTTTCTCTCCCCATCTTACTCTGATTGTCCACTGTGATTAATCTAAAATTAACTTATTAGTTTCCAATCCTGCTTTTCATGAATATGTGATGTTATTGAAAGGTAAACAAATCTCAGTGAGTATTTGTTCAATGGTAACTGATTTGAGCTACCAGCTTCAGGATGAGTCACATGACAGGATCAAAACCCAGAAATACTGGGTTTATTGCTTAAAACAGCAGAGTGAGTAACTGATATGAGTTTTTACTGAAATTAGACATCAAATACAACATTAAGAGTTTGCAAGCTTATAGGATGGAGGTGGTGCTTTGAAGTAAAATTTCCTCTTCCTGTCTTCTGCCAGGCCCCTATCCTGTACAATGGCTGCCGTTCGGGGGAGATCTTCAGCATCGACTTGAGGCAACGTACACGTCGCAGCAATGGCTGGAAGGCCTGCCGCTTCTACCAGGATTCTGCCATTACCTCCGTCCGCATCCTGCAGGATGAGAATTATCTCATTGCTGCTGACATGCAGGGAACGGTAAGTCCCTGAAATCTAACTAGTTTTCCCAATCACATGTGTTTACAAAGTTTTGCTAACTGCGCTGTTAACACTCGTACCTTTCTTTTAAGTATGATCCATTTACTGTGTGCGCAAAGTGACACAGAAGTGTTTGGTTATTTATTTATTTACCTTGAAGGTTTTGGATCAGGTAAAGGTTGAAGGAGTTGCGGCACGGATAAGCTAAAGCTTTCTTTGTGTGTGGGTGAACAGGTCAAGCTTTGGGACCTGCGTGTTACCAAAGCAGTTCAGCAATATGAAGGCCACCACAATGAATACGCGTACCTGCCGTTGCATGTCAATGAACCAGAAGGCTTGCTGGTGGCAGGTAAGCTGTCAGGCCCAATGAACATGTTCATCACATCTATGATTTAATAACTGTGAATCTTTATATGTATGACGTTCTCTGTCAGTGGGTCAGGACTGCTACACCCGGTTGTGGAGCCTAGGTGATGGACGCCTGCTCCGGACCATTCCCTCCCCCCACCCAGCAAGCAAGGACTCAATCCCGAGTGTTGTCTTCTCCTCACAGCTGGGTGGGCGCCGGGGCCTGCCAGGCCTCCTTATGGCTGTCTGCCATGACCTCTACTACTTTCCATATAACTGTGACTACAGGGAAGGGAGCACACTGCTGACAGGGTGCTGAGGCTAGCCTGGTATACAAAGTGTTATTGCACTCCTAAAAATGGCCCAACAGCTTCTCACGTGGAGTGATTGAACCTGCTTGTGGAAACCATGGCTTTCCAACGGTTGGCCGTCCATCCTTATGCTATATTTGCACTCTCCTCAAATCGCGTTTTCTTAAAGGCCCTGTTTTAATAATGACCTCCGCAAGTGCAATTTGGACTCATGGATTGATTTTATGGTCAAAGTTTTCTCTACAATTGTGCTTATTTTTTTTACACATTTCAGAAAGAATTAAAAATGGTATGTGAATATTTGTAAAAATGTTTTGTCTACTGTATGTAGAATGTCATTCTGAAGCCATGTTAAACACAAATAAAGAGACATTAATCATATGTAGGTCACTGTTCAGCTTGGATACTTGTTAATGTCGTTGTATTTGATGATTGTTTCCCTGGGTCTGGGGCTGTGGTGTTGCTGTAGAATAGTTTTCTGAAACTGAGGTAATGAAATTGTATTCTAAGGCATAGTAGTTTGCCTTTTATTCTATGCAGATATTGTTTAGTGAGCCATGGTGGGTTGGGGGATCAAATCCCACCTCTCTGTGTACATGTAGTTTGCATTTTCAGTCTGTTCTTCACAAGTCTCTTTTGGGTACTCCAGCTTTCTCCTGCAGTCCAAAGCCATGCAATACAGGCTAATTGGTGTGTCTAAATTGTATGTGACTGCCCTGTGGTGGGTTGGCACCCCATTCAGGGTGTCCCTTGCCTTGGGACACCCAAAAGCTGCCTGGGATGGGCTCCATGCCTAGACACCCATGACCCTGAATAGGATGAAGTGATCCTGGATATAGATGGATAAACAGATGTAGTTTAACTTCTGTTTTAAAGCTGTGCAGTTTTGTCAAGGATTGCTACTTCCTGGCTAATCACAAAGTATAGATATTTACAACTACAGGATATACAAGCTATTTAAAGAAATGAACCAGGATACTCAATCCATGGGGCAACGCATGATCAAATACTGAATGCACAAACTTTTAAAGTGAAAACTAGTAATTAGCCAATGGGGAAAAAAGAAATATCTGATGTAATGGTGGGTGACATTACAAACATGAAGACATGTCCATATACACACCCACACTGCAAGACAAAGTACGCAATATGAGAACAATTATGATTATGACTAGCGTTGTAACATATAGAAGTTGACGGGCTGATAATGAGCCTTGGTGTGGCTAGTCTGAAGAAACTCTCAACACATCTCCATAAAAGAACCCTGAAACCCAGGAAACATTAAGTGGTCTAAGACATACGTAGGAAGCCCAGTTCATGCTTTTCTTTCCTCTGCTCCATCATTGTCCATGCAGGGTGCTCATGATGTACATTTGATGTTAGACATAAGTACTAATCTCACGATTACTCCTTAAAAGAGGTGGAAATGTATTTTAATGTATACAATGCTACTAAATTAAAAGCAGTTAACTGAAACCCGCAAAACTAACTCTGCAGATCAAGGCTGCCCTACATTGTTTGGATAAAAAAAAGAAAAAAAATTGACAGTTGAAGCAAGTTTGAAGGCAGCTACTTTTAGTACTGCAACTCAGACAAAATCAGGTAGTCAATAAAATATGCTTCTGACATCATGGGTTTAAATGTTATATCAATGGTAACATTATCAGCTTTTAGCTAGACTATCATTGTCCCAAATGATATATTTACATTTTAAAATTTTACTTTTAAATGTATTAGCTAATATCCGGTCATTTATATGATAGTCTTGGGATATTTGGAATAAATATGTATTTTAATTAAATCAATTTATAGCTATGCAGCGTAAACATTCTTCCAGCCTTGCCCTATATTACATAGATTTGCCCCTTACAATCAAAAGCGGTTGGAAGGATTTCTGGAGGAAACAGTACAAGCATAATATTCTCCCACTGTTATATTTCTTAAAAGAACTGTTCAGTGATTCATGTGTCCGCACAAAACAGCATGCTGCAACACCTGCATAGTGCTTTGCCTTGCCGTCAGGGCAAAACTAAAACTGTGTTAAGCAGAGATGCAAATATACAGTATGTTTTGGCTTAAAATTGCCCCCTAATCCAACTACTTTCAATATATTTTCCGATTAAGAAAAACTGCAACTTCTCACAACTCCCAAATAAAAATAATGAAACATGACTTGGTTAACTATGCATCTACACGGCACATATCAGGAAGTGTCGTAAAATATGATGCAGTGTACGCATGTGCAAGAATGGTGCGCATGCGTGATGCATATCGGGTAGTGATGTCTGTCTTCTGTTTGAATACTTTCAAGCGCTTGAATTATTCGATACCGCGTGCTTTATAACTGTATTAATGAATTAGTTCGTAGACGGTGAGAAATATGGCAGACGAATTTACCGACATAAATGGCAAACCGGTTTCACTGGAATGCCGTTGTCATTCTAGCTTCTGTAGAGAGTTTATAGTAAGCGTGCCTAAAGTATCCCTGTATTGGGTCATTGTGTGTACTTGCACGGTATGGTTATTTGCCTACGCCGTGTTTTACGTTACTGAGGTAAGACGGTTTATGGGGAAATATACACGTATTATTTTCTACAAACATTGACGATCTGGTCGGTAGAACTCATATTAAAGAGCCATTGGTTGCTTTGCAGAATACAACGGTTCTGTCAGGTGCAATTCTAGTGACACTCCTTGGGATGATGTTCCACATCCACTTCGTCAAGATTGACCACGAGACGTTACTCATCATCGGGTCTTTAGGCATTCAAGTATCTTCATCCTATGCATCCGGCAGAGAGAGCACGACCTTCATCGAAATGAGCAGGATCAAGGACATTGTAATTAATGAGGCTATTTATATGGTGAGACCAAACGCATTATTATCTGAAACCGTGTTATAAAGTGATTGACAAACAGCGTGAACGTTTTAAAAGCATTTCTGTGAAGTGCAATGACGAATGTGTAAAATCCGGCGCATTTTAGCATGAATATGGCGTCGTTAGAGTGTTATATAATTTATGTTTCAAATATCTGTTTCAGCAAAGAGTGATTTATTACCTGTGCATTCTGGTAAAAGAACCGTCAGATCCAGATGCGGTGGCAGGTGTGGTTCCTCTCTTTCAGGTATGATTTAGATTATGATAAAAAGTTCATATCTGTGGTTTTAATTTCATGATTCAGATAAGCGGTAATTTTCCAGCGTTTATTGCTTGCAAGCATACAATGTTAAAAGTAGATTTTTTAAAAAAAACTCAAAAGATGTAAAATAATGATAATAATGATAAAGACCTGGAGCAGTGTATAATGCGGTGTTCTCAGTGGTATACACTGGAACTTATTAATACTTCTGTCTTTGAATTTCCTTAGAGTTCCAAGCCAAGATTGAACTGCTTGATAAAAGTATATAGAAGTTGCCAAGAAATCCTTGGACAGAGTTGAGTGTTATACAATTTGTCATTATCTGAACTGTAAAATGTCATCTGTTACATAAGATCTGGGTTTTTAAAATGTCAATTTGGTTCAGAATTTGAAGGTGCATAAGTTTACAGCAAGGATGTCAAACTCTAGTCTTGGTAGACTGCTACATGTACGCTTAACTTTTATTTTAAATATTTTATACTGTCCTTTTCACTGAAAGAAAATGTTGCAGCTAATGATTTATTCTCAGTCATGTTAAATGGTAATGGGTAAATGGGTACTGAATATACAGTACTGTGCAAAAGTCTTGGGTAGTACAAGAAAATATTTAACACCATTTGTCTGGGCAGTACGTATATATTTGCTCACAAAAAACACCATTTAACATCAAAATATAGACAAAATAATACAAAAAGAAGTAAAAATTATTTGTTCTCCAAAGTATTACTGATATTTGATTGGATGGCTTAAACACAACTTTTGGTTCTTTACCTCTCCTCGAAAGCACCTCAGTCCTTCCATGTATTTAATTCACCACCAGCTAACTTAACTTGTGAACATAATTAATTCACTTTGAGGTATTGATTAGCCAAACAAGGTTCACTTCTAGTTGAACTGACCAAGAAAATGGGGATGTTGGATGGGAACTGTAAATTCTGGGGTAACATGAAGATAGGTTTTGAAATATACAAGCTGACACATTTTGACCAACATGAACATGATTTAATCATAATCTATGTTGTCTAAGCGTTTTGCTCTGTACCATGTACATTACACAGGTTCATTAATGTGTAGTCTACATAGTTGTTCAGATGCTAAAACTGAGTAATAGGTTAAGTTAGGAAATAGATTACATGAATTAATGGCCATTGATTATGTCTGAGGGGTGATGATATTTGACAGATGTATGATACTATACATAAAAAAAAAAAATCATGAACTCAAAAAGAAATTGAGTTCTGCATAATTGCAAAAATATTTTAGTTGTAATATTTGTATCATATGGATGTTGAAATGTTCTATTGAACAAGAGTGACTTTATTTCTTTGAAACATAAAGAAATTAAAACACACAGTCTACTTTTAAAATGTTTTAAAATACCGCTTATTTTTGAGTTGAATAGAAGCTCTAGACCAGTATTGTATTGGGAGAAGGATGCTGAGGATGGAACTGCCAGGCAAGAGGAAAAGAGGAAGGCCAAAGAGGAGGTTTATGGA
>JAACJT020000033.1:313181-345247 GCA_009936485.2 Gymnarchus niloticus | reverse complement strand
CCAAAGAGGAGGTTTATGGATGTGGTGAGAGAGGACATGCAGGTGGTTGGTGTGACAGAGTGGGATGCAGAGGACAGAAGATGAGGGTTGATCCGCTGTGGCGACCCCTGATGGGAGCAGCTGAAAGTGAATGATGAATGATGAGAAGCTCTAGAACAGTGCTTCAACGTACACATCAACTTCTTTCAAAATTTTAATTACTTAAAAAATTTTTGCATTTACATGATTATTGTGTGGATTTTAATAAATTATTTTTGTTTAAGCCTGGGACACTTTCAGACTCACTAATTAACATGAGATTTGAACTGCACAACTCAGAGGCCAAAATCCTTCTTGGGAACTTATAGGATGTATCTTTAATTACCCTGGGTTATTAGTAGCACACAATGAGAACTGGATGCAAAATAAATAAAAACGATACTAAATTGTAAAGGTAAAATGGAAAAATCTTGCTAAACTAATTTTTTTTTAGCTCTTTAATCATCACTAAACCAAAAGTCACTTGTGAAATATTTTTTTAAATGTGATTTTTGCTGTTGTAAAGATTTTAATGGAAAATTTTGTTCTTTCCATTGAAGCATTTCAATACTATGGTATAAGCTATGCATTCCATGGTCAAATGTCACATCTACTGTGAATCTCTGCTAAATCTGCTAACATTCTCAGAATGAGGTAATATCGATTTATATTGCATGGATTTAAAGTGCCAAAAAAGGCCATTCTTCTATGTTCACACTAAAAAAAACAAGTAATCACAGTATAGACTCAAAGATCTGCTTGACTAAGTACTAAGTTTAAGGTAATCATTTAAAAAATACATTGCAGATAATTTAAATCTTATTTTGTCTGCTTTTTATGATGAACAGTTCTTTGAACAATTTTTTGTAACAATCATACATTAGATACCTAGTGAAAGCAATTTAGAATCTCGGATTTATTTTTTAAAAATGGCACATTTGTGTTTTTGATAGCAAGAATAAAATGGCATTGGTTTTACTATGAATGGGTATCTTTTAGAATATAAAACATAACATTATTAAAATAAATTCTATGACCATATTGATGTCTGTTTTATTTTAGAAAGTGATTGAGGAAGTACAGTTTAGAAGCACAGTTTAAATCTTTTCATTAGTTTATTACTATGAACTGACAATATTATCATTCCCTGTCATATACATTTTGGTACACTCCTGTAAAATTCAGAAGAATATCTATTAGCGTTAGCCATCAATAATCAAAGATTAAACATATACTCAAATTATTTATCATAGTTTTCACTTTCAGCCGCTTAGTCGGCCCAAATGACCATCATGCTTTCATCTTATAAGAAAAAAATGATACATGATATTTTAAATTTGAGTAGCACACCTTTGCTAGTGACGCTAGCTGGAAGACAGGTCAAGCTAGACAATACACATTTGAGGAATCTAAACAAAGAAGATATATTTGCAAAGCAGCTTCAGCTAACTAAGCAGACACTGTCACTAAATAGACTTCCATAAACTGACATTGCTGAAAAAAAGGGACTCAAAAATGCTATTTGAATGGCCACTCATAACCCACCATACAAATTGCCTTTAAGAGGTACACCTGTGCCCAGTATCCATGACTTATACAGCGTTGAAAAGACATGTACAGCAAGCAACATTTGTTGCATTGACTGGAGATCACGGGATATCGATAAGCAAGGACACCTACCTGGGTGTAGCAGGACATTTTATCGATGACAAGAGGCTTCTGCATTCATTTGCGTTATTTGTGAGGAAAAGCTGAGGAAAAGCACTTAGCTGATGTGTGCTCTGAGCATTTTAAGCTTGAGAGGACTGGGAGATTGATCATAAGATCACAATTGTAGGAATGAATAGCGTCAATCACTTTGTGACAATGTCTTAAAGAAGTTCTATAAATGAGTCTGACATTTCAAACTCAATCCCATGAATACAGCAGCAAGCCTCTAATAAGCAGAAGCCAGAAGGAGGAATTCAACCCTTGAGATCACCAAATGGGTCCAATGCAACAGGGATCCTTAAATAGCAACTTTGGCACAACAGAAGTAAAACATAGCCATGTTCACCTGAGCTTAGTAAACAAAGCTGGAGATGTAGTTGGAACCTTGTAGGTATGAACTGTGCTCTCATTTTTTTTTAAGAGAAAAATGTTTTTCCTTTTGGCAATTGACAAGCTTTGCACGTCTTTCAAGTACATAAATTAAAATGTGTTAATTATGCTTGTCTTTTTTATTCTTGTCACCGTACCACAGAGCTTCTCGAAATATGTATACTGTTCTGTGGAACTGCTTGCACCTGGTTACATGTTATGGATTATGGAGGTCTCTGTTGCTGCCCCTGTCTATGTTGAGCACTTCAAAACTGCATTTACAGGGGATTTGTTAAAATGCAAGGAAAATAGAAATATTGCACGGCTTAAGACATGAACATCACTGGACTGGACCCCAGATTTAAAAACTTGCGGTGATTTGTGGAGAATGCTGCAGACGATGACGGAGGAAAGGGAACTGTGTCCACCTCCCTCAGAAGAAACTGAACCAGAACTTCCTCTTGATGGGATCAGATACAGAATCTGAGGATGAGGCCTCTCTGAGATCTTTTTCCCACTTAAGGTGCAGAGCAGAGCCCAGCATAACATTTGAAAAACATAATCTATGTGGTGATCTTCATACAAAGGTGCCCATGGTGAGCTGGCTCATGTTGCATAGAGGTACTTGTAACCAGATGTTACAAACCTGTAACATCTGTACTGTGTGAAAGACATTTTACTGTGCAGAAGAGGTTAGCTGTCATCTCACAATGTCAAAAAATGTGTGCCATACCAAATTATAAAAGTCTGACACTATTGTATTTAAGCTAACCTATGAGTAACAACCATTTCTAAAGCTTCTTTTTGCAATATTCGATAATAGTATTTAACGTGCAAGAGGAAAATAAGTTGTGTTTTTTTAGCTTAAATGGTGTCATTGGAATCTTAGCCTGGATACATAATTCATTAAAGATATTTTTATTCTTCACTTGGTTCAAATTTTCAAGGTGGGATACCGTTCCTTTCTGTGATAATGGACCGTACGTACAAGCAATACGAGCAACGTATGGGAGAAAACGCGTATCCACAAGTTAACAATAAAATGCTAAAACTCGACATGCACTAGTCGGAATTCAGCCTGACACGAATGGTGTGTCTTTGGCAATCACGTGACCTTGTCTAGCCGCGCTCCTCTATTGAAAATGTTGAGCAGGTATTAACTTAGCTCTTACACCCTCCTTATATGCAGATTTGAATATTGCAGCAACAATGTTTTCCACACATACTTCTCGACTGTACTGAAACGCTCAGTGATGAACTAAGATGAACGCAGTGCAATTTACACATATAGAAAATGTCAATCGAGAGAACCAACACAAAGATTAAAAAATACTGCTACTTCCGATTTTTTTAAATATAAGAGCTCGCGATACATGGAACAGAAACTTCGTCACCGATCGACGTCATGTATATGTTCGGCAATAATCGGGATTTTCAGACTACACCAATAGAAAACAGATAGCGCAAATGGAATGCCTGACAAAATACATTTGAATACAAATATATAGAAATTCCATCATTTTCAGTTAATCTATGTGCTTCTAAACACGCGTCGTTATACTGGAAACAAACGTGGAATAAAATCCGATATTTGATCGCAAAATATTTTCTGTATTTGATTGGTATGCCTGTTCCCTACTTTCTCCTCGCTATGGCGCCGTGTCCCTGCTCTCTCAGTTACTGAAAGTGGCCGCCTCTCAGCTGCTGCCGGCTCAGCGCTCACAGACTCGCTCGTTGCCCAGAACCGCCATCTTGGAGACAGAGAGCAGAGAGCTGGCAGCAGCTGAGAGACCGAGAGAAAAGGGGACAAGGGGCCGAGGTGAGCGAGTGCTTTTGAATAACATGGTAGAGGAGCCATGGGGAAGATGGCCGGGAGGGAGAGAAAGTATTAGAATGCGGGGATCTGGTGGTAGAGGCCGCTTTCTCTCTCCACTTGCTAACGGGGAAAGGCATAGAAATTTTGGACTGGCTTCTGGGCCTCGCTGAAAAAGCAAAAACACACCAGGTTCAAAGTCTTGGCGTCTATAAAGAACTAATACTTTCATTTACCCTCGATGGTGGTGGCCTTAAAGTGACAGAACCTATTTGAATAATCAAATGCCGAAGAAGTCAAAGTTTTTAAATACTACAGTCTCCGACCTGGTCAAAACAAAGGGCCCCAAATTGATCTGAAGCCCAGTATTCTAACAAACGATACAGTAAAGGTCCCAGTAACCTCGGAAATTTGGTGCATTTTATTTCTGTATTAAATTCTCTGCTCGTGGGATTTTGTGGTGGCAAACAATCCCAATTCGTATATGCCAAAACTGCCATTATTAGAAAGTTAGCCGTTCTGTGTTATGACTTTATATTCTCACACCGAACACACATAACCCCGCATACGATCAGTTTGCTACACACGTTTATGGTGTTCCATCTGCTTTTATAGCATAGAAATAACCGGCTAACTTGTGGATATAAGGTGTGTTGGTACTGATCCTGGTCGAGTGTGTGCGCCACCACGGCATGAATTACACACGTGTGAGATGGTAAAGCCCAACCACTGGTCATCGAGCCCTATTTCTACCCTAACACCTGCCCATATGTTAATACTCCATCATTCAGAAGACATGAGACTCACGTCTGTCAGATTGTCAGCAAAGCAGCAGCACATTGAGTCAAAGCTTGTTAGCAGTAAAGCTAAACCTTTCGGTTAGATGTTGGGTTGGGATGTCGGGCTGGATCACGATTGGATCGCCCCGCATTACGTATGAAAAGTTATAGTCGGGTAAAAAAATACCCAGCAGTTTAAACCCGCCTAATACCGCGATTTATAGACTGCCCGATAGGCCCCATGTTTAGCATTTTACATTCGATCGCCTTAAATTAATGGCAGGGTTGTGTGTTTTTGTACATTGCAACAATAAATGCAAAAATAGTGTTACATTATGATACATGAAATTTGGTCCCTTTGCCTTTTATAAACACGAACAGGCTTGTGTTCTCCGACTTTATATCAATATTGTACTGTCCTTAATTAAAACTAAGCCCCCCCCCCAAAAAAATAAAAAATAAATGTACCTTCAGAATTGCATGATCCGTGGAATGTTCTTGTTAATTAGTGAATGCCGGTTATAATCAGCCATGAAGTTGTGCTCTGACAGCGAATGTCGTTGTACATTAGCCAACTTGGTGACCTTGGAAAAGGACAGCCTTTTTTCCCCTTTTTCTCTGATATTGAGTAACAGTGGGTTACAGCGAAAGTTGGCCCATGCAGATCACTCTATCCTGGGTCACAGATAAAGCACTGAAATATTCTGATAGAGATAATACTCAACTGCGGGTCGTCTAATGACTTCCCTATAGTTACATTAGAATAATAATGCTTAGAAATCCAGGGTTTGAATAAAGCCTTCAGTTTGAAAGTCTCTATATATTTATTCACAAGAGGAAGACAATATTGATTTAAAAATATGACAATTTTTCAATTTGAAATATGTTGTAAGAAATTTAGTATTTTGAAAAGGAGAAACAATGATTCTCTTTATTCTTTTTCTAATATGTCATATATTAAGAAAGTGGAGGCATAAAATTTGGGCAGTTATCATATTTGGTGTAATTGTTATACGGTAATGTAAAACTGAAGGAAAATAAATTTTATTATTATTATTATTTATTTTATTTTTTTTTCTGTAGGGTGCTGCTGGTACTTCCTGGGTTTTCACTTCTGAAATGAAGAAAATATAATATTTTAAAAGGTTGTTATTCTTTGACTTGTGTTTAAATTGAGCTAAAATAATCTTTAATCTAATATGAATAAAGTCAAAATATGTTTAACAGCAGACCACTGTTGAAATAGAATTCATGTAGAGAAAAGATCTTACTTCTATGGAGTATTAACCCTATTTTAAATTATTTAAAATAATGAAAAACAATCCTTTTGCAGATAAACTAGCGCACAAATGCTATATTAACACGATTTACAGATTTTTCTGTGCATTTTTCTCAGTTTGTATTGAATGATGTTTTTCTTGGCATCAGTTCTTGTACTCAGGGCTGGGTCCCAGATGGCCTCGGAGCAGGATGAAGGAGAGGAAGCTGTGTGCTCCAGGTTGGCCAGACCGCTCCATCTACAGTACCTGGAGAGGTCCTTGAAGCTGGATGCCTTCCTCCGGCAAACGGCCACCATCTTTAACAGAGATGTGTCCAGGTAAGCCCAAGTCCAGCTCATAAATGCATGTGATGGTGAGATAGTACAGATAACCTCTTTCTGTCTGAGACTGAAGTTTGATGTATATGTGCTCTCTTCCTCAGTGATGACAGTGACGATGGGACAAAAGAGGGTCTTTCGAGCCCCCAGACACCCTTGCTGGGCGTGAAGGAGCAGACATCACTGGGGGAGGATGGAGTTGAATCTGGTTCAGGTAGATTGACAGAGACCAGTGCTCTAAATGGAGCCCTCCTGCAAGGTGAGTGACAGACATCTGAAGCTACATGTTCAACTTCCATTTGAAAAGCAACTGACTGAAGCTGAGCTAAATTCCACTCATCACTCTTCCCCCCAAGGAACAATAGCTGACAAGGCAAGCTTGTATAATTTCTCCAAGCTGAAGAAAAGTAGGAAATGGCTGAAGGTTTGTACAGTTCCCTATTGGTATTGAAAGTCTTAAATAATACTTAACCTTGCCTTCGAAGATGAGTTCCCCATATTGAAATTTGATATTTGGGTGATCTTTATTCTGAACCTTATATGAAAATCTTTATTTCCCCTCTACATTTGGGCACTTCATTGATGGGTAAGTGACCCATCACTGGGTCAACAGGCATTTTTGACTGGTACCTGCATTCCCCAGGGTATCCTTTTGAGTGACGACACCACAGACTCAGACTCTGACTCCGATGACTCAGAATTCGCCCTGTCCCGGGAGGAGCTGCAGGACATGCTGAGGCTGCACAAATTCACCCGGCAGCATCAGTGCCGGTTCCACACTGACCGCGAGGTACGCTCCCTCTCTGAATCACTGACGCGTAAATGCACTTTTTTGCAGGTATACATCATCTGTGAATGTTCATCATTATGGGGAACTACTGTTTCCTGACAGTATTTTGGTAGAAAATGCAAATGATATTAAGAAATCAACCAGTGTCCAACTATTAATATTCTAATCATTAGCTGGCAGCTTGACTCAGGTGGTAGCACTTTATGGTTGTGGGTTTCCCTCCATATATGCAATGAGGTGCTCTTCAGCTGAACTGGTGATTCCACATTATCCTCAGCATGTGAACTGTCAGCACCTGAGTCTGTCTGTGTCTCATGATGGATGTATTAGCCTTGTTGTGAATTAAACAGACAAGAGTGCCAAGCCAAACGCTGTCCCTTGAATAACAGGAGCTGTGCATACATTATTTCAGTTGCAACAATACCAGTACTACAGCGCCGGACTCCTCTCTACCCATGATCCCTTCTATGAACAGCAGCGCCATCTGCTGGGGCAAAAGAAAAAGAAAATAAAAGAAGATAAGAAACTAAAGGGTAAATATTGATGGGTTATCCTTGCATCAACTGATGATCCAGTAGAATCAATATTAGTGATCAATTTATATTGTTTCTACCTTTAGCCAAGTTAAAGAAGGTAAAGAAGAAAAAGAAGAGGGGAGAAGACTTCTCTAATGAAGGACGACCTTATATTAGCAAAATATTTGCCAAGTTTTCCCATGATGCCCCACTTCCCATGTCAAAGAAAAAACATCTCACAGTTGAGCAGCTGAATGCTCGTCGGCGTAAAGTTTGGCTCACCATCGCCAAAAAAGAAAACCCTAAGGTATGAGGGACTATTCCAAGGCTCCAGCATCATTCTGTATTTCACGTGTAAGTGTGGATTTATGCAATGACCGTGTTCTTTCTTATTCCAGGCATTTAAACAAAAAGCTTCTGCTCGGAATTTTGTTTTAACCAATGCTAAAAAGGTAACATTATTGATTTATGGCTACTAATTTGACATTTGGGCAATTGTAAAGTGGCATTACAGGAAAAGTTCAATAGGATTGTGTCCCTTTATTACAATGCATGCGTGCGTCTGTCTACTCAGTTGGCACAGCAGTGCATGCGGGAGGTGCGGAGGGCTGCCATCCAGGCACAAAAGAACTGCAAGGAGACACTGCCGCGAGCGCGACGCCTCACCAAAGAGATGCTTTTGTACTGGAAAAAGTACGACAAGGTGGAGAAGGAGCACCGCAAGCGGGCCGAGAAAGAGGCGTTGGAGCAGCGCAAGCTGGATGAGGAGATGAGAGAGGTAGGTAGCAGCACCCACCCAGTGTCATCTGCTCGACCCTTCTTTATGGTGGATAATTAGATAGTCAGGCCTTAAGCCACCTGTTCAGCACTTCTTAATGGTGAATATTTAGATAGCCAGGGTTAGGGTTACCTCTAACCTTAACTCACCTGTTCAACACTCCTTAATGGTGCATAATTAGATGACCCTAACCCTAACCTTTACCCACCTGCTCAACATTCTTTAATGGTGGATAATTAGATGTCCAGGGCTAGGGTTAACCTTAACCTTAACTCACCTGTTCAACACTTCTTAATGGTGCATAATTAGATGACCCTAACCCTAACCTTTACCCACCTGCTCAACATTCTTTAATGGTGGATAATTAGATGTCCAGGGTTAGGCAGTAAGGGTTATGGTTAACCTTATCCTTAACTCACCTGTTCAACATTCTTTAATGGTGGATAATTGGATGTTCAGGACCACAGAGTCTGCTGTTGTTGACTGTACATGTTTGACAGGCACATTTTTGTCGCAGATGTCAGATATGCTTATCTTTGATTATGGGAGCCTGGCACTCTGGGCAAGTGCTGTCCTTGTGTGAGCATACAGCCTGACATGCTTTGATCTTCTTCGACGCTTCAGGCCAAACGGCAGCAGAGAAAGCTGAACTTCCTCATCACACAGACGGAACTGTATGCCCACTTCATGGGGGGCAAGCATAGGTCTGGTGCAGACGCAGCAACAGAGGAGATCCTCAAGAAGCTAGAAGATAGCGCCACGCACCGGCAGATTGATATCGGGGGAGGGGTGATAGTCAACGTTGGCCAGGAGGACTATGGTGGGTTGAATTTGCTTAACCCGTTGTCAAGTTGTTTGAACACTAAAACATCAACAACGATACAGTGCATTGGAAATCAGTTAAGTTGAATTATTTTTTATTGTCTCATAAATGCCTGAATGTCCTTTTTTCCCCACAGACAGTGAATACTACAAGTCTCAGGCATTGAGGAATGCAGAAGAGGCTTACCAGATACAGCAGGCTAGAGTATGTACTACAATCCTACCATAGTTATTAATCAGTTCTTGGCTAAGCAGATTCTTTTTGTCGGATGAAATTGCTTTTTTTTTTTTAGATCTGAGTTACCCTTAGATTCATATCTAATTCATTGTTTTGTCAGTGAGCAGTCATGATGCGTTTCAAGACGTCCAGTAATGAAGTGTGGCCGAGCAGTAGCTGTGTGTCGTCCTTAAACGGCCTCGTTTCCCTGGTGATATCTGCTCATGCTTCCCCCAGACCAGGCTGTTTGATGAGGAAGCCAAGGTGAGCCGCTTCGCCTCCCTGCGCGTGGCCACGGACTCAGGTTCCGGGTTCGGGGAGAGCTACAGCCTGTCCAACCCCTCAATCCGAGCTGGGGAAGATATTCCACAGCCCACAATCTTCAATGGGAAGCTGAAGGGCTATCAGCTGAAAGGCATGAACTGGCTGGCTAACCTCTATGAGCAGGTGAGTGTTACACTAGCGACAGTCATCTTATCAACACGGGCACCCCAATGTTGATAATGTTGTATGAGCTAATTTTGGTCTTTTTCTGATTCTTTGGTTCTTTCATTTTTACTTTTATTTGACTATTAGATGTCCGTGTCCTGAAAATACCACCACCAGTGAGATTAGACAGCTAAAAATTGTATTAAATGTAGTGCTGTGATGCACATTGAGTTTCTAGTGTAACAGTACCATCTAGATGCCACACTAGAGTTCCAAGAGCGTCGAATGAGAAGGATGATGTCTAGCATGGAAAAGCACTCATATTCAACGCATGATTTCCTCCTCCTCTTAGGGCATCAATGGCATCCTGGCAGATGAAATGGGACTGGGCAAGACAGTCCAGAGCATTGCCCTGCTGGCACACCTGGCTGAGGTATTTTATTGGCACGCTGGCAGGACCTGGTCACACTGGTGGCCATGTCAATAGTGGTGCCCTGTCCAATCTCGGTTCAGCGATCTTCCTGATGTGACTTAGTGAGCTGTATGAAGGTCAGACAGAGGGGGTATAATATGTGAACAGATCGTTTGGTGTTTCTTATGGTTAGTGTATCGATTTAAAGAAAAGAAACTGTAGTGATGCTAAGTGGTGTTTGGTATGCAACTGTAAGAAATGTTGAGTTTAATAATTGGAAGTTATAAAAACAGCTTGACGTTTTAATGGCTGCGTGAAATAAATTAAATTTAGATTCTCGTGTTTAAATATTTAAAGCATCAGTATGCCTTTATAAGGCTGCATGATTTATAGTTAAAGAGCTCCTTGTCCAACAGTGCAACTCAAAATAACAGCACTCAGGTCATGTGAGCTTTGACATTGTATCCCACAATGTGCTGGTTTGGCTCCAGGAAGAGTTTTTGGGAGAACCAGTGTTTAACATGACTTTATCTGTCAAAGCTTGTAGGAAATGGTAGAAGAATGGCTTTCAGTACAGAGAGCAGGGTTTCCTGCTTACGTTTTTCTCCCTCTTTCAGTTTTGGCTGCACCTGCTTTGGGTTACTTAGTAAGTGTTTGTTCCACTTCCCGCAGCGAGACAACATCTGGGGTCCATTCCTGATCATATCCCCGGCCTCCACACTCAACAACTGGCACCAGGAGTTCACCAGATTTGTTCCCAAATTCAAGGTAACTGCCGGGCAGGAAGCCACATAGTGAATGCACGCTGTTGTCTTAGTCCCAACAATTCTTCATAGTTTCCTTAAATTGTGAATTGAGGAATAACTCATTAGGCGTGAACAGTTGCAGAGTCATTATTGGCCTACTGTTTTCTTTTGATATACAATGTATGCTTTGTCATTGAATTTGCTTCTGTTTTGTTGTTAACATTACTTAATGGTTTACATAAGGTATAATTTTGCCTTGTTATCTCTACGGTATTTGGTTAAATGTAATTTATGCATAATTTAAATTAGGTTCTCGTAGTCTTTTTTTATAGCTGTCCTTTAGGGGGCAGCATTGCCTGGCAATCATTGCAGCTTAGTCTTGTTGTTCTTTATGTGGTATGGAGTGGTAACCTGGCGCAGTTTAAGGTGAAGCTTATGTCCGTGTTCCTGTGCGCACACACTTAACATTCCAGACATCAAAGTGTGAAAGAATAGTTTCTATTGTTCCCTTATTATCCCATGTCCTCTGCTTCCCTCGACACTTCTGCAAGCTAACAGCTCAGAACGGCATTTAATATGAGAGAAAAATCTGTTGCTTGACCAAATGCTTGCAGAGAAGTGTCTGCTAATAATGTACCTTTTATATCTTTATACAGAAACCTGTATGGGGTTTATTAGTACCGTGTTATAAATTAAGGTTAAATAAATACTAGTACAACAGATTGCTGGAAACTAACCATTAGCCCAGATGGAAATTAGGTTCCACAATTCTGCATAAAGTGATTTTTTAATGCTAAACATTCAGGAGGAATTTAATCCTTTTTAGAAAATTACCTACAACGAAAATGTTAACGTAAGCAAGCATACACATACAATGGCTGTAATAGTCTTTCGCCTTTTGTTATTTGTGTGGGCTTCTTTTCTTCTTTGAATTACTTTTGCAAATTTCTTTATATTTGTTACTAATCATGTGTGGACAATCCTGTAAACACCTCTGCACGATGTTTCCCTTTTTGAGTCGTACTGTATGTTGTCTTGTGTTCTGTGTGTTTATTGTGACCATATCAGCACCACAACAAATTTCGTGTGCACAGAAATATCCTAATAAGGAGCACGGTTACGGTGTTTCCACCATTTTGGTTTTAAATGAAAATAGCAAAGAATTGGCATTTAAAATGCCCTTGGCTTTGAGTGTATTACAGTTTCATGGAGCGTGAATCCACAAGCCATAGCTAGCAGTAAAGTAGTGTTGGACTTCTGTCTTACAGCTGATTCTTGCTTTATAACTGTTCCATCTCTCAGGTGTTGCCATATTGGGGTAACCCTCATGACCGAAAGGTGATCCGAAAGTTCTGGAGCCAGGTATGATGCCATCCGGTTCACTGCGGTATGATTTTGGGGGCTTGGGTCAGTGGGGCTACATTGCTGATACCCCTCCTATGTTTTGCTGCCTGCAGAAAACCCTCTACACCCAGGATGCTCCCTTTCATGTGGTCATCACCAGCTACCAGCTTGTGGTGCAGGACGTCAAGTATTTTCAGAGAGTCAAATGGCAGTACATGGTTCTAGATGAAGCCCAGGCTCTAAAGAGCAGTACCAGGTAAAGAGGACAGTTTACATATGATTGATATGATGGGTGACACCCTAGCTTTTAGGAGGGGGAAAAACCTGATTGAAGAAAGGAAAATCATGAATGGTATTAACACTTTTCTTGTTGATGTATAAGCGACTTCCATTGTGGCATCTGAAACTCATCTTTGCCCGTCTGATGTGGAAAACTCCCTGCTGTGAAAGGCAATCCCAGATCTGGGATTTGTGGGGCGGGAAGCCATATTCACTGATAATAGGTTGTAGAATGGTGGTAGACACGCAACGTGAAAATGTCAAACTAAAGAAGCTGTCGTACCCTTCGTTACTGTAACTTTATTTGCTTCATTTTGAACTTCCCGCTGGGAACTGGGGAACTGGGGAAAATTACGTCACTTGGGGCATCAGCGAAATGCATTAAATAATAAGTCCTTTACCTTCCTCCAGCGTGCGGTGGAAGATCCTCCTACAGTTCCAGTGCAGAAATAGACTTCTGCTGACCGGAACCCCCATCCAGAACACAATGGCAGAGGTAGGGTACTGACTGCTCGGGCATAGCTTACTAGTCTGGAAAGGATAACGCAAGTCAAAGCATCCGTCCATTTCCAGATACTGTTTAGGGCTGTAGACGTCACAGGCAATCCCGATATTTTCTGAATGGGAATCAATCACAGACCACTTACACACATAGACATACTCACTCGCTCGTAGCCGCAAAGTAGCTCACCTGGACAACGTTTTTTCAGAAAAACCATAAATAAATGGAGAACGTGTGCATGGACAGCTGGGAGCACATTCAGCCTTGTTGACACCATGCTGGAGAAGGGAGGCTTCCAGTGCTTCCTGTGGGTGCATAATAGTCTTGCTTTGCATCTTTTTCTTTCTTAGCTCTGGGCCCTTCTTCATTTCATCATGCCCACCCTCTTTGACTCTCATGAGGAGTTCAATGAGTGGTTTTCCAAGGATATCGAGAGCCACGCTGAAAACAAATCCGCCATAGACGAGAGTGAGTGGGTGTGCATATCTTGCTACTGAAAATGTCAGTGTGATGGTTAAAGGCAGGATTGAAACCGGCTGAGAATCTGTGCGATTTTGCCGCCTCAGATCAACTCTCCCGGTTGCACATGATCCTGAAGCCCTTCATGTTGCGCAGGATAAAGAAGGACGTGGAGAATGAGCTGTCTGACAAGGTATTTTTAGCACCCTTCGAGCCTCTTCCCTTTCAGTGGATATTCTCGAGTTACAGTTTGAACGGTGTTAACATGATAGGTTTTAAAATGTGTTGTTAATAATTAATGTGAATAAATTCGTTGAGAAGTTAGTCTGATTCTTTTCAGAGTTTAGCTTGTACATGTTCTTAGTACTACTCTATTCTGCCGTCTTCTGCCCATTCTGAGTTTTTTATTATCTGTAACTGTCACAGTGATGGCAGTTAATACAGTAACAAAGCTGAGTGTTTTTTTTTTTCTTCCACTGTTCATTTGTTTAAAAAAAATTCAAGTGCACTGAGGAGCAACCAAACCTGGCACCTGCTCCTGTATTCAGTGACTGGGAGGCAGAAGGGGGCCTCTTTTCTTGTGGAGGCTCTGGTCCACATCGGGACGCTGAGCTGGGGTTGGGGGAGTCCACATGGTCCGCCTCACCAGGCTGTTGCTTGTACACATTCCCTGTAGATTGAGATCCTGTCCTACTGCCAGCTGACTGGTCGTCAGCGGCTGCTCTACCAGGCGCTGAAGAACAAGATCTCCATTGAAGACCTGCTGCAGTCCTCCACAGGGACGGCCCAGCAGGCCCAGACCACCACCAGCAGTCTCATGAACCTCGTCATGCAGTTTCGCAAGGTAGGGAGAGCCGTTGTACCTTGGTACCAGTATAGGGGAATGTTTCAGATAGTACTTTATTGATCTACCTGAGGGGAAATGTCTTTAATCCAGTAGCAGAAAGGAGATAGGATAACATAAATAACAGAAAATAAAATAACACGTATGCATGGTATGAAGACTTGTGTAGATTATATTATATACCGAATCTACAGGAGTGCAACAGCAGCCCAGTCAGTAGTCATATCAATAACATGAAATAAGGGTGATGGTTTTTAAATATGTGGATCATGTAAATATATTAGTGTCGGTATTTTTGCAGCATCATTAGCTGAAGATGGAGTTGTGACCTTCATACGGCAATTTCACATGCAAAATGCTTTGAAATTTTATGTCGTTACATTTATGATTCTGTCATGAGTTGACTATGATGTCTCAAAGTGAAAAGGTTCACCGGAGTCTGTGGTGTTTGTTGTAAAGATACCGGCATGATGTAGCCACACGTGCTAATGATTTTGTCTGTTGGCAGGTCTGTAACCACCCAGACCTGTTTGAGCGCCAGGAGACACGCTCGCCCTTCCACATGTCACTGAAGCCCTACTTCATGTTGAAATTCTTCTACCGGCATGGCTTGATCACCAGCACTGGCCACTGGCGCACCAGGTCTGGTCCCTTATCTTCTTCCTGCCTCCTTCAGCCTCATTTAGCTTTGCTTCCTAATGTTGTCGTCTCTTCCTGTAGACCAGTGGTTCTCACTTTTTTTTTTGAGTGATAGAGACCCATCACATTTTTGGATCCATCCTCAAGGACCCTCTCTACTAGCACCCACCCTACTTCCTACACCTAAACAGCAAAAACATCAGAACATACACACCGAGGTGTTAAAAATTCCTGAAATACAGTATGTACATAAGCCATACCTCCATAATTTATTTTCAATACACTTCCTTCATATTTACATTCATATTAAACATTTAAATCCTTAACATAATCCTACTAAAATAATTTCAATATATTTTCATATATCTGTTAAATACTAGTGATATTGTTATTTTTAAAACAATTCCATGGACCACCTGCAGTTACAACACAGATTACAAGGGGACTATGGACCCCCAGTTGAGAGTCGTTGCTGTAGACTGATGTTTTGCAAAACGTCATCTTCTGCGAGAAGATGTAACTGTGAAATTGAGTTCTGATTATGTTTCCTATGTTACCTATGGAGACTCATAACTGAGTGACAGCTTGTTGAATTTTTATCAGTCCTTTGTGTCTTCGTTCACAGGCTGCTTCAGGTGCTGCTGTCCCCGTTCTCTAATCACCATATCCAGCATTCTCTGTTCCACAGGAAAGGTTAGTCCACTGCCCCAGGCAGCTCTCATTACTGGGCCTGTGTTGGAGCCCGACCTGGTAGCATTTCAATGGTCTCTATGTCTATCTCCCAGGTGTTGACGAGAGCAGCAGCTTCTCCTTCCTGCGCTTCATAGACATGTCTCCGGCCGAGTTGTCCAGAGTGATGCTTCAGGGAACGATAGCCAGGTTGGCTTATGGGAAACTGACCGTTTGCTGTGCACGTGTTTCCTTTGTCAGCGTGTGACGTCTCTAGTGCCTTCCCTGCTCCTCCAGGTGGTTAGTTCTGTTCCTGTCCCTCAAGTCCTCCTATCGGCTCTACCAGCGGCGCCTTTGGGCCTCTGACCGAGAGGGCGAGAGCCCAGAGAAGAAGTCGCGATACCTCTCCCGGCAGGAC
Organism: Gymnarchus niloticus; assembly: GCA_009936485.2. Lineage (NCBI taxonomy): Eukaryota > Metazoa > Chordata > Actinopteri > Osteoglossiformes > Gymnarchidae > Gymnarchus > Gymnarchus niloticus. Next base: position 329,098 of record JAACJT020000033.1, on the reverse strand, counting down.
CTGATCCTATGGCTCGACTCCCCCACCTCCTTCACAAATGTCCAGAACAGTCTTGTCCTGCAAGTGAGTTTCAGAAAATGTCCCTCTCCTACATTCAGTGTCTTAGTGATAGCTTGGGTTCTTTAATGCAGCATTTTTTAAACTTTAATTTACGACCCAGTTTGGGTCATGAATGTGTTTGTTATGGGTTGCCACAAGTCTCTGCTTTCATTGTGGTAATCCTCTTCTTGGGTCCCAGCATGACACCATGCTGGGTACCATTTGGATCCTCAGATAAAAGGTTTAGGATCCCCTACCTTCATAGATACTGGATATTGCCCAGGCTCCAAGCTCTATGGCAGTGTTCGACCCGATGGAGAGCATGTACTGATGGGGCTGCTGGCTTCTGCTGCTGTCTTTTGGAATGTATATTTTAATGGCAAATGCCTTTAACCTTCTTTGCCCCACTTGACTGTAATGTGTATTTGTAATGCTTGACTGAACCATTATTTTAAATGGAGTTGGTTTGTATTCACGGCATAGTGGCTCAGAGGCTAGCACTGTTGCCTCACACCTCCAGGGTTGGTGGTTCCCAGTTCTACTCTGGGTGGAGGTTCCATGCTCCTCCCTTATCGTATGGCTTTCTCGCAGGTTCTCTGGTTTCCTTCTGCAGTCCAAATGCATGCAGTTTGGTTAATTGGCATCTAAATTGCCTGTAGCATGTGAATGTGACTGTACTGCAGTGGACTGTGGTGATGCCTGCTATTGGGCGATTCTGCTGCTGCATCAGTTGGCTCAAACCTGCCCCCTTGAAAATCAAGGGCTTAAGTCTCAGTGGTAGTGGTGGTGATGATGACAGTGGTGCTGGAGCGGCATTCCTACCAGTGTACTTTCTGTTTTCCAGGATCTGGTCTTCACTGGCTTGCGACCCTGGGTGGGCTGCCACAGCGACGTCTTGGTGCACAGGAGGCGGGCCGGAGCCTCGGTCTGCAGGCCCTGCCAGCCAACACAGTGGCCCAAATTCCTCTTTGCTGCTGCTCCCAGGGTACGAGAAAGCTATCCTTCAATGTTTCAGTGTACACCATTAACTGCAGGTTTCCTTTCACTGGCTTCTCTATACTTTGTCAGTGCTTTATGTTTGACTCAGGTCTTTCAATACGCATTAAATACCATCTTCCTGGTAGGATAACAAGGTGGCGTCCATGTGCTGTTAATTACATCGTTGAAGTAGATTTCCAAATCTATAGATATCGATTTCTAAAACATCTTGTGTATTGTTTTATTCCCAAGCAGTTTTACACGTGAGCGGTTTGGCAATAACCATTTACATATTGATGACAACAAGCATTCAGATGAAACTGAGGATTAAAAAACAAAATATGTAATGGGGACATTTTGTTCATTGTCCACGCCTGCTCAATTTTTTTTCAATTTGAAGTCCTAGCAGTGGGTATCCGTATTAATATTAGAAGAATACAGAGAATTTCCATTGTTTGACGGTAGGCAAAATAAACAGCTTGTCTTTTCTGGATGGAATCCCTTGTTAAGGCATTTTTTAATTAGGCAGGGATGGTGGATACAGGATGCGAAGAGCTCAAGGCGGGTCTGGGCAGCGTCTCTCTGTTAATGGCTTGTGCTGGTGCCAGACAAACAATCAGCTGCATCATCAGGCAAACAAACTTGTCTCTTGATTATATGCAGAGAAACGCCATTTTAATCAGGATTTCAGATTCCTCCCTCTCCCCACAGAGAGCAAAACAACAAAACCAGGAAAACATGAAACGTTTTTCCAATCTTGTATACATAATAGTTTATTTGTAAATTTGACTCTGATCTTTGCAATCAGGGAAAAGGAGGTGTACAGGACTGGTTTTATAATATTTGAATAAAATAATATTTAGCGTCTTTGTGTTTGTCTGTGTGTCTGGGAAGATAAAGCCAGTATAGTTTTTCTACTTAGAAATGTTTGCACATTGCTCAGTAAATTTTCAAGCAAATTTATCTGACTTGATGAAACATTAGCATTTCCAGTTATAGGAAGTGATAATGGACATCAAAAAGTAGGGCATGAGATACAAGGCCATTATACACTATTATAGCATTTAGATTAGATATAGTAAAAGAAATCAATGTCTGAAAAACTGAAGAACAGGTTTCTTGTTTTTGTGAAGGAAGAAAAGAAGGCATTTGTATATTACTTCCACATTTTCTTAGTTATTGATCCGTTTGTTTAAAAAGGTCATACTTAGATTTCTGGTAATCCATTAAAAGGTAGACTCGTCAGGTGTAGGTTCGTGTTTGTTCCTCATCGATGGCTTCCTGACTCATTTCCCAGGTGACTGCGGTTCCCATTGAGCGGTACTGCGTGGACCGCAGCGCAGAATACGAGTGGCGGGTCACCAGGGCTGGCGGCAGCCTTGATGCCAAGCACTGTTTCCTCTACGGTGCCCCCGAGTTGGCTGCCGCCTGGACTGGCCGCCTCCGCACCTTTTTCCCGGAGCGGCTCGGGGGGGTCATGGCACTCCAGCCCCCGCATGGCTGGTCCTTCATCAGGATACCTGGTAAGGGAGGCACACGCAACCTGCTGATTGCATGCGGTACACATAGAGAAAGATATAGACTGTGCAGTTGAAGATAAGTGGCTTTTTCTACTACATTTTTGTTGGATGCGACATACTGGTATTCTCTTACTTCTTAGATCCAGGAGTTAAAATACGTTGGAAGCTGATTCTTCCCAGAGTTAAATTAGTTGTTTTCAGCCATCTTACAGCATGTTAAGTATTGTTTTTCGTTGTGATTCTGAGACAATTCGCCAACAGAGGGAGCTGCTTTGTCTGAAATTGTCTCATCAGCTAATCCGTCCTTTTCAATCTGTTTGGTAATTTTTATTTTTTATACTGATATGCAAGTGTACACCTCACGTGCTTCTGTTTAACTGTGAAAGTGTCATAAGGAGGTGTTTCATCAAATAAACAAATGGGAAGACAGTTAGCAACCGATCCATTTGACACACAGCCTAAACAAGTGAGGCTTTGAAAAAGATTTGTTCGGAAGTTGGCATATTTAGGATTTAATGTTATTTGAAGTATATGGGGACTCATCTTATTTTCACATTCTCAGCCGAGTACTTTGTACATAGTAACACAGGAGCTCAGCAGTTGTGGCTGTCAAATTTTAAGAAAATTATCTGTCTGAGAAGCATCTTTATTTGTCTGGCAGCAAATTTCCAAAAGTTTGTTCTTCTAGAGAACATTTGTTGGGTCACCCCAGGTCAGGCCGGACTCCTGGCTGTGCACAATTAGTGGATGAGACTGTGGTTTGAACAAGATATTTGGGAGGGAATTTACTATTGTGCTAATGCTTCTGTTTGCTTTTCTTATTGTCATGTAAGTAACCTTGGTAACTGCAGTGTTGGGTAGTGAACGGGACCTTGCTAGGGTCCTCCTGAACTTCAAGTACGAAGAGTTGTTTTAGTGAATGGCCTTAAGCATCCAGTGGGGATTAAGCTCCCAGGTCCTTTGAATATATATTTTTTTCATTGTAAAAAACAAAAGGTTGTTCAGGACCTTGAAGTCATAAAAGTTGAAAGGTACGAATATGGTGTTTGTTTTTTTAACAAGGAAAGAACATTTCCCTGCTCAGGAAATGAGGGGGAGGTTCCACTGAGGTTTGAAAACAAATATGAACATTCTCTAGGAACGTGTGCGTGCTTATACACACTCATAAATCTTACTGCAGGGTTTTTCAGCTACTTTCTCTTGACAGCCAGATTATCAAACATTAAATGTATGGAGAGCCAAACATAAATCTTGGATCTCAGCACTTTTTGAAGAACCCTGAATTGCTGCTTAAAATTGTAGATATGAATTGCTTTAGGCCTGCTTTTTTAATTTCCAATATACCAGACTCGTGTGCTTTGTGCACAGTGTGGACCTTACAAACTAGACCTTAAATAAAAATGTATACTTCAAGACTGAACTGTTAATTTGCATATTTTGATGGAGTTGGAATGTTGCCTGTTTGATCCTGTCAAGTTAGGTTAGATTTTGGTCTGGAGAAATTTCTCCCCGGCCAATGTGCAAAGTACAGGCTAGCTACTTCCCCATGTCCAGTGCATCAGAATTGAAATCCCAGGCTGTTCTCACTTCCTTCAAATGGCGAAACCAGGTTGCTATTCAGTCCTCTAATTTGTGGGTTAAGGACATTCTGAAGGCAGAGGCAGGTTTCTCATAAAACGTTGCAAATTCAGTCGGCTTGCCCATTTTGTCTTTTTACTTGGGCTGAACTGTCTACTGTGTACTTGTATTACTGCTCTTCATGTGAAATAGCTGTCTGAGTCTAAAACTTTTCCCATTTCTGGCTTTGCGTCTTGTGAAAGCTAATGAGCATTGTTTTGACCGCCTGGTGATTCTGGTGATGTTCTTCAAATGATCATTTAGGCCTGTTTATGTTTTGTCCTTTTTTTGCTAGCCATGCCTATTAGTCATTGTTTTTCATGTTTATACTGATGCAAAGTGTTTCGGCGGTATATAGGCTACACGTAAAGAATACACGTATGTAAAACTACAGAACACAGGGAATGAGGGCGCTTCATGCAATTGAACTGCTAAAAGAACCACAGAGCATGTTTGTTTAGCATGTTTTTGTGTTTTGGTTTTGAAAACAATTGCCGTTTACATGGGTCTGTTTTCCTGTTTGAAAGGATGGGAAAAAAAATGTGTAACACTTTCAGCTGTGTAAATCCTTTCAAGTCACATAAAAATCTTTTGGAGCTTTATTATATTTAATAAGGTCATAACCAACTGTTTAAAGAAATTTCTCAGTAGTTTTATTCATCTGCAGACCTGAGAGTCCTGGGTGCTGTTTGCTGGCTTGTACACTCAGATGAACAGGACTAACCTGCCGTGCTGTTACAGATAAGGAGGCGTTGATCACTGACAGCGGGAAATTGCACACGTTGGACCTGCTGTTGACGAGACTCAAGTCCCACGGTCACCGTGTGCTGATCTACTCGCAGATGACCCGTATGATTGATCTGCTGGAGGTAAACAACCAACCCACACAGAGAAACATGTGCATTGAAACACACACGGGTCAGGATCTGAATCTACTCAAATCCAGAAGCCACAATTACCTTGCCATTTGCAAAAGCCCATCAAAGGCAACTAGATGATAAAGATGACTTCTTTCTGTCGTGGACAGCCCCTCTTTCCAGAATGACATACCACAACCACAGAATTAAAACAGAATTAGCCAGAATTAATATTGCTTCAGAAGACGCTAGTCAATGATGGTCTAACTTGATCAATTGGGATGATAGCTAGGTATTAAAATTTAGGATTTTAAACCCATGGTGGGAGGGTGTATCCTGAACTAACCAATCAGTGCTGGTGCTGAGTGAAGCTTTAAAACCCATGGTGGATGGGAGTACCACCACAGGTTTTGAAGCCTCATTTGTCCCATCATTACTGTTCTCTCTCCAGTGTGTTCCATGAGGAAGGAGGACATGGTCAGTTGTGTTTGGCATATACTGTGATTTTGCAGGTTAGGTCAAAGTTAAGTCTCTTTGAGGCTTATCCTAATTCTGTTGGTAAACATAAAACCCGTTGTTATAACCAGTTTTGTTTTGAAACGTAGAATATTCGTAATAGAATGACTATTATTCCTTTAGTTGCAGTCTGGAAATGAGAACCAGACATTTTTTTACCAGATAAGGAATGTGTGTTCAACGTGCATTTTTCTGTTGATTAATGTATAGTGTGAGGTCTCTTAGACATGGAATGCTGTTTTAATTTCTGTGGGAACTGAGTAAGAATAATGGGTCTTTATGTCTTACCAGATTTATCAGTATATTAGCATTGTTATTGTTAAATGTCTGCATCCCACATGGTTTTGATCATACTTTAACACAAATGGAAAGTGCAAATCAAATGTCAACGCATGCTACACCCCTTAACTCACCAGTGCCACCCTGCTGGCCAGGGAACAGTGTACCTCAGCCTCGCTTTTCCACCCTGATGTGAGGGAAGCTCATTTTGTTAGCAAGGCTGACATGTATATTTATATGGGAGCATCAAGTTGACATTTATTAATGATGGCTATGTCTAGGGCTAATTCGTTTTTATTTTGCCAGATGCCATTTTAGGAACAGCTCCAAGAGTACCCATCATGTGGGTCATTTTACGAAGTATTATTTATGGAGATTAAGTTAAGCACATTGAGCTGCGTTTTCTCTCGGCTAAAACCCGTATTTTGGGTGATATACTGATGTGTTTCTTGGCTGTGCGGGAAAGAGACTCATCCTTGTGGTGGTCTTCAGAAACTCAGCCAGTACAGCACGTGGTGTTGTGTGTGTGTGTGTGTGTGTGTGTGTGTGTGTGTGTGTGTGTGTGTGTGTGTGTGTGGTCAAAGCTGTAGTTTGGCTTCATTAGATTGCCCTTAAGGTCATTGTTCCAAGCTGAGGGGAATCAAGGTGGTCGTAGATGGGTATGTCCCACTCAGCATGCTGCTATGCATGCATCACATAAGGAAATGGCACACGAAAAATGTATGCGTTCATGTTCTGAAATGGGGATGCAGCAAATGCTGAAGAATTTCTCTCCCCATCTGCCAGTGATCCACTTACATATAAATCACTAAGCCATCGTATAAACTGTGAGGCCACGAGCTTCACATTAAGGGAATGAACAGCCGGGCTACTAAATAGTCCCTTAAGCCTGCCTGTATCTCTCCTAGGAATATATGGTGTACAGAAAACACACTTATATGAGGCTGGATGGGTCGTCCAAGATTTCTGAGCGTCGGGACATGGTGGCTGACTTCCAGAGCCGGTGAGTAGGCAGGCAGCCAGACAAAAGGCCGATTTTTGATCCCGAACAACACAGGAACAACCAGATAGATTTGCCCTCTTCTGTTTAGTATGACGTTTATTTTCAAAGTCTTCCTGTAAATTCCTTGAGGTACTTTCAGTTGCGTGTCACACTTCAAATGTCTCTTTCAGATTAGTTCTGTTTCCTGAGTAAATATTTTCTGTTCGTTTGAGGATGCAGTGTGTTGAAAAGTCTGACTGCAAGTAATCTTCTCTGGATCAGATTCAGATAATGTGTTAGCTGGCATTCTTTGCAAATCTCTGCACCGTTCAACCAGTCATCTTCTCACCCATCATTCTCTCTCTCCCGTCTCTTTCTTTCTCGTACACAGGACCGATATCTTTGTCTTCCTGCTAAGCACTCGAGCAGGAGGCCTAGGCATCAACCTAACTGCTGCTGACACTGTAAGTCCACCAGGATCTTAGAATGTTGTTACAAATGATGGTCCTTCATACAACGCAGACAGACGTGCTTTTGAGTAGTTGATGTGGAGGTTGGCAGGTTCTGTCGAAAAATTTGGCGCACCTCTAATGTGTGCAGTGTATATGCACTAATATATGAAGAGACAAAGCACAGCATGAAGAACAGGAAATGTCACCAACCCAGGCATGTAGAAAAGTACATATTGGTTTCCCAGATCTACTTTTTCGTTTTGCTGCTGCTTTCATGTGTGATAAAGACTGACTCTTGTGTTGCAGGTGATCTTCTACGACAGTGACTGGAATCCCACAGTAGACCAGCAAGCTATGGACCGTGCCCATCGGCTCGGCCAGACCAAACAGGTGACTGTGTACCGCCTCATCTGCCAGGGCACCATCGAAGAGCGCATCCTACAGCGGGCCAAGGAAAAGAGTGAGGTGAGAGATGGAGGATGACTGGCGTGGCACAAGATGGAAACGGGCAAGAAGTAAACTTGGGGATATGAAAAAAAAAACCTTAAGCACCAGTGCAGTGATGCTCGCAGTTGCGTGGAAGGTCTAGCGTGTAGGAGTAACTGATTACCTCAAAATGCGATATATTGCAAATTCAGTCTTCTGGGTTTCTTGGATGTCTGATTGAGTCGGTGACCTTGAACCTCTCTTCTGGCCACAGATTCAGAGGATGGTTATATCTGGTGGGAACTTTAAACCTGACACCCTTAAACCCAAGGAGGTGGTGAGTCTGCTGCTGGATGACGAGGAGCTGGAGAAAAAGTGTGAGTTACCACACTGTTGACCTCAGACCCTGCCATTTAAACACCAGCACGATGCTCTATAGACACAGCCTTGATTCTCACACTGATTCGTTCTGGTTTTATGGCAGCACTATTATGGCGTTACGTGTTATCTGTAGAACATAACATCTTATAAACGACCTGCATGCATCTGTTCTTTATTTGAATTTCTTCCCTTTGCCACAATCAGTGACTTTGACTGTGAAATGAATCTGCATCTCTGTGGCTGGCTGTGACCTAGGGGCGAATCTCTGTGGTTGATTCAGTTATGGTGTCTTTGGTTTCCTGGCAGTGCGGCTGAGACAAGAGGAGAAGAGACAGCAGGAGGAGAGCACTAAGGTGAAGGACCGAAAGAGAAAACGGGAAAAGTACGCTGAAAAGGTAACATGCAATGGCAACATGAGTCTGACCTTCGCCGAGACTAATGTTGGCAATAAGCAGCTAAATCCAGGCCTGGATGGGGAACCATCAAAGCGTCGTGAGGCTGAAGAACTGGTTCTGTTTTATGCACTCCAGAGGAAAAGGGAGGATGAGATGGAGGTGAAGAAGAGGAAGGAAGGTGTGAACATCGTCATCCCCTTTGCACCGTCGGCAGACAACTCCAACCTGTCGGCAGATGGGGACGACTCGTTCATTAGTGTGGACATGGATTCAGCCATGCCCAGCCCATTCAGTGAGGTGAGGATGACAAGGAAGCGAGGGGACTAAACAGAGAGACGGTGAGATCGAGCAGACAGAAGAAAAGCTAAAATTGGGGGAAATTGTCCAACTAAAGGATAGCATTGTCAGTTGCTATCCTTTAGTATGCTTTTCTCAGATCCAAGGTCACTGTGAAGTTGAATTTGATCAAAGAAGTAAAAATTAAAACGGTGAAACAAGGCCAAAGAAATAGAACATATAATGAACCTCTCAGGCTCTTCCGTTTCTGGCCCATTTAGCCACGGCTAACATGACTGGATCTTTTTTTTTTTTTGCCCCTTCCCCATAGATCTCCCTGAGCAGTGAACTGCAGCCTGGCTCCATCCCACCAGATGAGAGCAGCAGTGACATGCTTGTCATCGTGGATGACCCAGTGTCGTCTGCCCCGCAGTCTCGTGCCACCAACTCCCCAGTGTCTGTGGCTGGGTCTGTCTCGGACAACATGAATGGTGAGTGGCACTGTGAAGCCATAGGTGATGGAATGGTTATTGTCTAGTGTAGGGGTTGGGGGAGCAGGGCACTGCTCTTGTACCTTAGATGTCCTTGTAAGGTATTCTACAGTGACAACCGATTTGCATTTTTTGTACACAGTCTGCATTTAAAAATTGTTGTACTCATTCATGTGAAAAAAATAAGAAATGTATCAGGGTTACGAATATAATTTCCACTTATAAATTTGGCCTCTGCTGTATATCATCAGGGGGGAGCGTTGTTATTGGGCCAAACCTAACAAATAGAACCCGCCCATATAACAAAATGATTGGTAAAGTCAAGTATCAGTCAAAACAGCTTTTTACCGATTGGATTGCTAAACTAAGTAAATATGTTCGTGACATATTTTTGGAACGTCTGTTCCGCAATTGGCTGATGCAACAAGACGCAGTGTTTCAATCAGTGGGGATAAGGCAATGTGTAGAAGTGTTGCATCAGATGAAATGCCAAAATACACTAAATGAAATATATTATAGCATCCCTCTGCTACTATTAGATTAGGATTAGATTAGATTAGAATCTCTACCTTATTGTACGCTGAACCCTAAGAAATAGGGTTTCATCACGAGAGAAACGTGTTAATTGCCTACATTACAGTTCACCCGATGCCCACCTTAATGACAAAGGGCTCCAAGCAGCAGCAGACTAATTAGGCAAATATTTTTTGATAAAGTGAAAATTTGAAGGTTGAGCTAAGCAGTTCTTTTTAGTGGAAATTTGGCCTCTGTTGTATATCATCAGGGGGAAGATACCTTTCTTAACCACTGCCGAAAATTTAATGTATAAAGACTGAATATACAAGTGTTGGTGTCGTTAACACGTCGGTTACTTGCGTTACTGTCCTTTTCTAGTTAAGTTTGTTGTACTGTTCACATGTTACCCTGAAACCTGAAAATGAAAATACCTTAGCTTTGCACTATCCTGGGCCTAAGAAATTTGCTTCGAGGTAGGGAAACTGCTCAGTATACATTTTCAAATGTTCTTCTTTGGGTAGCTACTGAGAAAATTGCTCAAATGCCGATTAGGTTTACAGCACCCTAAACTTGTTTTTGGAGTGCTGGAAAAACTTGGGAATCTCTGGGAATGTTTTCATTAAGAGTGACTCAGCAGAAGGAATCTTAGTCATTCCAAAGACTTGTCTGTTTACTTCTATGCCAGACCTTAGCTCCAATGTCATTGCGACCTTGTCTCCCTTCCCAGGCATCTCAGCCCAGGATACCACTAGTCCAGGCCGTGGAAGGGCAGGCCGGAGTCGAGGCCGCCCCAAAGGCTCCGGCGGAGGTGGGAAGTCAGGCGGGAAAGGGCGTGGCCGCAAATCCACGGCAGGCAGTGCGGCTGCGATGGCTGGAGCAATGGCGGGGGCCGCAGCAGCATCGGCAGCGGCTTATGCAGCTTATGGATACAATGTCTCAAAAGGTACAGGGCTTCCCACCCCGTTATTCATATTATTATCCACACTAACATTAGCTTGGGTTAGATGCCGATAGGTTTGTATCCCAAAACCTTTTTGCCATCCTCTCCCTTTAGGGATCCCAGCAACTGGATCACTGCAGCCTTCACTGGCCCGTCCCTCAACCGCCTCTGCCTTTATGCCCGGTGGGACTTCCTCCCCTCTGAGCTCCACCCAGAACAAGAGCGGGGCTTTCAACAAACGTTAAGCTGCTACAGCATGTAGAGTCCAACCTACTGTCCTACCTTCTGCAAAGGATTCACCGGCCAGGGCAGGCATAAGGAAGGCGTCAGGAAGAATAAACCACATTCATCTCCTTGCAACGGCAGATCTGGAGAAAAACAAATACTTTACAGTCAGTTCCTAATTGCCTTCATCTCCTGGAGGACCAGTTAACCTTTTGGATGCAGAGAACTTTCTGACGGCCGTTTGTCAGAAAGTTAAGGAGATCATAAACAGTGTTTTTTTTAAAGGTTTTAGGTTATTGTAATATGAGCTAAAACAAATCAATCTAGATGATTTTAAATGCCAATTTGGCAGTTTACGTAGCTTTGAATAAAATCTGACACCCAGCACACACCCATCCAGTTTCGATGTGTCGTCACCTTGCCCGAGTTTTCGCCCAGTATCAGCTGAGATGTCCTAGACACTGCTCGCTTCCGTCTACAGATCGGCAGCCGAAGATTTGCTGTTTGATAGCACTTCCTGTTACTAAAAATCAAGAGGGTGTGCTTCATATTATTAATTTTCCAGCTTTGTAATTAAAATGAAATGTAGAAATGTACATTTTCTTTTCCACTGTATTTGCACTTTAATACGGTGAGGTGTCCTTGTGCCAAACCCTGCCCTGTCCTTTTCCCAGAAGTTACGCTGCAGGGACCAGCAATATGGATGAAAGTAGGATCAGGATCTGGGACACTGAGAGGGACAATGAGAGAAACCCCAGGAAGACACGTTAACACATAAACAGTGCTCATCTGGTGTAGTACAGAAACCCATTTAGGATAACAGTTTAAGGGCTAAATCAAGGCAATTCCCCACAAACTCTCCAGTAGGAGTCTTTTTGTCTCCTTTAAGGGGAACAACAACATATTGATTGTGATCATTGATGTTCTGTGGTGATCATTTAAAAAAAAAAAAAAAAATGTTGACATTGTTTTTTCTTCATGAGCCACTTAAACTGTTTACAAATAGGACCCGAGTAAATTTCATTACTGTTGATCTGTTTAGTATTTTGTTTTATATTTTTGCTGTAAAAATGTTTTCTGTATAAAGTTAAGATCTCAACTAATACAATTAAACTTATCTGTTTGCAAAACATTTACTCCACACTGTACAAAGTCCTGAGTAAAAGTGTCACAAGTAAAACTATTTCTTTTGTCCCATTAAGTATAAAAATTAATTAAATTACCATGTGTGCAAAAGATAATGGACACAGATTATAGTTATAATGTGTCAATATTAAGGTGGTTGCTGGGTTTCCCCATTCAAACAGTTAATATATTGAGATTCAGATGGAAGATTAATGTATCTACTCAGGTATGGAAACCCTGTTTCATGAAGCAGGATTAAGAAGTTAGCGGGGATGGTAGCTGAATAATAATATTTTGTGTGGCGGTGCATAGGGGGGCATGGTCGGATATATTCATGTTTTCAGTTTTATGAATTATGCTTGAATGTTAAAAAGGTTAGTTTCTACGCATTGTCCTTACCTTACTCCTGGGCAAATGATCTCTGAGTGCACAAATCTGTCTTCTCAGCTGATCACAGTGACTATCCATCATATGAAACACACCTCTTTTCACAAGAGATGACATTGGTATAAAATAATCTGTATAGGTATTACTAATATGTTTAACAATATTTCATTCATAAAGCTTCTGAGTTGTGATATCTTTGTAGTGTCACTTCCATCATGGAAAATGTATAAAATACATGAAAAAGTTTTGTGGATTTTTTTTTTTTTTGCCTTGTAAGTCTTCTGTTGCTAAATGAATAAATAATCATTTAGCCAATTATTTCTGCGGTGAAGAGGAGACCTGTATTATTTGGGTTTATTACCATACTTCCATAAATACATCAAAGTCCACCATATTGAATTAGCCTTGAAGGTACATTAATCTATACAGTCCCAGTATTTACAGCTCTTTGTGCAACAGGTCTACAGGCATGCCTTCGCTTTCTGTAAAGCAAATAAGTTTTTTTTTTTGTGAAATGAGACAATGAAAACCTGTGAGACCCAAATGAGGAGCTTTACTATAAATTGGTTGCCACTGAGTATATTAACACAAAGGTCAAATCTTAAATATATGTTAGTTGTTTTCTCTGAGGAACTGCAGGAAATGAAAAGTGAGATTTATGTTTCTGATTAATTTAGGACTGATTTTGAATAGTTGTCTTTCTAAAAGATTCATATCCACGTTACTGCAAGTCTGCTTTGAGATACTTGACAATGCATAAGGAAGAATCAGCAAATATATTTGAATTCTAGGTTCGTGGCACATTGTAAAAGGAAAAAATACAGTTCATAAATCTGTACTTAATTTCAGCATTGTTTACCAAGTTCAACTTTATTAAAGATATTAAAGTTTGTCAGACTAAAAATCTGATTTTAAGGCTTGAGTATCAAGTCGGGGTAAGCTAATTGAGAAAATCCATTAGCATTTATTTTGCACTTAAAAATAATGAATATGCAGTATTGTTATTGAAGGCAATTCAGCTCTAATTACCCATATTATGTGGCTTGGTGCACACTGCAATATTGATATCCCACTAATGGTGTTTCCTTAGCTCTTGCCCAGTGCATCATGGGATAAACTCCAGGTTAACTGTGAACATTTACTTGATAAGCAGATGGCTGGATAAAACCAATTAATGGAAATGTGTTTAATGCAAAATGCACAATTACATTAATTATGAATGAAAAACATCAGATTACATTTGCCTATACGACCTATATTCTGACAGTTATTCAACTTGTCAAATTAAATATCAAACCCAGAATCTTCTTGGCCTCAATGCCATTCTTGGAGCAAGGAGCTATGTTTTTATTAATTTCAACACTGACGAAATCACTACTAGCAAAACGTCCAATTTTATCTGTGAGTCATCGTGAAGGACAGCATCTAATGTCCAGACAGACTATAAACACAACACAAGTATGACTGTGCAATTGCAGAGCATTAGGTTCACTTTATTTAGTCTTCTTCTATGACATATTTGCATACATCGATGACATAAGACACCCTGCATTAAACTCCACAAAACTACTGAACAGCACTTACACTGGTTCTAGTGCACCATATGCCGACGATCACAATTGGTGTTGCATACAAAGTTTTTAAATATCACAGTCGTTGATGAAGAGCAGCACTAAAATTTGAATCCCTTTATAACCCAACACAGATGGAACATTTAGGCTCTCTCTATTGTTTATGCATTGGTTACACAGTTGACTGACATTTGGGCCTTTTATGCTTTTGAAAGACTGCTAGTCATAGCCTCACTGCAGAATCTGATGGCTTTAATGCTGTTTGTAACCCAAGAGATATGGCACCAGATCTAAGGTACAGGCCTCAATGGAGAAGAGGTGGGTGTCTTCTACCTCAGGGCACTGAAGGCGCATGAACTGAGCAAGGCGAAGCAGATATTCGATGTTGTGTCCAGCCTTGCCCTTGCATACTGCAATCTGGGCAGCAATCTCTTCGGGACTGGCAGGACCCAGGTAGTTAGAAGTGTCTGCAGTAGCAATATAGACCAGTGCTAGATGGCAGGGCTGCATTTCACCACGTGGAACGAACTCCACTACTTTGGTGACATAGCCACCTAGCACAGCCTCTCTAACGTTCAGGTACTTCAGAGATTCCTCGATCTGGGAGCCGGTAACTTCATAAGCCACTCCCCATGTGCACGCCTACAAACCAAATACAAGGTCAGTTGGGGGGTAAAATCATGCAAACAATGATGTTGCTTTTACTGAAAATACATTGTGATAACTAAAATCTATAAAAGCATTATTCACTATGTAACAAAGCAGGGAAACCAACGATGCTGTGCAGTCCTAACGTCAGTAACTAAAGATGCTATTACCACAGGCCAAAAGAAGACGCAAATACTTACGTCATCATCTTCCACCAACGTCACCACCCGACCGAGCTAATAAGAGAAACGTAAAAGCAAATATTATAAGTACAACAAAAGGTTCTCACAACAATTTGCGTCTTAACACACGATATTTAAAATTTAAATCATAATACTGTTAACGGCTATACAATGGTAACATCAATAAGTCACACTGTAACCATTTATAAAGAACCATACCATTTCATCGTTTCCACGGTGAAAATTGTCCCCATGCCAAAACCGTCTCTTGTACCCTTGGATATACCCGACTTTGCTCCTTTTGTATTTAAAATCGGGTTTCCAAACCAGGGAACCGTACCCGAATATCCACAGACTCTTCTCTGATAGGATGTCTTGCGGCTTCATCGTAATGAGGTTTTAATGATGCAATGACGGAATTAAGTACTGAAAAGATGTTAAAATCAAGGTGCTGAATATTTCCTCCGATCAAGCAGTAATGATATCACTTGGCTCCCAAAAATACCGCGAGCGGTATTTGAGCCAAACTGCTGAGCAGTTTTAGCGGTGCAGTTTTGCCTTGTGCGATGCATGCCGATGCAATAGTGTTACTGCATTTTCTACCTAAAAAATCATTTTGACCTCTAATCCGAGCCAAAAAAAAAAAGAGAAAAACAAGTAAATAATAAATATTTATTTTCAGGCAATCTCTTCGACTAGAAAGGTCTAAGGTTTATAAAAAAATTTCTAGCTGATTTCCGGTAGTTGGATAAATCTTCGTTGACTAAATTCTGCCCTAGTGTTGCCTGTCAATTCAGTCTTAATTTAAGATAAAGTGTCCTAAATATAACACGCCTTCAGTATGAAGGATTTAAATCGCCTTTCCGCTTTCCTCTGCTGCTCGCTTGAGAACGTTACTGGGCTAAGTCCTTATATACTGGCTGCGTTGAGCGTGCCAAGCGAATTTAACCAATCAGAACATTGAATCTGAAGCCTATAAATAATTTTAACCAACGACTACCTTTAGCTATTGGGGACAACGGGCCTAAAGGTTTTTCAGCGTTGTTATTGGGCCAAACCTAACAAATAGAACCCGCCCATATAACAAAATGATTGGTAAAGTCAAGTATCAGTC
>JAACJT020000033.1:283162-311022 GCA_009936485.2 Gymnarchus niloticus | reverse complement strand
TCCTCCTCAGGCTAGCACCAGGCAGGACAAATTAATGAGTCCGAGTAGAACAATAGGTAAAAGGACAAGTCTTGTATTCGTCTGGGGGACAGCGTGGTCTTGCTGGTTGCAGTCCAGTAAGCAGAGCAGGTTCGGTGGCTCAGAAGGGAGCAAGCAGGTCAGACAGAAATCATTCCAACCATCAACCAAATCCAAAACGATGGGCAAAGACGGGGCAAAACACAAGAAATGATCCAAAGTCATACACTAGTAATTGATATCTGTAAGAACCCCTCAGTCAAAGTGGCAATACACCCACAATACCTCACAACTACCTGTGGGAGTGCAAGGTTTACATATGGTGTTAGATGAATGATACTGTGGGGATGATGATCAAGATAACACTGGGCGTGGCTGGTCAGGTTGGGGCGTGACAGATGGAAAATATGTATAAATAAATGTGGGCTGTTCCCGTGTTAATGAGGACCACATGCAATGTTTTGGATATCTATTAACTATATGCACACATTTCAGAAAGAAACTGTAACCCACTGCTGTTTATGAAAGCACTTCCTGGAAGAAAGGCAGTTACACTAACAGTTTGCAAAAGAGGTGCATGAGGAAAAATAGCTGGCCAGAGTGTTCTGAATTTTAATCTGAACGGATGCAGAAAGTTATGTCACCCAGTGACAAACAGGATACTGTGATTATAACACAATGAAAATGCTTGGCTGTATGCTGGGATCCCAAAGGCCAGGGGTTCCTTGGTCAGGGAAAACTCACTGTCTGCAGAGCAGGTTGCAGTTGCAAGGGTTTGCCAGATGTGTGACTAGGTGAAACGTTGTTGACGGGTGCTGGAGGAAGTGCTTTCCTCACAGAATGTGTGGCTCAAAGTGAAGGCTTCTTTCACACACAGAAACACGAGGATGTTACAGTAAACAGGATGTGTGAACTGAGCTGGATTTATTGCCTCTAAAAGTAGTTTCACTGCCCCTCTTAACACATTTTCTCAATTTGCTTGAACACTTCAAATGTTAACCAAACAGTAAGATTGAAATAAAAATTGTATTTTTACTATGGTTTTCTTACTGCATTATACACTTCTTCTTCTGATTATTTATTTTTATTTATGCTTGAAGATGTGTAGTACTATTTCCATGATGTCTCCAGATTTGTCCTTCTTTGTAAGAGCAGATGGCAGGAGACAGCACTTACATTTAAACAACCAAATGCTCGAAATGCTTGGAATTCCAAAGACCTTCCAGCAGGATAACGCGAGTCACAAAGCTCATAGATTTCAGACTGGTTTCTTGAACATGAGAATGAGTTCATTGTACTCGAATGGCCTGCACAGTCACCAGATCTCAATCCAATAGAGCACTTTTGGGATGCGGTGGAGTGGGAGATTCGCATCATGAAGGTACAGGCTAACAAATCTGCAGCAACTGCATGATGCAATCATGTTAACATGGACAAAAATTTCTGAGGAATGTTTCGAGCACCTTCTTAAATCTATGCCACAAAGAATTAAGGCAGTTCTAAAGGCCAAAGGGGGTCCAACCCAGTATTAGCAAGGTGTACCTAATGAAGCAACATGTGAGTGTATATGTGGGATTATTAAATGACTTATACAGACATTAGCACTGCCGTACCAGTACTGCTTTTCATTCCTGAAAGCAATGTCTCAGTGGCACCAAAAAGTCTCACTTGGCCATAAAGTTAAAAGAAGTCAGAGTTACACTGACAGTCAGTGTGTAGTGCAAGTGGAAAGAAGACCTGGGTCAACACTTCTCCCCAGCAGGGCTGCCTTATTTATATTTATCATGAGCATTCAGACACAACTACCATTTCATTTACGGTCAATACTTAGCAAGACCAGCAAACGTAAACTGTTTCTTACTTCAAGAATTACAACACAATAAAAATAAATTACATTTTTTTAAAGGGCATAAGATAAAAAAACATTAAAAAGTATTGCATTTACTTTTGGTGCTTGGTCCTTATAAACATACATTATGTACAAAGTCATCTTTTAGAACACTGCCAAAGCATTGAAATTTTCTTATTAAAATATTACTAGATAATGAGTGCAGCATATATAGGTGGCACCATTCCTTCATTTTAATCTTTATCATCTTTCGGGCTCTTCTATGTGTTCATGTACAAACTGTATTGCATATGATCTATGGCAAGCAGGAGAAAACTGAGCACTATAAGGCTCTTAGATTTAGTCATATAAAATGTAAACATTCATATAAAATAACCATATACAATTTACTTTCTAAGAAAGGCCTCATACTTGTCTTTGTGATGAACTGTGTTTTCTACTAAAATGTAAATTTTTTGTACTTTTGCATAGGACCATCTGGGAGGTTTAGACGTAGTTTAAATTCCTGATTGGTTAAGTGGCTTCTTGGTTTTCACTAGTAATCATAACAACATGGGTTAACTTTAAAGCATAGTGTTTTTTCCTCTTCTTATGGCGACAAACAGAAATGTCTTTCTTAGAGATCCTGCTAGGGTTCCAGTGTTGATTGGTGGGGCGAATGCAACAAAAAATGAAAAAGCCAGAGATTTAACCATTGGCTGGTTCATCTCTAGAACATTCTTACACTGATCCATTATTAAGTCATATTGCCTTATAGAGGCAGATATCCATTCTTTTCACTCCTTAAGAGCAGAAATGCACTATTAACTCCAATGTTAATGTTATGTGTGCATAATGCACACGTAAACCCACACTTATATACATGCATTTGTAAACAGTTCTGAGGACCTTCAAACTTGGTGTTCTTGTGTTGTTCCACGTTTACACCTGAAGAAAAGGAGTTGTTGATGATGTTACATAGTAATCAATAGGAAAAATATTTCACATGTATAATTTTTTCTTTGCTTGCCTGTTTTTACACTACTGTGTCAATGAGCCACTCCTTTTTACTTTTTAGCTAAAAAATAAGTTTGAGTCCTATCCAGGTTTATCACAAAATCATATTTACCTCAGTTACCGTGAAGCACCGGTTACTCTTGTCTGTTATTAAAAACATAGCTTGGTATGTCGGCTCTCCTGATGATATCATTGATATCCTACAGTTCGGTGTCTCACTGTAATCAGAAATCAAATCACTGGGTGTTAAAGTGAAAACATGACAAACGTTTTACTGCACACTACAGGTGCAGTTAACAGCAGAAAAAGTAACAAAAAATTGTAATATCCTCATGCAAGCACAATGTTAATTTTTCCAAGCCATGTGGCTTTAAAAACATGGTTCTTATTCAGAACAGAAAGAAGTGAATGTGCATCTGCTAACGAAATAAGTGGTATGCTTCCAAATATAAGGAATTTTCCATTTCTGCAACATATACTTAATAGGGGTACTTGCAATTTACATTGTAGGATTTTTTTAAGCAGTTTCCAGTAAAAATCGTCTTGATCACCTTGCACCTTACCTGTACATTCTACTTGATGGTATTTTCCTACTTAAACTTCTTTCATGGCTTTCTCTGTTTTTGTCTGCCGACCAATCATCCTTGAAACCTTTAGAGGAGTTGTAGTCCAAGTGGTAGCTACATTGTTTTTGGTTGGACTTCTCCTGCGTGCAGTCCACCTCATCAACCTTCTGGTTCGTGTTCTTCAGCTGCAAGGTGGGTACCTGGTTGTCCCTGTCAGTCTGTGACAGGTTGTTGGCTGTCTCAGTATCGCGTCTGTTCAGGTCTCGCTGCTGTCTGATTTTGTGGAAGGCAATGGCCACCATGCTTAACAGCAGTAAGAGGATAACCAGACCTGCGCCCAAGGACATGGCGACCCACTGGAAGGTGCCACTGGATTCATCTAGGTTAGGGGCGAGAGGCAAGGTCATAGCGTGGTATTCGCAGCGTGAGCCAGTGTAGTGGGCAGGGCAGACACAAGCTGGAGATTGGCGAGAGCTGTTTCTGAGACACGTGCCCCCATGTAGGCAGGGATGGGTGGTGCACAGGTCAGTGGGCGTGCTGCAGTGGCGGCCCGTGTAGTTGGGTGGGCAGGTGCAGCTGTAGTCGCCGCTGTGGGCCACACAGGTACCGCCATTTTCACAGGGGCTCCTGGAGCACCGGTTCATATTGATCTCACAGTGTGGACCAACGAAGCCAGCTGGACAGCTACACGTCGGCTTGCCGCCTTGAACAACACACCACCCACCTGGCGAAAGCGAGATACGTCATAACACTTTAGCCCTGTTGAACATTGATGGGTCAACCTTGATCAATGGACAAAGTGAATGAACGGATAATATACACGTAACTGCTCACGGTCGTTACGCACTCCACATTTCTGTAGACCAGTCCCATTCTAACTCTAGAGGGGACCGTATTTATTTTTTCACGAGCCCGTTTGAAAATGGCTTCACAGCTATCGCACCTGCAGGAAATACGTATGACACTGACGCAGTTTGCTCCCCAGTGGAATTTCACCGGTTACATATTAAGCTTCCCCTCTTGGGCTCCATACATAATGGTAGTGTTAAGTAGTAAAGGGAGTACTTGTGTGTGTCAGGAGAGAAAATAGAACCATTTGGGGGGACTGGGCAGGTTCATTGAGGGTTTCCCTTTTCAGGAATTACAGAGACAGGGCAGGGACAGGATCAACTCGACACAGACGGGAAACATAAAAAAGAGCCTTTTGATTGAGTAAGAGAACCATGAGCAAGTACACTGGGGAGAGAAAAAAAATGTGAATTGAAACAGGATTTGGGATGAGCATTACAAATCTGGGTGGGATTACAGAGGGTGCCAAAAAACAGGCCATGCCAATTTATACATTTAAGTCACGAACAAGGAAAGGCGGAATAAATCAAAAAGAGCAACCTCTGTCACTAGGATCTCGTAATATGGGCATCTGCACCACCTCTCCATGCTGTTTTCCTGAAAGCTGAGAAACTCTGAAACTGTACCTATTTCCTGCCATAGTAAATGTGCAGTGAGAGGCCTAGCCACTATTACCATTTGCACATGGAAGGGACATGCATCGGTCCACCCTCCTCTCACAGTTGAGCCCGGTGAAGCCCCAAGAGCACTCGCAGGCATAACCCTGGCCTCCCTCCTTGTCCCGGCACTTCCCACTATGGAAGCAGGGTGCATCGGCACAAGTCAGCAGACGGTGCTCGCAGTGGATCCCATCCGTGCTTCTTGGACAGATGCACTGGTAGCCACTTTCCAGGTCCTGTGCATAAATAAAATCAAACTGTTAGGGTGCCTAATAGTTTGTGGAATTAAACCCAACAAGTTAGAAAGGCCATCCTATTGCACCTCCCATCAATCAGAATCAGATTTCTTAAATTAGCCCAAAGAAAATGTCTTGTATTACAAACTGCACAATGCACACCACAGCCTGACAAAAACAAAAAATGAACAATATGAAGACAACAATTCCTATGTTAAACCCACAAAACCTAAATTTTTCAACATCCATCTGAGTGAAATATAAAATTTGGTTCAGCTGTTTGCCAAGCAGTGATGCAATGAGATGATGGAAACTGATATTTCATTATTGTTGGTCAAACAAACACACACCTTATCTTATAAATGTCAACCAATGGTCAAGAGACACAAGTCATACTGAGGGAACCTAACCCTTTTTTTAAAGCAGTACAACACTGTGTTTATTTCTAGCAGGTTTAGAGGGACAGAAGGGGCATCCGGGAATCTGGGGCTGAAGTCAAAGCGGAGACCCACCATGCACTTTCCCCCATTCTGACATGGGCTGCTGCTGCACTCTGTCATCTCGAGCTCACAGTCCACACCCATGAAGCCAGGCAGGCAGGTGCAGGTGTAGCTGCCTTGGCCTGTGTTTATGCAGGTGGCTCCGTTGCGACAGGGTTTGTGGTGGGTGCAGTAGTTCAAATCTGTGGGAGCAAATTTAGACATGCAATCTCCATAACATCACAGTATCGACAGCTGGAGCAGTGAAAAATGACATTTCCTGATTCCTCTTTCTTCTATTCGGCTCTGCTTGCCATTTCTAGAAGCATCCTTAAGCCGCAGCAATGCAAAGGTCAGACAGCAGAGTGATAGCTTAACTTGACATGAATGCTGTCTTTTTGCCTGATTTCCCTGCTGTTTCATCATTTTGCCACTTCGTAGTGGATAAAATCGTTGGCTAAGTTGCTAAGATCAACAGTATTGAAAATGAATTGAAGGTAAGCAAAACTGGCTCACAGCTTACCCTGGTCACAGAAGAGACCACCCCAGCCCTCCCGACAGTTGCACTGCCAGGGCTGCTGACAGGTGCCGTGTTTACACGTGGGGTACGTCTTGCACTGGTCACAGAGGGCGCCCTGCCAGCCGTCTCTGCACCTGCAGGTATAGAACACCACACCATCCTCAGCATACCCATCGCCATCCAGCTATCTACGAGTGACACACAGCTGTGTTAGGGGCTCCTGTTTTATGTTGCTTTTAATTACAGGCACGCTGAACTACCAGGAACTCTTGTGTAGGTTCTTTTCGCTACTTCACAGAACAAATCTGAACAAATAAGACTTATTTTCCCTGAATCTGCCCCCCTTCCACATATTATCTTAGAATAAAGAGACAAAAGTCCAAGGCTACAAGGTTGTGTGTTCATTAATGAAGCTCTCTGGGTAGAAATGCTGAGGCATTGCATGCATAGAAACGGGCAAAACTACAGACACAATTAGCTGAGCACACACTTGTAAATAAAAAGGACAACCACTCCAATGGGGTAATCCGTAGATGCTTTTTTTCATTGACAATTGACTCTGACATTTGGTTGAAAAATGTTCAGGTGTGGAAAACAATAGTAATTGATACATGAGAAGGAACATCGGGTGCGTACTTACACACATTCGTTAGGCTTAGAGCAGTTTCCATTTCGTTTGCTGCACCCTTCAAGACAGATTGCTAGAGGGAGAGCGAGAGAGTGAACCAGACTTTAAAGAAGCATCTCGATAAAATCGCTAGTTTTTGTGTCCAGATGCATCAATGCTACAGGAACATATAAAATCTAAAACTGAGCGAATGTTTAAGCCCAGTAATACATACAAAGCGGTAAAAGCGAAGAAACATGTCAGCTAAAGATCAGATGAGTGATAGTGGCCAAGGTTCTGTTTGCATGTTTTGGCTTGAATGAGGTCCAAACTACTATGAAAATTTCATAAAGTTTACTATATTTAATTTATAATGTGGCATGAAAAAAAAAAAAAAAACCTAAAACAAACTGACAAAACAACTGAAATATCTCTGCAAAAACTACTGGAACATTTTTATAATGAAAAAGAGGACTACTTTTAATTCCTGATATGGCTTTTGGAAAGCATTTTAAAGACAACTATATTAGCATTTTCAGGGCAATGGATTGGTGTTTGGTTGTTTAGACACAGAAACCAGACTTAATACCTGCATCTTCGCCTTGTTTGACCATATAATTGTGGGAAAATCTTCAGTATTTACCTGGATTTCAGTTTGTTTCAGGAGGTTATTTTAAAGTAGTATATAGGTATACCTACACTAAAAGGATAACTAATTTGCTGATTTTTAGGTAATGATGCCTGACGAATAAAGCCCATAATGCTGGTTTGCTTACGTTCATCACAGTATTCTCCTTTCCAGCCTGGGAGGCAAGAAATATATCCGTCTGTGGTGCAGGTGTAGTGGCCAAACCGGTCATTTCTGGGGGTGCATTTTCTGGAGCAGCTTTCACCGTAGTAATGCTCACTACAGATGAAACGGTATGAATACCTCAGCTCCATCTGCTTCTCAGTCTGCACATCCACAGACCATTCATGTCCTATTTCCAACTTTCTTTGGATAGCAAAAAAGCCTATCAATAATTCAGGGTCGTTCGGGCCTAAAAATAGAAAGAAGGAGAAATACAAATGCAATTAATTACATAAAGGGTTTAATGTGTAATTAAATGTAATGTATATCTTACATCCTTTGTTCAGATAATGTCAATTACTGGAATTGTTCAGCAGTAGTATTCTACTGATACTGTATTTTCACTTCTGCTAAATACTGAAGTGATTAAAATTTTAAATATGGGCGGAATACTAAAGGTGTAAAATACAGGAAAAGGCAGTCCAAATATGTTGGCAAGCCTTAAGTATTCTCACCAAAGACCAACTCTCTTTCCCACGCCAAAAATAATTCAAAGGAAGTGCAATTGTTGTTTTTTTTTTTTTTTTTTGAGAACACAGACGGCTTGAATGACATACACCAGAAATGTAAGAAAATTAAGTCATAAAGCCTCATAAAAGGAAGAAATCTTAAAGCATGGTTCCACACTGCACATTTCGCTATATACATAGAGAAAAAAAATTACGCAAATTCAAAACTGCTAAACTGCATATTAAAAATTCTAACTGTGCTATGAAAAAAGTATTCACTTACCTACAGGTAGGTCCACTGAAGGTGAATGCCACGCTTCAATAATTAAAGAAAATGACCCCTATAAATTTAAAAAGAAACATAAAATAAATGAATAAACTGACATACTGTTTAAAACACACATTGCAATAAAATAAACGTATAACAAATTTAGAAAAAATGAACTTAAAACAAACTTTGTAAAACAGAATGATTACAGCATGCTAAAAAAGGTCAATTTAATTTTTAAAAACGGTAAATTAGAAAGTGTTTAATAATCTCATAATGTGACATATTGTATCTTACCGGCCATCCGAAACTGAACGGCAGGCGAATCAGTCTGTTTACACTGCCACCTTCCGTTGCGCTGAACGAGTTTGTCCCCAGTACGGGAGTAACGACACTGCCGAAGATACAGTTACCTGGGGACACCACAGTCTGGTAATTCTTCAGGCAAACTCGGAAAAAAGTCCTGCAGTCTGGTTTGCATGTATTGCCATTTGCCAGCAACCCCTTATTATTCTTAAACTCAAGAAGATTAAGCTCGAAAACACCGGATTCGAACACCTTTAAAGAAAAGAATATGATTTTAAGACATTGCGTTAATTCAGAACATAATTGACACGCAGTTAATTCTATACATAATAAAGATAATGTTAAACAGCGAGCACGTCCAATTTACCTGCGCTAAAACGATCGGGGTAAATGCAACGGCAAAGGAGATCCAAGTTGACATCCTGTCCGTTTCCCCAGAGCAGTAGAGTCTGTCCCTAAAAACACCCGAGAGACTGTATTCCAGGTGGACACAACGAAATTTAAAACTGACAGCAATGACTTCGCTCATCGACTCATAAATCCAAGCGAGTGCGAGCGCAGGTCCTACGGAATAAGGGTATACAGAGATTCCGACTGAATACTACGAATATCCAGTTTGAGTTTTCTTTCTCTTTATTTTGTACTCCAAATTGTTATCACAGAGTAAATACAGTTGAGAAAGTGCCCTCTGATATATTTTTTTTTTAGAATAACGCACACTCCCCGCCACAGATGCTGCTTACTAGCCGCAGTGCTCCTGTATGCAGACAGCATCTTGCTTTTTCAAATTTATATATGCTTTGTTTCCGTGAGCTCATTATATAAACTGTCCATCTGTAGACACCGCCCACTTCTCCGGTATACACATTTACTTATCCAACATCTTGCAACACTTTTGAACGACAGACATGCACATGCTGTCCCTGGTAACGTTTTACGCGTTTGTTTCAACGAGAAACTGAATTACAAATTAGATAAATGACGAACCCAGTCAAGCATGTTTTTTTTCATGCTGTTGGAATATCCTTTTTGATTACTGTTCAAAACATGTCGTAATAATTTTATGACCTTTTTGTTTTATGATAAATTACAAATTGATGCAATTTTATGGTAATAAATATGTCAAAAGTAATACCGCATATTGCAGAATTAATTCGTTTATAGAACTACTTAATTTTTAGATCAGTTATTAATCTGTAGTATCATCATCATCGGGAGCATCAGCTACCATCAAAGTAATGAGTGTAAAAGAAATTATAAAAAGTTGAAACTAAATTTAAAATGTTTAAATGATTGCAAGTTTTAAGCGGATTTTTCACGAAGAACTTAAAAGATCTCTGATTGGAACCGGAGAGAAGAAAATATCAGGGAAAAAAAAAAAATGTAATTAAAGAAAAATGACACTGGAGATCCCATGATTATTTCTTGCTTAAAATGATGATTTGGCCAGCGTTGACATTTAAGTTTTAGCGCTTCGGACGTTTGCATGAAATTTGCAGGCAAACAAACAAAACAAACAAACAAACAAACAAACAAATAAACTAACTAACTAACTAACTAACAAACAAACAAACAAATAATACTGATGGAATAACCATCTGGAGAAATGTTTTTACACGTCTTTTGAAAAGCAAAACATTTCAGCAAGAAAACAAAACATATGGTGGATGGAAGAGTATCAGAATTAAAAATTTTGTACATTAACCGTGCCCAGCATAACTGAAAGAGCTTTTGGTATTTGCCAAAAGGAAAATGTAACAATGTGTGCAGTGGTAGTGGAGAAAGGGTGATAAAATAATAATGATCAAAAAACTACATTTAGCTAAAAAATTTGCAGTGATATAAAGAAGTATGAGCTTCTGGATCTGCAAGCATGTGGGATATTTTTAACTTTCAGAACGGTTTGTTTGTGATTAAAATAGGCTTTATTATTTTAAATGTCTTTTAATAACAATTCCATTGGCCCTTGTTGAAAATGAGCTCCAAGTTATAGCGCTTATTTAAAGCACCTTGCTGTTGTTACTGGTGTTGCTGTTGTCAAGCACAATGAATCATGAAGTTCTGTTTTTAATGCTGAAGACAGTAGACTTCTTGTTAAACGTGAATGCTTGCTGTAATAGGAAGCACCTTTACTGCAGGTAACGTGTTTTTCAGTTGTGTTTGTTGTGTGGTGTGTTTCATTATTAAGTGGTTTATACTGACCTGCAGTAAATAAATGACATGCAGTTCAGCTCTCAGATGTGTTTATTCAGCAAAACCAAATGTTAAGTTTGATTAGGAATGAAGCTTTATTTGCCATTTGTACATTGGAATGGGGTTTTCACATATCCCATCTTTCTTTTTGTGAGACTCATGCACACCCAGGTGAGAGCAAAGCCCGGCATCGGAGCACAGCGTCAGCCATTTATCTGGTGATCCTGAAGCAGTAACTGGGTTAAGGGCCTTGCTCAATGGGCAGTTTGCCAGCTGTGAGATTTGAACTGGTGACCTTCCAGTCATGGGAAAAGCCACCTAAACTGTAGGGTCATACAAGACGCGTTTACAGTTTGTTATGATTTTCTTATTGTTTTCCTAGTCAGCTCTACTGACAGACGTGTTTAACCGTGAAATAAAATGCACCAGCATGCCCCTTTTCCTAACTCACAAACACTGTAGATTTTAAGATGATGATTCTTATGGATGGGGTTTCATTTTTTTTTTTTACTACAGACTGGGTAAGGAGAAGGGAGACACAAAACAAAAAATAAAACATTTTTCAATGAGAAAGTGAAATAAAAACTAAAGTCAGGTCTGTGACGAAAGTAAACTGTAACTGGAGTCAGGACAGGCATTAGGGTCTGGTCAGGTTTACTGTACAGGTGAGAAAAAGCAGAATAACTTGTACATTTAGTCATGAAAGAGCGACAGCTGGGTGAATCCAACATGAACAACAACAACAAAAAAAAAAAAATTGCCATGAAGACCAAACAGGAAGGATCCAAGTGTGCAGAGCTGCTAGGTTTATTTAGACGGGGCTGGGCAAAAATCATAATCCAAAAACAAGCAAAAGTCGACAAACCAGGGTAATCCCTAAAAGGCAGTCAAATACAAAACATGAACAGGACTGAAGTCTTAAGAACAGTCCGAAAATCCGAAACGAGATGCGTGATCCGACAACAAAACCAAATTCAGATAATACAGCGGAAGAATCAAGAAACCAAGTGAGACAGCATGTCAGACACGGGAACCGAAACAGGACCAGAAGAAGAGACTCTCAGTAGGATGACAGCACTCAATACCTCATAAGAAGATGACTGCACTGACGGATGTTGCAGTACAAATGTAGTTCCAGTGTCAGAACTTGGGGGAGGCGGAGCCAGGGTAAGCTGGGTGTGGTTGGATTGTCGTAGACATAACAATAAAAATTCCCATTTATGGCATTTTACAAGAAAAGTACATTTAGTAATTCTGGTGACCTTAAATTATTATATGAAATTTGGGGTTAATTCTGAACACAGCCACATGCCCCATTAGAACAGGGTGTGCCCAGCTGATTATTTTGTTTTTTTAATTTTCCCCCAAAAATTTCTATTTGTTTTTCATTTGAATTTTATTGTTTGCAATTAGTGATGGGATAAATGAGGCTTCAAAACCTATGGTAGGTGGGAGTATCTCAAACTAGCCATCAATGCTGATGACAGTTCAGGATAATCCCACCCCCCATAGGTTTTGAAGTCCTTTTTATTCCATCACTGGTTGCGATGTCACACTAAATCTGCGTATGATCTGACATTATTTATTTTGGTTTCATTTTTTACATCACAAAAACCTGCAATTTTTTACAGGGGTGTGTAGACTTTTTGTATCTACTATAACATGCCCAGTTGAGATGGGAAATGATATGCACAATGAGTCCCATTAAATATCATCATCATCTTCGCTCCAATTCTCCTGCTGAGGGTTGCCATCTCATTAAATATGTAGTATTTCATTTTAATGGTACCGCCCACCTCTTGGGATACGGACTCACATGTCACCCCCTCTTTGTGTGTGTGGAGTCTGTATGTTCTCCCTATGTTGGATGTGTTTCGTCTGAGTACTCGGGTTTCCTCCCTCAGTCCAAAGACTTGCAGTTAGGTTTAGAGACTTGGTTCTAAATTGCTTGTAGTGTATGATTATGTGAACATGCCCTGCGATGGACTGTATCCTGTCCAGGGTGTATTCAGGTCTTGTGCCCTTTGCTGCCTAGGAGACGCTCCAGACCCCCTCCTTTGTCCCTGATCAGAATAAGCAATGGATGGATGTTTTGTGTTCTAATTCTATGCCCAATCACATGCAGATGTAACGCACTGTTTGGTTGATTTGGTTTAGTTGCTTTTGCGTGTGAAATTTATTTTAGTTGATTCATGTTTGGAACGGTCTGGGTCAGTGCGTAATGGTATTAAGCTATGCCAACTCAGATCCAAAGGAAATGGTATTTTGGAAAAGTTGTTAATGTAAAACAGCACTGGTATATTTTCATCTGTCCCTGTTCAATATTTATCCTTATATTTTCGCCATGATTTTATTTCCTGCAAATATTTGAAAACCCATAGTAGACATATCAATGACTGAACTACCTTTTAATAGCTAACAGAACACACAATAGTTTGGTGGCATCACCCTGCAAAAATTTGCATATTCCAAGTATTCAAAGATTCCTTCACCACATGGATTACAATGGTCTCATTATTACAAAGTTGCATATTATTTATAATTCTAATAATAATTACGATTATTATTTATAAATCATTTGGGAACTTGATAAAACAATGCTACTGTCAGGATACCACTGGTTCACTAGATGGCAGTCTCTCAGCCACAGTTCTTGCTGGAGTAGGTCAAAAACAGAAACCTTAATATTATGCTCTGATTTGAAATATTTTCATTTTAGAGCCACAGAATCCTTCTGGGAAGGGGAGTATTGGAAAACACATTTTAATGTTCATTTTTATCAGGTTTTCTGAAAAATATCTGACACCTCTTATTTTACACTTTGAGAAAATTCTGTGTATTGCAAATGGGCTTTCTATAAAGCCACGTCATAGAAAATCTGTGAATATGTGGGAAGTAAATGTCACCACTGTTTTTTCATATAGCTATCAATCCCTTGCAGGGTTATTTCCCCACATTAGTACAAGCTAGCATGTGTCTTTGGCCTCGCATTAACCACAATGAGTGAATTTTTACCATATTAGAATTTCTTCATAGTGTATATCCAATTATGATAAAATGATTCATCAGTCTTCCAGGTGCATACTGAGTACAGTTGTTGGGAGATCTGAAATAATGTTTAATGATTTTATGAATGCTTGGTATTATCCATAGTTTGATTTGCCAATCTGCTAAGTAATGAGTGACATTTCTGAGGCACTTTCTAATGCCCCTACTAAGACTAATGAGTCACTCCTTCTCTGGTGATTCCCATAGTGACCTCAGGTGGGTGTGAAGATAATCCCAGGTTGAGGGCTGTGCAGCGGACATCAGGTTAAGGGCAGTCCATTCAGGTCACACGTGTGCATTCTGACACTTGGCGTGACTCTGCTTCTTTTCAAATTTATTCTGTTATAGTGTCTTTTCCAACATTTTTGCCTGTTTGCATTTAACAAATGACAGCATCATACAGAGACCAACATTTAACAGCATTTGATAGTAAAAATGTGGAAAAATTCAAGTTTAGATCTCTATAAATTATGTAAAAACTCATAAGTTTGCCTCCTCTACTGTTATCATGCATCCATTTATCTTCTAACTGATAATCCTGGTCAGTGTCGCAGGCTGAGGCTGTTTCTCATTTCAAAGAGTTTCATCTAAGCATTAGCCTTACCAGTGATCCATTATGAAATACTAATGAATACAAATAACTTCTAGCCTGCTGGAACAGAGGCCTGCAGCATAGTAAATTTAAAAAAAAAAAAAAAAACAGGCATCCTGCACATTAACATCAGAAAGGTTCTACATCTGGCTTATTATCACTGATTAATTATTCATTCATTTTCTGAGCTCTGTTAGAGATTTTACAACAATACTACCTGGTGTCGATTCCAGCAGGCATTTCCGATATCAGAGAAAAAAGAATCATTCTGTGGTTATGAACTACCATCAGGAGCAAATTCTGTTGAGCCCTGGTATGTACTAAAATCAAAGACCATTTTATGTTTAAGAAAAACATTGAATTAAAAAACGTTAGCATTTACTTTTTGTCTTCATTTCTTCCACTTAAGTATAACATCACAAACCCGGAATGTTGGAAGATAGATAGATAGATAGATAGATAGATAGATAGATAGATAGATAGATAGATAGATAGATAGAACTGACCCCTATAATGTGTATGAAGTCCAGCCACTGATGACTCCTGCGTGTGATATTTAGTCAGTGTGTTGAGTTTTATCTAGTGTCTCTGGAATGATGGTGCTGAATGCATGAAAAGCGTTCTCACAATGCTCCTTTTTGTTCTAGATAGATCAGGGCTACATGGGTACTAATGGAGATTGCCTGCTTCAGAGACCAGCAGGGGTGATATCCAAACTGGCTTGATCCAGCGTGCCATGTATGTTAGACTTCATGTGGTTCATGGCTATGCTCTTGAAGCAGTTCATCAAGACAGGATTTTTGATACATGTTATGTTATTCTCGGGTACTGGGATGATGTGGTAGTTTTGAAATGAGCAAGAACAACATTCAGTGCTTGGAAGATGTTGAAAATATACTCAAAGACACTTGCCAGCTTCAATCATGTGGCCCTAAGACACCATCTGGTCTTGCAGCTTTGCATGTGTTGACACTTTTCAGGCATTTTAGAACACCTGGTACCCTCATGGAGCTTCAGCCTTCCTGGCTGGTACTGTGTGGCTGGCATAGGAATGTCCATAAACATTGTCGTCCTCACATAGTAGAAAGGCATCACTGGCACAAGTGGAAATGTTAAGGCTGTGGTCTTATGCCATGCAAGTCCGGGGTGACTTTCAGTTTTCTGTGGATATTTTTTTTCTGCTCTCTTAATGCTGTCATTGAGAATTTAAAGATTCATTGTATGCCTTTTTGAAGGGAACAGACCTCCCTGTTCACCTGCAATTCCCATTTTGGAAGTATCCAGGTCAGCATCCTTCCAAATGACACATTTAGTGATGTGTCCGGTGATCAGTGAGGCCTATGCTTCCATGTTTGTATGACTTCTCACTCTATGGCCGGTTTAGAGACAATTTATTTAACTGCATATTCCTGGACTGCAATAGAAAGCCAGAGTATCGCATGGGAACCAGGAGAGAAGGAACCAGGAGAGAGGCAACAACTAATTCTTGAGACTACAGTGCTAGCCACAGAACCATAATGTTATAAATGCATATAACATATATTGTTTTATATATATGTTTATCTTTGCAAAGATAACAGTATTATACTATATATTTAAGTTTCTGAATGAATATTGCAATAACATCTATAACCATTGTGAAACTGGCTTGGACAAGCTAGATATTTAAATATTTGAATGTCCATCTTTCCATTCATGATCAATACCACTTATTGGTTCATGGTGATATTTGTACATTTCATATGGAATAATATTTACACTCCTGGGTAAAAAATGAGCCAAACCCAGAGTTGTAAAAAAGTTAAGCTTTTAATGATTTCTACAACAAATAATTGGTTAGGAAATTAGCAAGAATTAAATAAATAGATAAAGTAACCTAGTATGGGATAGCTTTTCTTTAAATGTTTAAGTCTTGTGGGTAAAGCTGCAGACAGCTTTTTACAGAAAGAAGAGTCAATGTTGTTCCACTCAGTGTTAATGACTTCAAACAGCTGATGACTAATTGAATTTTTCCTGGTTAGTTTGTCTTTGAATATTATATGGAGCATTTAAATCTTTTCATGATTTTATCTTTGTGTACAAGAAAACTATGTAAATGAATTTCCTGTTTCCAGCTTTTCCCTCAACAGTCCACTGCAGTGACCATCAAATGGTGGCACAAGTCTCAGGAGTCAGGAATTATCTGACCGATGATTTGTCGTTAAGACCATTAGAAGCTTAATATTTTACAATTTTGGGTTTTGCCCAGTAGTGCAGACAGTACCTTTGAAGTGAATTTCATTACTGTGCAAATTAGTTTGTGAGAGATTCTTTCTAAAAAATACATTTGATTCAGATTAGGAGTGCCATACCCAAGTATAAATATGATGAAGAGAGCATCTAGGATTCTAATTTGAATGATCAGTCTTCTGTCAAGGTTTTCTGGATTCCCAGATCCTGTTCATTGTTTTGATGATTAAGTACATCTGCCTTTCTGCTGGTCGTCCTTCAGGCATTTAAATTCAAATAATTTTTTTCAGCATTACGATCTTTTCAATACAATGAGCCCCTTCAGAGTATTACTGAATTGCATGCTTTAATCCGGCCTTTTGTATTCCAAGTGAATGTTTAGGCTTGATTTGATCAAACATCCATGGGGTGGTATTCATGGTATTTCTAAAATTATTTACAAATACCAAAGTTAAAAGCTATCAGTACTTCTGATTTTTCACTATCCAGCTTTCAGATCCATAGAGTAATAGCATATTTTGAAGAATTGTGGTCTTTGTTCTCAGAGGTGCATCAGTACTTTTGCAGACTTATTTTTTTTTGTCGGTTCTTCAGTTCTGGGAAATGCCTATCTGTAATGTATTTCTTGAAATACAAATTATAATCTCCGGGTATAAACTGTCAGGCTAACCTCCCTGCGTGCATTAACCTCGAGCAACTAAAAATATATGAGGTGTTTGAGAAAAAACATTGAAATAAAATAACAGCACATTAATGGAGAACTGTGTCTCGACTTCCATCTATGCCAACGTTAATTCAAAAAAATTTCTTATTCAGCCTGTTTTGGGAAGACACCACAGGAGGAGTAAAGAATTGGGCTATGATATACTACTCTTGCAGCATGACTTCTAACATGACTTTTAATATAGTTTATATGTAACTTTAATATGGTCTACATTTAAGTTATAATCTTTAAACTTTTATTAAAGTTTTAGGATTGAAAGAACATCCATTACTTTGAGAAATTGTCCCCCATAATACA
Source organism: Gymnarchus niloticus (assembly GCA_009936485.2). Lineage (NCBI taxonomy): Eukaryota > Metazoa > Chordata > Actinopteri > Osteoglossiformes > Gymnarchidae > Gymnarchus > Gymnarchus niloticus. The sequence continues at coordinate 293,287 of JAACJT020000033.1, read as the reverse complement.
CATGGATATTTTCTGCAGTTGTTTTCATTGATTAAATAAATGACAAGATGAGCAGTAAATATCACAGAGTACATCCCTATTTTTGTAATTTAATGTCCTCATTCAGAGGCCCAAATCTTTAATGGTGTAAAGTCAGAAGAAGAATTTAGAATTTTGTCTTTGAGGTAGTGAAGGAACATGACTATTAATGTAATCTGGTCCAATTTTCTAGGTCAATGTGCACTCCATTGTCCACAGTATTTACAAGTAGCTGTTGAGTAATAGGCATGTCTTTAACAAAAAGAAATTACAATAGTTTTCTAAGATGTAGGGACTAGTCTAGATCACAAAATGTGTAGTTTAAGTAATCAAAAAACATATTGCTATTTACATTGTTTCCTCTAACAAGTCACCTATTCTTTAACCAAATTAAAATGGCTAAGGAACACAGAGAATTTCACTTTGTTTGCATATAGTGATTATAGTAATTAGTATTAAAATTAATTTTCAATACAATGTACAAATCACTTAAGAAAGGGTCCCGGAAAACATGTGCCTCCAGTCTATTTAGTCCTGTCAGTACCTTAAATCTAGAACCATAAACATTTTAGCTTTGCTTGAAAGTCCTGAAAGGCTTTCAGTTTTAACTAGTATGCAAAAGTCAAGGGTTGTGGTTCATCACTTTGTATGTAAATCCTGTGGTCGAAACAGTGCTATATCAATATTGATTTATTGATTGATTGATTGATTGATTGATTATTAATACTCATTTTTAAAAATAGCAGCATGATATTAATATTGATATATCTAATTTGGTTATTATATGTTAGAAAAATACCAATGTATAAAAACACAGGATGAGGAGTAGGTTGAACCATTCAGTATGGATATTCTTGGTCACTTAAAGATCCCTCCTTCATGAGGTAGCTGGTGTCCTGCATGGTGGCAGATGTCCACCATGACATTGTTGGGAATGCTTTATTCTCCGCCGCTTTTTGCAGTATGTATGATGATGGGGGAATACTAAAGGAAGCTCAAGGTTTTGTAGCAATAGTATATATACAATGAAATACAAATTGTATTATTGTACCAAAATGTAGATGTGTATACCTTCCATAACCTCATAAGTGGGCCAGTGTTGTGCTAAATCTGGAGTGTATCCTAGGTACAGTGCCAGTTCATTGTGATGCTTACACTCACGTCGTGTATGAAACGCATGCAAACACACAATTCTGCACACGCAGAGCTGGGCTCAGAGTCAAACCCGCATTCTTAGAAGTTTGGGGTACACTGCTACAGCCTGGACCACAATACCAGCCTTTGTTGCATGCATTGCGTGTTTCATTTAATCTATATTATTTTTTTTAAATAAATTTATCATTAGGAATGCAGGCATTAGGAATGTTATATGATCAAAAAAATGTCTGTGGAGTGATTCGCAAATTCTTAAGAACTCACCCAGATGAAAAAAGCTCTGATAAATTGGACTCTGAGCTGGTTCAGAGATCTAAGCTATATGGATATGATACTGTATCATATCCTTCATTTATGCTTGCAAATAGACAACGATCTACGTTGTCTAGAGAACTATTTTTTTTCATGACTGCGAAGTCTGGACAACAACACGATAGCATTTTCATATTACACTCCAATTATTTTAGTGACTGAATTGAAATAATGTATCTAAAAAGAAGAATGGTGTAATAAATGTTAGAATTATTGCTTATTAATTATAAGCAGTGGCGTTCATGGTTGGGTTGCTTAAAGGACTGTATGCCTTGCAGAGAAATGCCTTCTTGAGTCTCCTGATCAAGAGTCCATCCACTTTAAGAGAATTAACAGCTGAAATTTAGCCACACAGTCTGAGATGCAGATGTGAATTTTCCCCATATCTCTGTTATGCAGCCTATATGTATTTCTTCCATATTCAGATTGGTATGCTATGTTGCAAGCTTACCTCTCAGTCCCTGAGAGGGGATAACCTGTGATTTGTGTGACAACATGCCAGAGAACAGCCACATGTTAAGGATTTCAGTCATGGAGTGGCGGTGGGGGTGGACCTGACAGCAGCCAGCTTGTGAAGGAAGGGCCGCTGTTTTCCTTGCACTGTTGCCCTGCGTGACTATGTTGTTTCCCGGTTTGATGTACACACACTGTTCTTCTCTAATAATAAGACTGCTAGGGAAGTAAAAACAGTGCAGCATTTTCCATGTCTCAATGCTTCAGAAATGAATGAAAGCTAGGCTACTTATGTTTACATTTTGTCAATAATTTACATATTTCCATAATCATTTGGGGTCGTAATTCTCTAAAAATACCTTTTAGTATTTAACTTCAAATTAAATATTAGTTTGGCAAGTATTTTGTTTTTCTTTTAAAAAATGGTACATCCCTTGTTAATTATTTTAAAAACTGAGCTTCCGACAGCTTTATTAAATGACTCACCGTGTACAATTCTGTGGATCACATTTGTATTAAATCATGACATATGGGCTGGATGGGTAGAAAAATGAGAGTTTTGTTTTATTTGTGTCCGGATGCCACTTTTCTGTCCTTTGGGCTTCAGTCAAAGATCCCACATGCTCTGTCTCCACATCTCACAGGATGAGAGTGCTGAACCGTATTTGAATCTCTAACCCCCACGCAAGTGATGCTGCAGTGTTGACTGACAGCTTCTGGTAAATGCAGCCTGTTATCAGTCTGCTCCAGGTGGCAGCGCTTCAGCTGCTTAATTGATGAGCCCATGCTTCCTCAGGCAAACGCTGTCTGGATGTGTTGGCCTGGGGCCGTTTTAGTCAAGCTTTAAACTTACATTGAAAAATACATTGAAAGTACTGTATATGATGCTGAACCCCATCAAGAAATGGACTCCATGTTTTATCCCCCAACACGATGTTATTGTAGGAGAAAGACTCAAGAATTTCATTGAATTCTCTGAATATACATGACAATTAAACTTGAAACTTCATGCTTAAAATAAAGTATGACTCCATGGTAGAGATTAGTACTGGAAATAGACCGTTCCTTCTTAGCACTGAAGGAGGCGATATACAGTATGAACATTCCATTTGCAGGAATTGCTTACTCGTGGTGATCGAGTACAGGATGCCATACCAGGTGAGGGCCACGTTGTCTGCAGGATTTTGTTTTGTTTCAACATGGCATGGATTAATTATACTAACCATTTTAATAGAACCAAGTCACACCTGGTCTTTGCAGGTTTACTGATTAGGCTACTTTTCAGTTATTTACAAAGCCCCGGTGATTGTTATGTTCCACACAATGACTTTAGTTATGAGATATTGTTTTGAGACACCACGCATCATAACTCGCTTACCCTTCTGTAGAATAATATACTATAAAGTTGCCATCCTTGGATCGGACTCCAGAATTAAAGAAGTTATTCGATATTTTTCTGCAGATCATCAAATATAGACTGTATTTCTGCACCCTGAGGTATTTGATTGTGGCAGGCAATGTGCCTGAATCACCTTTGATTAAATGAAATAGTAGTCTCCACGTAAACATTTCAAGCAACCATGTAATACTCCTTTATATGTTTTTACTAAAAAAATCTGTAGATGGTATGGAATTCAATTACAGGGCCATGTAGCAAAGACATAGAGGACTAGTTGAAGGTGGTGTGTGGCCCTGTGGCTGAGGTGCCTGTTAGCAGAAGGTTGTCAGTTCAAATCCTGAGGCTGGATAAGGTGTCCATATCACCCTTGGGTCCGTCAGCAAGGTCCTTAATGCTGAAAATTGCTCCCTGGCTCACAGTGTATAGCTGATCCAGCACTTTGATACCAAGCTTTGCTCTGACCTGTATGTGTGTGTCTCATGAAAAGAAAGATAGGATACATGGAGAATGCTGTATTCCAATGTACCGGTTCTTGTGCAAATGGCTAATAAAGTTTCATTTCTAGTTGTTCTGGTTGAATGAAGTGCTTTAAACAAGATAGTAATTATTCCTGTGAAGACAAGTTAGCTGTATTCAATTTGAAAATGCACTGTTCACTGATTATAACGTTCCTTAACACATACATAAGCATGAAAGAGCCTGTTTTCTGCGGAGCATTTTGCAATGCTTAAGCAATCAAACTTCCCATTCTTTCTGTAATCTCCAAGTGAGTGACAATCATGCCAAAAGTTCTGGGGATTGAGGATGACGGGGGGGGTAACGGATGAGTTGAGGGCATTCCACGGCTTATTTCCTCACAGACTGATTTTGTTTCCTCTCTCACATGTTTCATTCCCATGCTTCTTTCTAACGTCTGCCGCTTTGTTCGGAATCTTCGAAAGCTTTGTACTGTTTACAGCTACAGTTTTTTTTTTTTTCTCCATACTCTTCCTTTAAGATGGTCAAATGAACAACAGTGCACCTAATTAATCGTACTTTGTTAAGTAGCCTGTTCAAGAAGCATAAACACACACACCCATTTACAGCACACGTTACGTATGTCAATATTTCCCACTTCAATGGCATCTCCTATTTCAATTGCATCAAACAGCTAACTGAAATAAAAATTATAATTGATCTTTTTAAAGTTGTAAAAATGTATATTATTCTCTAATATCTAATTAAAGTATAAACAATTGCAATTTTTATTACATAAAATGAAAAAGTCCAGTGGATTCACCTTTAGTTTTAAATGTGCTTGGCAAAATGAAGAGCGAATATTGTCATATTCTCATGTGCATATCAGAAGTTAGCTTTACTGGCATCCAGTAAACTGGGATATTTTTCCAAGAAGTTCTTGAATATGTTAAGCTATTAAACCTCAGTGATTCGTTTAGAAGTAGACAAGGCCAGCTAAGCTGATGGTAATAGTATAAGAGACAGGACAAAGCTTCCTTAACAAGTACGATACTTGCATCATTTGTATATGTGTAGTTTAAGCTAGAGCACAATCACACAGGAGCGCTTATAGCAAAAAATACGACACCGAAAGGTGACATAATTTAATTCTGAGTTTTAAGCACTATTTTAATTAATGTGATCATACTCCATCCAGTTACCTGAAACCATTACCTAAACCTTTCTTTCATTTCAGAGTGCCACCAAATCCTGTGAACATAGTAATGTAGAAAGGTTTAGGCAATTAACTACCTTGTTGTCACTTCCTTGTTTCCTTCAGCAACCTTAGTCTGAATCTGGGAATGGAATTCTGGGGCCAGTTTTCAATGTGAAACACTGAGGTCCAGTGAAGGGCCGTGACGCCACTGCATTGTTCGGTTTTTAAAAAAAGGAGCTGCCTGAGATGAGGCAGTTCCTGTTCAGTCCAAAAACACAGGCACTTTCTCACAGTGATTTTCCTTCCCTCTGGGTCCACTCCAAACAATCCCACACTTACCAGGGGAAGAAGTACAGCAAGAAGTTGAAAGTGGAAAGATAAGGGGAAATGACAGTGCTTCATCAGTCTACAGAGATGACCCGCAAGCTGCATTGCAATGAAAATCAGAATGCTAATATATAATGTATTCGTTCTGATGATCGTAATTCAAAGCTAGTACAGAAACATCATTTTGTCCACCAAAAATTTTCCTAAACTGGAAAGTGCTGTTTTTGAGAATGTAGAATTCACACCTTCTACTCTCTGATGTAATTTGAAATGAAAAAAGGTTTACCTGAAATTTGACTTTTATGATTGGAATTCATGGAGTTCGTTCACTTTGCATGCCTAGATGTTGCTGCATTCATTTGACTTGACTTGAGTGGACTATTTTGGAAATAATGAAGTTAATTCTGACAAATGTCCAAACTAGGACTGCCCTCACGTGAAAATGTAATTAGGGACAGAATAATGTTGAAGAAAAAACCCATAAAGATTAACAGTTATGCATGCCACTCTTACATAAAACAACCAATATCTTCTCATTCACATTGGTCCAGTGCTTCAGTGTGTATAGGTAATGGGTTAGAAAGGTTTGAGAGCACTGCTGTTCAGAGCTAGCCTTCCAATGAGAATTAGAAAGCTGGCAATGAAACCTAACATTTGCTTGTTTGATTTATTTTAATTTTGCTGTCAGAGACACCAAGGAAGATATATAAATGATCATCACACACTCCTCCCATGTGTAAAAAAGATGCAAACCTAAAGGTTCATAAGTTCATGTAGAATAGAATGTCCTGGGGAAATAATTTGGGATTTTAATATCAACATCAGTTCCTACTCCTTTCCAAATTATTTTCCTCTGCTTTGATGTACTATTACACTATGTAACACAAATTTTGTTTCTGGATAGTTTGTGTTATTATTTGCTTATTTTGTAAAAGTATAGAAAATGGCCATTATTCCCTTCAAACTTTGCTTTTGTGACCTGGATAATGAAATAAAATGTAATTCACTCTCACATATCAGTCCCCTATTACCCAGGTCACAAAAGCAAAGTTTGAAGAGAAAAAATATGTCATTTTCCATTTACTTTAGGCACAAGCAATTGGGAAATAACACATTCTGCCCAGGAACAAGAAAAAGTTAAAATTTTGTTACATAGTGTTATAAGTACCAGCTATAAGCAAACTGATCAATGGCAATTTTAAACCTGGCAATTATACTGAGAAAAAGATCACTGAAATATTAATGGACAAAACGTTCCTAATGATATTTATTCCTTTATTCATAGACCTTGTTAACAAGGGCACACCTCCTCAGACTCACGAAGGAAATGACTGATGCTGTATTTTGGAGTGTGTGGGCAAAATTGTTTTGGGAAAAAAAAAGTAGGTTTTGATGTCAAAAGTTTCCTGAATTTCTTTTTTTTTTCTCTTCATTTTTTTGGGGGATCGGAGGGGTGGGCTTTAGGAATGTGTGCGATGCTGAATTACTGTGGCAGACACTTAGGAAGCACCTGCCTGTGTGCCCAGCACTGAGTTTACATCAGGTGGTTTCCTTGTTTGCATTGGCAATGAGTCTCAGAGACTGACTTGATCACGCCCTCCGTTGACGAAAGCGCACCCTCCCTTTCATACTGTGAAAAATATGTAAGCCACGTGCTGTATTCCACGTTGCTTCAGTGGGCAGCACTGTTGCTTAACCCTCCCAGCATTCGGGGGTTGAAATTCTGCCTCCTCTCTGTGCTTGTGAGGAGTTCTCACTCTGTCTTGTGGGTTTCCTCCAGGTACTCTAGTTTCCTCCTGCAAGCAAAACGGCAGACAAACAAACTGCATCGCCTGTGAATTTTGCAAGTAATTTGCTTTGTGCTGCATAGGGAGTTGGAGAAACTTTGGACATGCGTTTGTTAAATGAGATGTATATCTCTGCGAATGAAATCCAGGAAAAAGAATCCCCCTGAAATACCTAATTGCCATAAATATCTTTCCAAAGTGCATGAAAACAGTGTATATGTACATAATATGACATTTACATGTACAAACTGAAATGCCAAGTTCATGTAGTAGTATCAGGTACTATAAACAAGCAGAATAAACATTTCATCAGTCTTGCAACGTTCTGGTCTAGAGTGACTTCTGGATGTATGGCTGCCCTAGTTCACAATGCCACACCCTTTCATTGTTCATCTGGAGCTGAATTTTACTTGTTGGTCTCTTCTCAGCAATTTTTGCCCCCATCATATATCAGGAATATACAATGGGGTTCAAAGCTGTCTAACACGTTAATGTCAGCATTTTTGAAGTATGACTGCGGCTTACGAGGGAAAGAAAAATAAATGAGGGAACATGTACGTTTTAAGTCTTTTGAGACAAGAAGACAAAATAATCATAAAACATAGGTAACCATACATCCAGAAGTTGATTCACTCTATGCCAGACCCACTATGCAGCACAAAACACATTATTTGCAAAATTTCCAGGTGATGCAGATTTTTTGTCAGCTACTGCATGTGGTTGTTAATTGGTGTCTCTTAATTGCCCATAGTGAATGATAGTATATATGTCAGTGTGTGTGCGCATCCCATAATGAGTCCGCCTCAGTATCCTGCCCTGTGCTGCCTGGGATCGACTCCAGGTCCCCCTTGGCCTTGACCAGAGGAAGTAGTTAAAAGGCGCCTGAATGGAAATGGAATATTTGCGTCAATAAATGAAATGTGAGTCAGATTCTATAGACTACTACATTTTTTCATTTACCCTTGCATGGACGAATCAAAGATTCAAATAGAATGAACAATTAATTATTAATCACATACAGTACTTGTATACTTAGCATTCCTCAATTCACAAGAACTCTTCATTTTGCTGTCACATTTAAACTGTGAGAGGGACTTTGGAAATTGCCCAAATGCCACTTCTTTGTTTGACTCTGATTACCCCATTCTACATCTGATACATGTTGTCTTGTTATGCACATGGTTGCCTAGTGACCCTGGTCTATTTTTCTCAGTCAGCCCTGATGGGTAATCAATCCTCATCTGGAGGGTGCCTAACATATCCTACTCGATCATACTGCCTTGTATTGTGCTCTGACTGAGCTCTCTGCTCCATCAGATACTTAGGCCCCACAATGCTATGCCTGCCTGTCTGAGTGGATGGTGTTACACTATATACCAGTGGATAGCCTATAGTGACCTAGTCTTTGGAGCCCAAGGTCAACCCGATCTATGGGTGCTCAATGCCTATGGATAGACACCTTCCCCTGTTGCCTCTCCAGGGCCTCCATACCCTCCCAGGTTGCCTCGTTTCAGTGACCCTAGTCCCTCTGGAACCCTGTCCCTGCACCTGTGCTTCTGGAAGTCCAGTCTTTTTTCCAGTAATCTCCCCCAGAGTTCTGGTTTGTCTCTTGGAAGAACTCCCTGATGTACTGGTTTGTCTCTCTGTCTGTCGTGTCTGTGTATTCTGCTACTTATTGCTTGTTCACGTCTCTCCATCTGGCATGATCTGCAGGCGCCATCCTTAGTGAGTTGCACGTACCCGGGTACCTCTCTCCAAGTCTCATCGCTCCTGACGTTCCTCTTGCTGGATGCTGCTGTAAAGCACAGCTGTGTCTCTCGCTGCCTTGCATTTTGTAGGCATTCTGTCTGCCCTGAATCCTCCTAAGGTGTGGCAGAATGATTCCGCAGAAACCTTCAGATCAATACTGACTATATGACAAGGCTGACAAGAGAAAAAGGCCAGGGTCACCTGGCAACCAGGTGCAGCGCAAGGAAACAGCAGCAGCAGGGGGACAGAGTCAGGGAACAAGAGAGTGAGGGCACAACAGTAGCGTTTTTAATAAATTGTATATTAGGATTTTTATTTTGCTTTCTTTGTAGTGCCCTTAAAAGACATTCATTAATATCAATTTCTTTCCAACACCCAGCAACCCCTCTTCCGCTTTTCCACGTTTTCATGGTGTGACCCATTCTCAGACCTGTTGTGTGTTTTTCACCAGTTTTGATAAATAATCACTCAATGATTAAAAAGGGAGAGAAAAAAATACACATATTAATACCATGTTGTGCTAAAGCAAAGCCTTTCATTTAGCAGGTGCAATTAAATCCCAGAAGACACTGTACCATGTTGGTTAAATATGTGGACTAATTGGTTAGTAATTTCCAATTTCATGCTTCACTTAAAAACATTTGACACCATATGCTGTAATGTATGCACCCCCCCCACCACCACCACCCCCACCACCTTCATACCATCTGTGGACTAAAGAAATACTGCCTTTAGATGACAATACTTACCATTTACTGAATGCTAATTGTGTACATAAATTTCAACAAATTAATCTTATTGTCGAGTGAGGCAGGAGTTACAAGGGAAACTTTATATTTTGCTTTCTTTTTTAATCATTTTACGTTGCCAAATGTAAACTGTTGAACTGATGTTGGATGCTGTCACAGGCCGCTGCCGTCTTGGGTCACTGGGCCACAAGGCAAGGATGGTGAGGATGCAAGCGTGGATGCTAACAGGGTTTTTATAAACAAAGGAACCAAAACTGCTGGTTTTTGCTCTTAACACAAGGAAAGAAACTTAATGATAACCTAGACAAAACAAAGCTAGAATTGTTGGTAGAACACATACAAACAAACATGACTAGTGCATTATGGCCTCTTCTAATTTTTGAATTCAATTCAATTCAATTTTCAATTCAATTTTATTTATATAGCGCCTTTAACAAGAAGCACTGTCACAAAGCGCTTTACATACTCCTGGGCCCACAGTCCCCAGAGAGTAAGCCAAAGGCGACAGTGGCAAGGAAAAAC
>JAACJT020000033.1:260025-283062 GCA_009936485.2 Gymnarchus niloticus | reverse complement strand
TTCTTAAGAGGAGCAACCAAGTCAAGACTGCTGCAAAGTGAGTAATCAATGTTAATCGATACTTGTTCAAGCTCAAACAATAAAGGTGGAATAAGTTCTGACTTACCTCAGTTTAATTTTTTATCACATAAAAACCTGCCATTTTGGCAGGGTTGTGTAGAATTTTTATATCCACTGTAAAGTACAAGGTCTATATGCAAAGTATACTGACAGCAGGTTCTTCAACTCAGGTGTGAGATAATTAAAGTATTAATCTCCCTGTCGTGTTTGGCTGGCCCAAAATTTTGTATGTCATGGCTTGAAAAAAATATCAATTAATGTTCAATACTGGACAATGTCCTAGCTTCCACTAGTTGACATTTAATGAAGAATGGAAAGACATCATCCAGTAGGGGTAATGGTGGGACAATATTTCTGTCTTGGTCTGAGATGCAAGACAACACCAAAAAGCAACTCTGAATCAGCTGCAGGCAAATGGCAATCTAAGCCACAAGCAAGAAAGTTTCACTGCAGTTTGCCAGACATCACAAAGAAAGGAAAATGAGCTTGTGTACAGTTAAAAATTCACTTTTATGAGTAAGGACTGCAAAGAACACAGGCAGAGAATTGTTAAGCAATGGAATAAGATGACTCATCTTTCATCCTTTTATCAACAAATGAAAGAGGACAATATGTGGAACATGTCAAAAGAAGCTTACAGGCTTCAGTACTCGTTTCCCATGGTGAAGTCTACTAGTGGGGTGCAGGTTCTTGGCAGTGGTTTAGGTTCCCTCCTTTAGAGAGAAAGGTGAATGCCAATAAATGAGAATCATTTTCAGTTGTCATAATCAACCTCTGCTGCAGCATGTTTATTATAATGGGAGTAAAATCTTTCAGGATGACAATTACCCCATACACGTGACATGAATGGGCACTGAACGGTTTACTGAGCATGTAAATGGTGTTTTAGTTCTAGTGATTTTTTCCACTATCCACAAACCATAACATCACACAGCCATGGTGTCACAAGTTTCTACAGTTTTACAAATTTGTAGAATCCAAAACCTTTGAAATAATTCAATGGCAGCCCAGTGTCTGGTTACTTATATGAGGAGGTATTAAGTTCTAGGTTATTCATCTGACCTGACTCTGCACATTTAAGCATATATGTATTTGATATATGTTTTTTTAATGGATGGCCCGGTGGGTTAGTCGGTTAATTGTTGCCTTAAACTTCTGGATTTGGATGCTTTAAGTGCCATCTCCACTCTGTGTTAAGTTTGTGTGTACAGTCTTACAGGTTTAATCCAGCAGATCACAGAGATATATTTAGGCTAATTAATGTTTCTAAATTACCAATAGAATGTGTCTATATGCCCTGCAAAAGACTGCTATCCACTCCAAGGTATAACCCAGCCTTTGTACCCTATTCCACCTGGAACAAGCTCCTGGCCACTCTGAGCAGGAAAATAGGATGGATGAATTTTTTTTTTTTTTACAAATTTAAAATAGTTTTATGTGATTTCTGAGCGATTTATCAATTCTTAGCTCATCTTGCACTCAGTTTATGCTTATTTCGGTGTGCCATCTGTCTCACATTCATAAACCTGCTGGAGAGAGAACAGGAGAGAACACACCATAGCTCCAGTCTGCTAGTAGGACATATTCCAGTTTTAAATTACACTGCTGAAGCTCAAGAGGAGTGAGTTGAAGGATGATGTACTCTTTCATCATGCATTTTGACACTTTTCAAATGTCATCTATAAACACATGAATCCTTATACAGTGTTGCACAGTTTGGAATGAAGAAATAAATGGTACAAATGTGAAATGACTTATAATGTTAATATGAATACCAGGCTAAGATGTAGTGTACCGGTAGGGAATAATGCTGCATATTCCAAGTCTAACTTAAAGAACTGCATTGGTGCCAATATTGAGTGTCAAAAATAAATTACCTTTGTGAATTATAGAGGCAAAGGCTATTTGGATTCTCAAAGAATTCTCCTTCTGTGAATCTGCGTACCACAAAAAGCTGTGGTGGTGCTCCGCAGGTGCTGGAAAAGCAGCCAAAAACTGGGGCTGTGTCAGGTTGAGTAAAAGCTGATGCACAGTAAAGACTGTACTTGCTTTTAGACACATTGAATACAGAAACTGCTCTACATATTTTACAGTAAGAACTTTACGTAGATCAGAAGGGAAGTATTTAGGCCATCACCACAGATCAAAAAGAAACTTGCTGAATAAATATTTGAAATAAGTATAAATATTTTCCAGACAAATAATGGTGTCCCTACTCCACCTCCAACTATTTTTCGTTTAGTGATATTTAAGTGGGGGATCAACAGAAACGTACTCTGAAATGCATTGAGGACATCACGCCACAAAATGCAGAGAGCTTTCCACTGGCTGATAACCTCCAGTACACTATGGACACACAATCAAACACAGACTTGTTATCAGCTTAATGAGTATAGTCTTGGCATACATACAATTTTAAATGGCTGAGGTAAAGCATTCCAGTGACATAAAGTCATTATACTGGAGTTTGATGGTCTAATCTGATGATGTTTTTCTTAATGTTTTCTTATTAATAAGATTCAAAAAGCACAAAATCATAAAGCAAAGGAAAATGCTATGTTGTCATGAGTTTTTAGTGTTTGCCAATGTGCAATAAGCCGCAGCCAAAACTGGAAGCCCGGCTGTACAATATTCTGTGTACTCAGGCAAATGTTTTAGAGTGTATATTGTGCTCCTGATAGGATATGAGTGCTGAGAGGATCTTCAAAATTTGCATAGGTTGTGTTGTCCATGAGCAGTACCATAAAATGCAGGAATCACCATGGAGAAAATTCCAATGTCAAGCTTATGTTCACCAGTAATGCTAGGTTCGAGGCTTGCTAAATTGCTGCAGAAGTCATTCTGTATCATTACTGCATACTGTATATTGCTAGGAACCTGATTTTATTACTGCTTATGCAATGCAGTGATAACTTCAAATGGTTGCAACTGGTGTTGCAATAGATCTATAAATGTCCATTTATATAAAGAGAATGAGTACCATATATGTTCGGAATGCAAGTTAAACCATGTGTGAAATACATTCAATGCATTGCTCATATCATAAATGCAGTTTCTGAGATGAGATTTAGCCCATTTCATTTGTTAATACTGTATATATTAATAGTGTAGTACTATGTAAAAGCTGAACTCACTATAATATTTAAATTGAAGTATTTGTGACTTGGTAGTTATCCACTGTTCATTTTCCTTACTTTGGGTTCTGTGAGCTTGTTAATTATTATTATCATGATTAACTTTAATATACAAATACTGTCATAATTAAATAATGACACAGTTCTTTAAGGTTAAGAATAATATTGACTTCATTGTTTGCTGTTTAGATATATAAATTTAAATATAATCATACAACAGATTCTTATATCAGTTTTGATCAATTAACCATAAAAGAAGGATTTATATTCCTAGTAAACAGAGTACTATTTCCAAAGCATTAGTCTATAATTCCTTTGATCAATGTATAAGAGTATTTTTTCACCTTAGAAACAATTCATTAGTATCTATATGCAAGCTAGATGTTAGATGGTATCTGTAATGATTCTATTTCCTCAGTAGCTAATGATGCACCATAAGTTTAAATACTTGGGGTCAACAGTTCAGAGTAACGGGGAATGCGGAAAAGAGGTGAAGAAGAGAGTGTAGCTAGGGTGGAGTGGGTGGAGAAGAGTGTCAGGAGTGATTTGTGACAGATACCAGTAAGAGTGAAAGGGAAGGTCTACAAGATGATAGGTCAGCTATGTTATATGGGCTGGAGACGGTGGCACTGACGAAAAGACAGGAGGCAGAGCTAGAGGTGGCAGAGTTAAAGATGTTAAGATTTGCTTTGGGTGTGACAAGGATGGACAGGATTAGGAATGAGTATATTAGAGGGTCAGCTCAGGTTGGACAGTTTGGAGACAAAGTCAGAGAGGCGAGATTGCGTTGGTTTGGACATGTGCAGAGGAGAGATGCTGACTATATTGGGAGAAAGATGCTGAGGATGGAATTGCCAGGCAAGAGGAAAAGAGGAAGGCCAAAGAGGAAGTTTATGGATGTAGTGAGAGAGGACATGCAGGTGGTTGGCGTGACAGAGCAGGGTGTGGAGGACAGGAGAAGATGGAGACTGTCGGTCCGCTGTGGTAACCCCTGATGGGAGCAGCCGAAAGTGAATGATGAGTTAAAATTAATGATACACCAAGAAATAATGAGTGTATTTCAGTCATATAATTCTTAGAGTTAAACCCATTAGCACTCCATACTTGCCCACAAATGGATATACAATTGCCATTGTGAAGTATGCTGGAAGCAAAAAATTAAGACATATATTTGCTTGAAATGTAAATTATCCGCAATTACCAGAACGAACAACAATGAACTGATTTTAGTGGCATGTGTATGCTGTAATAGGCAGTTTTTCCAATGTTTTAATTAGTGGACATATTTATATCTTCTTGATTCAGCAGTCTACAAATCAGATGAAATATTCATGAAAAGCAGATGTCATAGTGATTAATAACCTTGGATTAATGTTGAAAGTTTCCTAATCCCATTGGGGTCTTGATGTTGTACCTTTGGTATAGTTGCTTATCATGCCTCAAATAAAACATCTTATGGCATTAGTGAGTGTAGATCATATAATTTGGGTTCAAATATAAAGTGCTAACAATGAAATTGAGGAATTGTCTACTTTCCCACCAGAGTGACTGCTCGAGTGACAGCGAAAGTGAGGACAACTTTGTTGTGATCCCCCCAAGAGACCACCTGGGCCTGGCCATCTTTTCTATGCTTTGCTGCTTCTGGCCCCTGGGCATTGCCGCCTTCTACTTCTCCCAAGGGGTAAGAACCTTCCCTGAGGTGTTGTCAAGTGATAGCTGGGCCTGTTAACCATTAATGGCCATGAATATATAGAAAAGCAGCAATTACATAATTACATTTATTGCTTGTAAGGGCAAGCCATTACTTAAATACTCTATATTAGAAATAACTCAGTTTCCGAAACATCCCTTGATGATGGAATAACAGTCTAAACATGTGATATACAATTTCTCTTCTATATGCAGAAGGCTATTTCATTCCAAATTTAATACTTATTTACTGGGGTAATTCTGAAAAAAATGACGTTATGATTTTGTGACTACAAAATGTGTTCTGATAATGGAAAAGCAAAGTGACAGGATGAAGGATGAAAATGGTTGCTGAAAAATGGGCAAGGCTGAACTTTGTTTGGTTTTATTTTCTGTGTAATTCTTCCTGGGAAAGCGTTAACGCTCACCCCTCTTAACGAAGGCTCACAATTAAAAAAAAAATCATCATGCTTCTTAAGATATAGATTAAAATAAATTAGTTTAGAAAGTTCCTTACACTGATCATACTATATGTGTATATTTCACATTACTATTGCATCTTTTATAATGGTCTTAACGATGTATTTGATATATGATATGGGGTCCAATTCTGTGGATATGTAGAGACTTCTGACCTCATTAAATTTCACTGATGTTCATTAACATAAACAGGAAACTTTTTTAGAACCGAATGTGACTGTTAAGAAATGTGATTTTGCATAGTGTAAAACTGAACATTAATAGTCTCAAACCCCACACAGGAGTATGAATGCTACTTTATTTAGTCAGTCATGAAAATGTCTCATTTCAATATCCTGATGCATTAAGCAGACGCTGATTTCCTTTCACTAGCAAGTTCATTGTGATGAACAGGATGGTACCATAGCTGATCGAGGAAATGCAGAAGCATAAACTCTAATCAAAGGACTGAACACACCAGCACACATCAACACACTCCCAGCAAAGGTTTTGCTATTATTATTAAAATAAGTAAGGTTCAGCATGCATTGGGTGGCTCATTGATTAGTACTGCTGCCTCTCACTGGCAGTGATGGGAGTTCAAAATGGCACCACCACCATTCTGTGTGTTGACTGTGCTTCTTCTCCCCATGTTCCTTCCAGCCGTGTGCTTTGACTAGCTAGCATCTCTAAATTGCCCATAGTGCAAAATTTCATTTGTGCTCTGTGATGGGCTAGTATCCTGTACATGGTGTACACCAGCCCAGTGCTCCTTGGTGTACCCTGACCAGGATAAGCAGTTAGAAGATGGGTGAATGGAACTTATTAATCAGCTAAAATGTCTTTTTAAAATGTAAATCTGAAGCATGCCAGTCTTTTGAGTCCCAGTATGGCCGGATAACAATATGCGTCACTATCACTAAGCAACAAGAATAAAATTGGCATAGTCACAGATGGAAAGTTTAGCCCCTGTAATAGAAAGAACAAATAGCCTTCTACTGTGATTGCTAAGCATGACATAGTACATGTGAACAGGAAAAGCAGCTTTTGAAAATACCTAGATCAGGACTAGCCACTTGAGAAGAAAATCAATTTTACATCCAAAAATAGGAGAATGAAGCACCTGGCCCACAATAGCTGGAGTAAGGATAATGGCAGCATTAACATTTATAAGTAATACTGGACCATCAGGCTTTATTCAGCTGTGAAAGTCAGACAGATCATTCAGTTTCATAGAACGTGATACAATTTTGCTGCTTCACCAGCCTAATTAAAACATGAATCAGCATAGGGCTGGTCTTTATATGCTAATATTAATGAAAAGGTTGGATTTTATATGCTGAAGCTCTCCAGAGACGGTATTTCTCCTACACGTGTACTTCAGACTGTTCCAGTGGATGTTGTTTCTGAAAATACGGACTTTATTATGTTTTTCTACAACCCTAATATAAAGTGAAACTTAGTCATAAACTGTATCTTGAATTATTCAGCTGGATAAAGTATGGCTATATTAAATATTTAAGTCAGCAGTTAAAAGCATTGCTAAAAAAACCAAAAGCAGCACTGTTACAGTCAAATATCATTTGGCACCGTAGACCAACTCTGTACCTGAAAAAAATGACTTGTCAAAAGCTGTTGCCTGATTGTTCCAAGCAAAGTAGTGTTGCAGATCTCCCTAAAGAGTCCAAACTTTTTGAGTAGCTGTGGCCTCTTTGAAGTGATTTAAGCTCTTTCAGTTAAGTGAAAGGCAAGTACCTGGCAACCAACACCATAAAGTCTTTCAACATCTGCATCAATGGATACATACAATTTACTGTGTTTCAAACAACTTTGTTGATTTTGAGCCAATTTTGATCACACTTGCCTGAATGACTGCTGGCCTGTGTGAAAACTAACAGATGACACTTTGAATACCTGCTCTAGGTGTATGACTTCTTTTGCCAGCGTTTTTAACTTAACTGTTACCTGACTTTGTGATCTGATTTTGATGTTTATCATTGTGAACATTAGTCAGATTTGTTGCTTGTGTTACAAGGTACAGCGTCACAGTACATGGAAGAGGTGTGGTGGGAAGTAAAATACATGTTTTGTTAGAATTTTCTTAAGGTATATCTCTGCCAAAAATTTTCAAAATTGGCACAGGATACACAAGGTCATGGCAAAAATGAAAAGGGCTTATTATTTTGAAACAATGTAGATTTGCTGTAATGAGTGACCAATAGAGTTTTAAGGACAGTTTTTCCATCCAGATATACGGTGTATATGACAGAGATTCTACATATGTGACAGAGATTCTAAGTTTCTAAATGCATGGCATTTAGCAGAACTGCAGCAGCAAGCACCAATAAGACGACTTCAAATGCTTCTTCCTACGTGGCCTGCAATTATATTTTGACAGCAGACCCCTCTTTCCTTTGATTTTCTGGTCTTTTCCTTCACAGACTAGCAAAGCCATCACGAAGGGAGACTTCCCTTTGGCAAGCACGGCATCCAGAAGGGCTCTTTTCCTAGCTGCCCTCTCCATCACCATTGGCACCGGAGTGTATGTGGGGGTGGTGGTGGCCCTCGTCGCTTACTTGTCCAAACCTGGACATGTATAGCAGTCAGGTGGGAGCAGAGATGTCAGAGAACATCCACACTTCCTTTCCATTGTCATTCTTCACCTTCTTTTCCCCTGTGCCTCCCTATCTGTTAAACTGGGGGGAAAAGCAGGAAATATGTAATATTACTAAGTGCAGAAAAGATGATAAGTTTTTTGTCAAAATGACAGCTACAGAGTTCATTTGACTCTTGAGAGAACTACATGCCATGGCTTGTCTCTTGTTGTACAAGTCTGAAGAAATATATGAATGCAATTACCCTTTTTATGAATATTCTGTTTTTATGATCATTGCAGATTAAGGGTAAATGGCCCAGTAACATGGGTAATTAGCTACCTTATCTCCCAGCAACACCCAAAAAGAAATGTGCAGAATGATTAAATGATAATGCAAGATGTCAGTATCTTTTTTCACGGTTCTCAGTGTAATACTTGGACTACACCAATGAACTGTATAATCTGTATAAAGTCAATTATGTTGTTAATGGTGCAGTTGTGTCGCTCGTTTTCTTGCAGATATAATGCATATTTGTTTTTATCTGGAAGTTTAATCAAATCCTGTTTCAGTAATGGATTACAGATGTATTAATATATTGTGAAGTTGTGGAAAAACTCCCACATTCAAAAAATAAAATCCAGATGTAAAAGACACTCATGTATTTGACACGATCATTAAGTACAATTACCGTAAATTAAATGAATCCTTTTTATTGTAACCAGCTTATTGTGTTTCTTCAGTGTGGGTGCACCATGATGTCAATCTAATCTGAGGTATTAAATATTAATTAATAAATTAATAATTAATAAATTCATTAATTTGTCCTGCCCGGTGCTGACCTGAGGAGGACAGGCTTCCCCTTTGAGTCTGGTTCTTCCCAAGGTTTCTTCCTCTTGAGGGAGTTTTTCCTTGCCACTGTCGCCTTTGGCTTACTCTCTGGGGACTGTGGGCCCGGGACTATGTAAAGCGCTTTGTGACCGTGTTTCGTGTTAAAAGCGCTTTATAAATAAAATTGAATTGAATTGAATTGAATATTTGGTCTCCACCCCATAGTTCTGTCACTATTTGGGTATTCTTCTTCACTTCTCAGTTCTGGTGGATTTTAATAGTATTTCAGGATCAATGTGACTATAAGAAGCTTGTAGTGATTTGGGAGAAGAAAGAATCAGATATGCAAATTGCAAGGTGCCAGAACAAAACTGCAGTTGTTCCACTAATATAGGCAGAAAACCATTGTTTCTGTGTTCACTGAGTAAATATCTTACCACCCTGGTAAAGAATGAGTAATTAAAATGTACTTGTTGCATCACATTAACATTTTCCAACAACATTTTTTATTTTTTTCCTGAAGTAGTCTTTAGGAAATAAGATAATTGTTTTATACATAAAATATAGCTTATGCGTAAATAATATGACTCAAAAGCAAAAACAATATTGTGTAAATTCTGTACATTTGGTTTACCTTAGGTAAACTTACATTTGCAAGTTCTTACATACCTTAAGTTCAGTTGTACAGTAATCAAAAGGCACTATTCGATTTGTTTATCGGATTAATTTTGACGTGATTTAGTGCTAAACCTGAAGCTTTATTGAACATACACCCTATTAATGTAAATCACCAAGACTATAATTACATAATGTGAAAGGTGTAATTACCTAAACTGCAATCTGTGAGGACTCCATTTAGTGTGGGACAATATGTTTGCATAGCAGTACAAGTGTAATTTATATGATGTGGAAAAATTTTCTTTAAATATGGAAAAGTCAACAATAATATAAATCAGCACAGAATAAATTGTTTCCTTCATGTAATGCAATTTTTTTCAGGCATGTAACTGAACAGAATAGATCCCTAGATGCAGGCCCTTAAATGTCTTTAAAGGTTTTGTTTTTTTTAGGCCTTCAAGGTCAAAGTGATATAGATCCATGAGGAACTTTGATATTCCAGTTGTGTGCAGTGGACTGTTGCAGCAAACATTTTCTATTTATCAGGTTTATCTACAAGGGCGTACATTAGTTATACCTGACATTTAATGTTTACAATTAGTTTTGCATAATGACATTTTAAATCATATCCTTTGCTCAGTAGAGCATAACCTGTAACAACAGAGAAGGACAAAAGCACCAGTCAATTTCCCTCTGTAGTCCTGGTGGTCAGGCGTAGAAAAAATATTTTCATCTCAAAGTTCAAATACAATCACAGCAGAACAAAGTTTTTCCTTGTATGTATGGAATTTTTAAGCATAAAAATGGAAACATTTAATGGAAGTCATGTTTTATTCGCCTCAAACAACATAGAAGAGTATATTCTTAATTAAACAGCAGAATGACAAGTTAATTAAATACTGAGCTCAGCTTTACCTATCATCTGCCAAGCGGTCGGCACTTTCAATGGCTGGCATATAAACTTGCTATGTCAGATGGTTGCCTGTTAGTTCAAACAGAACAAAAAAAAAAAAAAAACAAATTCTCAAACAAATACCAATTTACCAAATGTACAAATGGCACACAAAGAAATGAACAAAGTCATAAATAAAAACACCATTGAAAACATGAGGTAGGCTTGAATAGCCAGTCAGAGTAAACTAGATTAGATTGAAGCAAAAGAATCATTTTTCAAAAGCAGGAGTCATTCAACCATCCACTTTCTTCTGCCATTTGTTTTAAAGTCTGCCCTCACTGAGTTTATTAATCTTGCTTGCTCTATAGGTGGTTCAAATCAGAAACAAGATTACTGAGCTTTTTACTTTTTTTTTTTTGCAAAATTATTTACTCCAGTTTTAGCTGATTCTTTTTTTCATTTTCACCCATTTATGGAGCAGAATGTGCTGCATAAACTTTAATACATTTTCCTAAGGATTCAAAAGCAAAGCTCCTCCTGGTAGTTCCAACAAGAACCAGGATTACTGGTGAATGGCCTAATCGGAAGTTGCCATTTTGTTCTCAACCTGTTATGGGTATAATCCCTTTACTATGAGATGAAGTCTTTCTCCTAACCTTCTCCTGGAAGACCTTTCTTTCAGCTCTTGGCTCCCCATCTGGCACAACCCTACATTCATTCATTTTCCATGTAAAAGTTCATTGTCAATACATTGTTGATTCAAAGACATAGGTTATTTATCTACTACTGCTACTGATTTTATACTTATTTTATACTTATTATATATGCAGATATTTTCATTGAAATTACTGTGGGATCCCAAGATGATTTACAAATACAAATATATGTCCATTAATTTATCTTCCAACCATTTAGGAAGGTTGCAAGGGGGACTGGATCCTATCCCAGGCAGCAAAGAGCTATTAAGATAAGTGTGCAACCCGAATGTCATTGGATCTTGTGTTTTGTCACAGATCCAGTTGATAAACAATCATATGGCTAAATGCTGTATTTCCCTTAAAAGAGGTTCACAAGGTCCCTGTTGGAATTTGCATGAAAGATTGTAGACTCTCTACAGTCTTGCTATTTTACTTTTTTCACAATTTCTTCTCAATGGATTTCAGGATAAAGAAAGCAAGCTTTTGAATTTCAAACCATGAATGATTGGGCCTAACATGTACTATTCTGGTACAAGATTCTATTTTACAAATAAACATATAACAAAACCAGTATTCAAACTCCTGTTTGCATGTCTACAAAAAATAGAAATGGGTGATATTTCAGCACAATTATGCTGAAGGCTCTGTCCTTCTGCTCAGAAACCCACCTTTTCCCCTCCTCCTCTCTTCCTGGCCTGGAGTCCACACAGAGTGCTTATATGTAAGAAACATTCGTTTCTGTCTATGCAAGTTCTGTACACATTCATGTTTGGTCTCATTTGAATGGATTCAGTGTAACTGGTACAGTGGTCTCAGCCTTAATATACTAGTTCATATCATTACAAAGATATGTAAAATTAGCAATATATTGTCTTGTTAAAAGACTCTGTCCACCGCCATTGACATTCCATTGGGCTATTAGGCTCAGGATGTGGCTGTCCTTTGTTTTACGATCACATCCTAAAGAAAACCACTGATCATTGATCGGCTGATTCAAAGGTAACACCTAATTCTTGGTCTGAGTTAAAGAAAGGTATACAAGTTATCAGGGAGCATGTGCTATAACCAGGGCCCCGGCATGGTATTGTGTTGATAGCATGTTTAGCATGTGTAGCCATAATTGGGAATACTCTGTAGCCGGAGTGCCCAGAGGGGTTGGGTTTGTATGGATAGCACACATCTCATGTGTTGTCACCAGTGGCCAGGCACTCTATAGCCAGGACTCTCAAATCGGCCTCTGTGTTTGGCACGCACACCATGCAGAGCTTTTACTGAGTAATCTGAGGCTAGGTCACTGTTGCACTTACTGCTGGGTATGCACTGCATTACTTTTATTCTTTGTACTGCTTTATATGCATGTTGTGTAATATGTTGATCTTTGTACTTTGATTGGATACCAGTTGGTGCATGCCTTCCCAGCAACTAAATTATGTTCTGTTCAGCTCTTGTCTGTCTAAAATTGATAGCTCTGCTGAGGTGTTTGTGGTGGTGTCACTGCAATTCCAGATCAGGAATAGCTGGGTAAACTGGAGGTGAGCAGTTACCTTGTCTTGCTCAAGAGTGACTGCCGTACAGCTCAGCATCTGAGTTGACTCTATCAGTCATACTGCACTTAAAATAGTCACCGAGCTTGATTAGTCAAACACACTGCCATTCATACCAGCCTCTGAGTTGATGTATATTGTGCTATATGATCAGCCAGGTATACTGAACCTAGTGGTGCTTGAGCAATGTAGACCAAACACTCTGAGTATGTGTCAGTCAGTAGTCCCTGATTAACCACCAAAATGGATTAACTAAACTTATTAATACACTCTAATATTGACTTTCATCAAACGTGTGCATTTTTATTCTGTTAGACATAGCTAATTGCAAACATCCCTGAAATATCTGTGAATTGACCAGGTTGTCAGTTAATCAGAGCCAAGTACAGCATGGAGATGAGTAGGATAACAAAGGAGTAGGAGGTTTGTTCTTTTTCATTAACAATATCTGGTGCACTCTTGCCACAACACTGTACCAACACTGCTCACCGCACCTGTAGACCTTTCACTCTTCCAGAAAATTTTCATTAAATATTTTCATTGACATATACATTCCCCCTCAAATTAATGTGTGAGACATACAACACAAACTGCCTGAACAAATTCTGGAAATTGAAACAAATCATCCAAAGTCTGTACTTTGCTGTTATGTCAGCAGCCACCCTACTCTACTACTCCGATTGTCATTGTTATGTAGAAGGATGTTTGCAGGTTGTTCAAAGGGCACAACATCAGGAAAGCAGGCAGACCAGATAGAATCTCACCTTGCAAACTCAGACAAGTGGCAGTCTTCTCTGAGCCGTCTGCAAAATCTCAGTCTGCCCAAAGTGCTCCACCATTGTCCCCATTGCAAAGAAGGACAGAATAATTAGTCTTAATGTCTACAAATCACTGGCCATAAACATCTGTAGTCATGAAATTTTTTCAATTCAGTTTTATTCATATAGCTCTTTTAACACGAAGCACTGTCACAAAGCGCTTTACATAGTCCCGGGCCCACAGTCCCCAGAGAGTAAGCCAAAGACGACAGTGGCAAGGAAAAACTCCCTCAGGAGGAAGAAACCTTGGGAGGAACCAGACTCAAGGGGGAAGCCTGTCCTCCTTGAAAGACTTGTCATATCCTACCCCAAATCTAGTAATGACCATCTTAGCAATGCATTACATTCCGCCTACAGAGCAAACCAATCTGTAGACAATGCAGTCAACAGGAGTCTCCATGATGTCCTCGTCCCCAAGTATCCTGCACAATGATAGGTTTTATTTACTTGAGCTCTTGCAGACTGAAAAACTGCGACAACTGAATGTGAACTTTTCCATCTGCCACCAGATCAGCAACTTCCCGACAGACCGGAACTAACACGTGAGACTGAAAATCTACAAGTCAACCTCCTTTTTTATCAGCACCGGTGTCCATCAGGGGTGTATGCTCGTCCTCCGTCCTTAGTCAAACTGATGACATTTTCAGGTTACCTGGGCCAACAACAAAACTGCCTAGAGAAGAGAGGTTCCCCACCCTGCTAGATGATGCTCAAAAAACAACTTGATGCTTAACATCATCGTCAAAAAAACCACTAGAGGATGTGTTTTCTTCATCAGCTGAAGAAGCTTGAACGTCAATCTATCACACCCCATCCGCGTGAAACATCCTCACTTCATTCATGATGATGTGGTTCAATTCAGCCTCTACCAGAGTACTGGACAGATCGCAGAGGACTATGCAGACTATCCAACAGCAGCTCTCAGTCAAGGAGCTGAATGACATCATGGTTGCAAAGTGTGTAAAGAATACTGCTAATGGCCCTGCAGACCCAGGTAATTACTTACTACAAAACCCTCCATATAGGAAAGTGATACTCTTCTATCAGGACCGGTTTCACACATCACTAGAACAGCTTTGCTGGTCTTCTCAATAAGTTCCCTGAGAATCATGCTAAGCTCTATGCCTGCAACTGGCTCGAACCCAGTGCAATAAAAGAAGAACCTTAATTAAACTAACATTAACCGAACGTAAACCCCGTACTTACCTATTTATTTGTTTATTACTTACTAGTCTATTTTCAATAATATGCAGCCACTTTGACTTGCACTACTTTCATACAGACAGTTGAGAGGTATGCTGCATTTGATTGTTGAAGATTTGACCCATCAGACCATATTAATTTGATTTACTACTCAAGAATCCAGGTTCTGTGCTCCTCACACCAGGGTATGCGTATTTGTGCATTGGTCTTGAATAGAAGTGGCCTCCAAACAGCAGCCTTGCCATAAATTTTAGCTTTATGTGACTCGCAACGTAAAGTTTGTGTTGATACAGTGGTACTGTGTTGTGGTGATAAAGAGGTGGTGATTCAGTCTAGAGGTGTATATGAGGATGTACTTTTGTGGTGTTTAAAAAAAATCATGTTGAATGTCTGTCAGTCCCTGTCAGTGAACTTTAACTTGCAACCACCGTTCCTCTTTGCTGACGCATACACGAATTTATCAGTGTTTATCAGTGTTGATGCCCTTGCAATTTGGACAATTCATCATTTAGTTCAACGTTAAAGTACATTAAAAGGAAATCAGTATCTACTTTCACTGGTTGTTAGGCTGAAATGATTCCTTATGTTGCTTAATGCAATAGTACCCATTGATTAATTTCAAGATATATGCAGAATGATATAGGAGTAGTTTTATTTTTTTATTACAGGACTTAAAAATCAAATGTTGGCTTTAGCTACAGCATCTCCGTTGACTTTGATGCATCACTGACTGTCGATCTGTTGTCTCTTGTGAGTGTGGGAGTGTGGCGGGGGGTGGTTCTTAGTTTTCACTCAATCATTTAACTCTATTTTGCACAAACTGCGTATTCTCATGTATGTTTGATTAGTATAACAGTCAGGATGAATCTAAGTCCAGAGATGCTCAGTTTATTAAGGAAGACTAAAGATGGGATTGAAGGTCATACAACATGATGTGAACAGAAGACATTATATTGTATTTATGTGCAGAGACAGTGCTACGTGTGTCTTGTGAGCTATGGGTTGGCAAAGCCCTGTGCTTTGGTTTTGTCCTGCAACCCAAAGCATGTCTTTAGATGAACTGGCATCTTAAACATGCCCATAGTGTGTGTGACAGAGTGCCCTGTAATGGACTGGTTGTTCCCAGCCCTGTGGCTCTTTTTGATATGCTCACTGCAGGCTGACTGGGTATCAAAGATGAAGGTATGAATAGTTCTTTCTAAAACTTATTTAATTATGCCATAATTGTATTGAATTGTCTGACGACAATGGTGATTCCGTTACAATGGGCTAAACCAGCACAGACAGAAGAGATTTTAAATAGGAAAAGGAGCCAGAAACGCAGTGCATTTAGTTTATTTTCAACACCATAAACAATGCTTCCGTCCATAATCAGTTTGTTTGGTGCTGTTCATTCTCACTATATGAAATTTTTTTTTTTTGGTGTAAATTTATGAACCTTTTATTAAATTTAAACTAAGTTAAACAAGCCTCCAAAGAGATTAGTTTCTCAAACATAGGCATCACAGACTTATATAAGTGTACTTAAAAAACAATAGTTCAATCTCCATATAAGTCCATATAAATTCAAGTAGAATAAATCCTTGTATAATAATTTCTTACTTTGCAATACCATTTACAGTTATGCTAAAACCTGTAGGGGGTGGCAAAGGCAGTTTATGTGTGTCATTGTAGTAAAGTGACAATGGAAGGATGGCCAATGCACAGACAGAAATATGAGGCACAGATATAAAGTTTAATATTGAGCACACCGTTGGCATTTATCTTTTATTTGAGCTGATAATAAGCGAAGTCAGTGCCTCAGGTTTATTGTTCCTGATGTTTATACATTTCATTTTGTTGATTACAATACAACATTGTAATTTTTATTTATTTATTTTTTAACATGCCCCCATTTCTTCACAGTCTCCATTAATGCCTATGTATTTTGGCCCTCCCTTTTAACAATTTGTCTGTACATCTACTAAGACAGTAAAAAGTGAATTGCTCTTGGCAGCTGTGAATCATGTTTTAAGACAGATATGACATAGATAGACCAGGAACCTTGAGGTTATGGTCTAGTATATGTCAAGTAAATGAGAATCACAGCAGCTTCACAGTGCCATGCTTGTGGATTGGGTCTCTTTCAAAATCATTTTAATGCAGGAACATTGCATCTCAGAGTGTCCTGCAGAACATTTAACATAAAACATAAAGCATTTTAAGCTTGAACAATGAGAACATACAGTAGTACATTGGATTAATCTTTTTTTTTTCAAAATTTAAACAACACACACCATCCACTTTGAGATGACTCAAACATAGCTCAGCTGGAACAAATGGATCTCATCACCATGTGAGAAACTCACCCAGTAACATTATTCTAAGGCAGACAATGCAGAATGAGCACAGTGGAGCAGTTTCTTATATTTCACAGTTTGCATTTGAAACAAAAGAGCAAAGGCAATTTGTCTTGTGCCTTACAGCTTTTGTTTCCTTAAAACAACTTTAAAAAGAAAGATAAAAAACGTAACCTGATATCAACAAAACAGGAAAAAAGCAGGCAAAAGATGTGCATTTTTAAAATGTGACTATCATGAAAGATATATAAGGATCACAAATCAGTAAGTTATTTTTTTCTTCAGTCTATTAGAATTAAATTAAATAATGTAAATACTTCATCATTAACCCCACCAATAATCCCAACAGTTATGTTTTTTTTATAGGTGATATAGCTGGTCTCACTGTAAGGATTGGACTGATTATACCACTATCTAGAACAATTCATTTAATTACTTTTACATAATATATTTGTTTTCTAAATGGATCCATGGACTATGACCTTGCAAGAAAAAAAAAAACAACATAACATCTTGTCATGTTTTATAACAAACCCATAATACTAACGCCAGTCCTAAAAAAACAGCTTCAAAAGCTTTTCCAGACGGGATAAAAATCAGTTTAATGGGGTCTGCCACCTGGCACTCTGGTTGTGGACAATAGAGCAAATTATCTGTGGCACATCCTCCCTCTCACACCCAAAAACAGAATAAATAAAACGAGTTACTGTGGCAACGGGGCATACAGTCGCTGGTTCACAGTTTTATCTCATACCCAGCAATGGAGGCTTTGGAACACTGGAGAACGATGCACAATTTATAAGACTGAAAGTTCTACATTTACACAGCTGCTGCAATGGTACATATCTGACATAGCTTGGTTAAAATGTGCAGCTGAGTGTCTACTGCCTCATCTGAAGTGATTCAGCTTTAATTCTGACAGCTGATTGGTGAACCGCTAAAATCCATTTTGCTGATTATGAATTACATTAAAAATTCCATTGCATTTTGACTACTATAAGAAATAATTGTGAATTTAAAGACTTTGGATGTTTGCAAGATGACGACTGTTATGTCATCAGGCCAGGCCAGGACCCAAAGAGAGGCTTAGATGCAGGGATGCAAATGCAAAGTATAGCTTTAATAACTATGGAATCAGCAAAACAAAAACACCAGGGCCTGCTCTGAAACAAGGAGAAACCAGAAGCAGACAGGGAGACTGAGGTCAAACACAATGGAGCAGGCCATATAACAACCAACACAAGGGTAATGAAACGGACGGTGCCCAAAAACACTCAACTCAGAGCTGAGGCAAGATGCTGACATATATGGGGAGGACACTGGTGAAACACATGAGGGTAATCAGGGTATGATCACTGGCAATTAACAGACACAATAGGGAAATACAACGGGAAACACTAAAGCCCATTCCATATTCCGGGAATTGGGATCGCTGGAACCTTGGCAACTGAGGTTACAGTAATATCTATATTATGGCATGATAAAATGATTGAATCTCAAAAATTACAATTTCAAGATGGAACATTTATAATCAATCAATAAATAAATAATAAAGTATCTCTGTGGGTCTGGGTCTGGTGAACATGACAATTACAGACACGTTTTAATATGTTCTAACTTATTTTTGTGGTTTTGACAACCTTTTTTTTTTTCAAAAAAGTCAACAGTGAATTTCTAATAAAAATAAATAATTTCAATGCTCCTACGATGTAAAACATTATATTGACCTTTAGACAATGCTGCATTCAGATTAACAAAGTTAGTAAGTTCATTTTATGACTTGCTATTGCAATAGCTAGTGGTTTATTGCAATTTTGTCAATGTCTTATAATGAAGCGGTACAGAGCAAAGAATGGAGACTGTATTAGTTCACACAGAAGCTTATCTAATGATGATGTTAAGGAACAACTGTTTGCTAATGAGCTATTTGGTTAAAATACGACATTCCAGTAATCAACACTGGGAGCTCTCCGTTTCTTTTGCTTTTTTTGCCCATTTGTTGAAGCAAAACGCAAGGAGTTCAAAATGATTTCAGATGGCACTGAAACCTCTGGATAGGAAAACAACTATGATTATGAGCATCTTTGCCCTTTTTGCATGGTGTTAATTTTCATATAATGTATTACTCATACATACTGGTATCCTGGTACTACATGTGCAAGTGGGTGTGTGTGGTAGGGTTGTAGGGGCAATGAGCAATGCAGACGTGTCATGCATGGCGGGGGTCTGTGGTGGTACGTGCATTGCATGAATAAGTGCATGAATCAGTGGAGCTACTCCTCAGGGAGAGCAGCAGAGAGTAGGGCACATACAAGGCCAACAACAACATATGATGGACAGTGTGGTTTTCCAGTGGCTGGAGTAGGTAAACTGTCACAACTGATGCCCACAGTCATAGAGAATGGCTTTGATGGCATCACTTCAGTCTTTGTTTATCTGTGTTATATTGGATGTAATAGTGTGGGGAAGCATGTACTGGGATTCTGAGTGGACATACGGTCACCACCCCCTGGCTCAGCACCTGTGTGGCTCAGGTTGAAGTTCATCCTAGTCATGGTAAATTTGGAAGGGGGCAAGTCAAAAGCCAGTCTTCAATGTGAATCAGGATGGCTTCTCTTCAGCTTGAGGAGCACACTAATAAGTTATCCTGCCTAGACAGCTCCACCTGACAATGTGCTTTTTCTTCCTTTCAAAAAAGCCTTCAGGAACTGCCAAGGACTCATTTGTCCTGAAGTGTGGCTCTGCTTTTCCTTGGAAAGGAAGAGGATTCTATACGTAATAAGAAAATGACCGTAATATGTACCCATCCGTCTTCCAACCACTTACCCTGGTCAGAGTCACCTAGAGCCTTTTTGAGGCTGCAGAGGGTACGAAGCTGTACTAAACCTGCACCATAAGAGGAAAATACTCGAACTGGAGGTGGGAGGTGGGGAATTCCCACACTGGAAGGTATGTGCTTGCTATGGAGCTACCATGCCACCCTTAGTGAAGAAAGTATGGAGAATAGTTTCAAGAAAAAAATGTCATACAAGGTGAATGTAGGGGATATGGTGGCTTAGTGGTTAGCACTGTTGGCTTGTACCTCCATAGTTTGGGCCTCAATTCCTGCTTCTGCTCTGTGTGTTTGGAGTTTGGATGTCCTCCCTATGATTTGCAGATTTCCTGCAGGTACTCCGGTTTCCTCCCGCAGTCTAGAGACATGCTATTTAGGCTGATTGGTGTTTCTAAATGGCCTGTAGTGTGTGTGCGACTGTGCCCAGTAATAGATTGGCACTCAGTCCAGGGTGTTCCCCACCTTGTGCCCTAAGCCACCTGGGAGTAGGTACAAGGCTCCCTCAACCCTGCCTAGGATAATATGGTTGCAAAATGGATGGATAAGATGAAAGCTTGCAAGTTAAAATGGATACAACTAGGAAGAATGAATATTCTCACATCATTGTGCCAGTGATTCCATCACATAATGAGAGAGGGTGACAGCCTCTCACCTTTCCCCATTCCAAATATACATCACAGCTTATGTGATGGGGTGAAGTGACGTGGTCCATGATGTAGCTTCTTTCATGAGCCGCTCAAATGTTTATGAGGTTCTCTGAGCAGTTTCCCTCAGAGACCTGTGGGCCCATTGTATTTTAAGACAGAACAATAGTGGCATTTTCAGCCTCTCTCAGATGGAAACAGATTGAATGGTAAGGAGCAAACTTCAATCTGATTATTTAAAACTGTCATTATCCAAACATGGCTTCCAAAATGTGTGAGATTCGGCCAACTACACAGTTAGATTATTAAAATCACTGAAATTGAAATGAGAAGGGCTGGCAGCTCTTATTGAATTTGGCTGCTCAGCTTTTACACATGCAGCTGTATAACCACTTGACTCATTCCAATTCAATGCTATCTTGTAAAATATAAATGATTTGCTAGTTACCTGCTTTATCTGAGGGAAGAAGACTGCACTAAGTGAAAGTATTATGGTTATGCAATAGGCTGCAGCAGTGAATTTGAATTTTATCAGAGCCATTCCGACAGTGCATCTATTTATTGAATGTGACATTACCTTAACAGTTTTCTTATCTCCGTTCACTCTAGGGAGTATTTCTTTTTTAGCACACTTTGTAATTATATCTGTGACCCTGACCAGGATATGTGGATAGAAGATGGATGGATGACTTTTTAATTATTTTACTCTACCAGTAGGCTGCCTTACAGAGATTTTGTAACTTTCTGCAAATCAGTCAGCCCAATTAAACAGTGGTGAATTGAATGTTGTCTTCCTGAAAGTATACTGTATAAAAGTGTAAGACATACAAAATCAGCAAGAACCATGAAATTAAGTGAAACCAAAATTCAGTTTTTAAAATAAGCTTCTGCGTATTAATAAATTAACACAGGCACTGCCACTGCAAATATCTGGTAAGTGAAAAATTTGCAAACGATTTATAAAATTCTGGGTATTTGAGTAAAACGTGTTAAAAACACACAGCTGGTGTTCACTACTGAACGTCAAACTCTTTTTTATAAAATAGATTTTTTTTTTTAATATAAAATCAGGACTACACTCTTCGAGTGACACAGCACACCACTTCCCATTGGCACTGTTCCCAAATGTTCCAAAATTTTGGCTTTAGCAGACTGAACAACGCATTATTGAAAAAGGTATGAAATGAATCTTTATCTAATAGTCTTATGCCCATAGTATCCTAACTCCTAACCACTAGGTTGTGTGATTGCTTTTATCAGTGAATTCATAAAAAGCTTGTTAAGGAAAATAAGTTTGGAACTTGTAATTACTAATAAATATATACTGGGTGAGTGGTACTGTGATGGATTGGCTTCCTGTCCAGAGTGTCCCACGCCTTGTGCCCTAGGCTGCCTGCAATAGGCTCCAGGCCCCCCCACGACCCTGCATAGGACAAGCAGTTTGGAACCCGGATGGATGGATGGATTCATGGATGGGTTAGTGGTATAGATAACAAATGAAACTTTACAATTTGTGATTTACTCCATGTGATCCAAAAATGCATTTTTCCTCTTCACGACGCTACCCAGCCGTAGAGGACACCTGTATACATAAGAAGAAAAAGAGCAGGTGATCAACCGCCTTGCTGCCCATGACGTGCAGATGCTTGCTTACTGTATTTTGGCCACTGCCTCACACTGACATTTGACCAGCTATATAATTCTGTATCACGCTTAAAGATTTAAATACAAAAGACTATGAGATTTTGATGATCCTTAGAGGGGAGGAAGCCCAGTCACATGCGTGTCACCCGTCCCTGCAGTTCACACTGCCACTATATGCTTCCTTTGCCATTACCAGAGCTTTAGCTGGATGCTTCTTTATAGGTGTAAGAAAAAGAAAAATGTTTGCTTTGGGAGGATCTGGGTTTCTGGCTGCATAACTCTATAATGTGATGTGCTCTTCAAGTCAGAGTCATAAGTAAATAATAACAAGCAACAACATTTGACATTGCCATACCTTTATTGAATAAATGTTTAAACAATCACGGTATTTGACGGAAAAAGTCTGTGAACCTTTATATTTATTAATTAGTGGAAACTCCTTTTTTGCCAATGATATGAATAACATGAAAGTGGAAAGAAGCAAACTGAGCATGATAACAAGGGTTGGCCGTGTTATGGGACTGAACCATGACAGCCTTGAAACAGTATGTGAAAAGAGCATGATGGTGAAGATATTGCCCTT
Source organism: Gymnarchus niloticus (assembly GCA_009936485.2). Classification (NCBI taxonomy): domain Eukaryota; kingdom Metazoa; phylum Chordata; class Actinopteri; order Osteoglossiformes; family Gymnarchidae; genus Gymnarchus; species Gymnarchus niloticus. The sequence goes on along the minus strand of JAACJT020000033.1, from coordinate 260,476 downwards.
CATGAGCAATGCCTCACATCCTCTTCACAATGCCATACAAGCATTTTTAGCCATTATGTATTTTTATTTCATTTCATGTATATTTTTGGGATGTCTTGCTAGAACAGCCTATTTCAGATGATGTCACAAGATGTAACAACAGAATGACAGTGATGCACTGTGACCGAATGTCACATCCAATTCAACAGCATTATAGCATTTGGAAACAGCTGTAGTAATAGCATTGTATTAGCACCTACTTTATAATCGCTCTTCATTTGTACAGACACACACACACACACACACACACACACACACACACCATACATGCTTCAATCTAACTAGGCACTCCAGCCATTCAGCAAACTCAGCATTCTGTCTGGGATTGTATGATTGAGTCTCAGATTCAAGAGATCTTCATATCGTCTGCTGCCCTAAGTGCCCTCCCTCAACTTCAGCTGTCCTGTCTGAC
>JAACJT020000033.1:242778-259925 GCA_009936485.2 Gymnarchus niloticus | reverse complement strand
TTAGAGGGTCAGCTCAGGTTGGACGGTTTGGAGACAAAGTCAGAGAGGTGAGATTGCGTTGGTTTGGACACGTGCAGAGGAGAAATGCTGACTATATTGGGAGAAGGATACTGAGGATGGAACTGTCAGGCAAGAGGAAAAGAGAAAGGCCAAAGAGGAGGTTTATGGATGTAGTGAGAGAGGACATGCAGGTGGTTGGTGTGACAGAGCAGGATGTGGAGGACAGGAGGAGATGGAGAAGGTTGATCTGCTGTGGCGACCCCTGATGGGAGCAGCTGAAAGTGAATGATGACGATGTTGTGTTATCATTTATGTGTATGTTGTTTATACTAATTACAGCAAATTCCTTGAATATTTCTTTGATAAGGGATAGAAAACACTGCTTTGCATCGAGGTGTTGAGTTGTTCGCCAAACTTGGCAGTTAGATTGCAAACGTTTTATCACCAGTCGAGGTGACATCATCAGTGCACAAAGTTAACTGCCAAGCTTGGCGAACACCTCGACCATCAACCCGAGCTATGAGGACCACCAATATTTTCTATAATTTCCACTGCTTTGCATAATGCAGATGGAACAAAGGCTACCAGGAATGAAGATTTAACCTGAACGTCTATTTGCATCAATTATTATTGACTATAGCCAAAACTGCTTAGTTTAGCTTTGGCCAGTCAAAAATCCAATTTGGAGGATGGGTGCATGGGTGGATTAGCAATACAGGATTTGCACCTCCAGAGGACATTGTGTCTTAAAAAAAGAGGTGTAATTTTTTTCGACGTCACTCTTTGCTTTAAGAAGGAAATCAAGTACTTCCTTGAGTAAAGGGGAAAAACCTGTGTCCATGACACGAATATCGGAAATAAAAAAAGCTGTTTTGAGTTGTGAAACACTACCTTAAGCACACATTTCAAAAAGGAGTACGAACGATCAGGTATTACGATTAATTCTCTTAGCATTGTATAGCCCCTAACTGAACACTTACCGTTACAGCCAAAGTGATCATCTATTAAAGGTTAACTGACATGTTAAATCAGACATCCCATCCCGCAAGAATTCATTTCAGTGAGGTAGCACCACCACAACCCGATCCCCCACCCTGGGGTGACCTCCAAGGATATGTGAATACAGGACATGTGATTTTGAAAGAATACAATTTATTCAATTAGAAATTTAAAATATTTACACACACATAATCTTTGGTGAGTATTTTGTTGGCAGTCTCACTGCTAAAATTTAAATGCTAATGCACATAGCTTTTCTATTTCTTTTGCTTACTTTCCTTGTACTGTGATGTGGCTTGCTTGGCAGATTTGAGCATTTCGTCGGAGGTCTCAACCTCATAGCAGTCTGTGCTAATGAATTTGTTAATTTTGCAAGACCTCAGATTCGCAAGTGTTTCGTGAGACAGCTGACTTCTGAATCCTGTCGTAACGGGACGCACCATGCTGAATGCCGTTTCAACATCACAATTATTATCATTCAACTCATGGAGTTGTTTTGTTACTCTACTTCCCGTAGGAATCAATAAAGTAGCTTCGTAGCAGCTAACCAGCTAGTTTAATAATGTTACCTATGCTAATGAGCGAAAGACACTTGTTAAACTCACCTCGACATATCTGTTACTTTCATTTACCCCAAAAAGGGCAGTCACTGTTGCAAACAGTGCAGCGAGCGACACTGTCTCTATTTTTGACTCCTATTAGGCAGGAGTATACATTACCGCAGTCTGATGTGAAGTACGTTATATGTATATATTTTTTAAACATTCTGCCATAGCCGTGCAAGACACTGAACTGACGGACAATGAAAGCGAGAGAGGACGGCTCAACTGTAAAGCCCGCCCACAGAGAAAGCTGATAGGTTTACTTAGCACACAGCGACGACCCCACAGGATGCACTCTCTGTCACTCTCTCACTCGCTCGTTTTAAAATAATGACTCGTTTCCGGGATATTGTATATAATTTCCTGGCGTCAGGGAGCCGCTATCAAACCACGGGAGATTCCCGGAACTTCCGGGGGAGGTGGGATGGCTGATAGACGAAGTGTGCCTCGCGTCGTGATCCGGTGCTCTCGCTTGGTCTCAAGTCCGGGAACTGTTTATGTTGCAGGAGTGAGAGAGACTCTTTCAGCTGTCCGCCGATAAAAGCGACCTTCGTCCTCTCTGTTAGCACTGATTATACTGCGGTTTGGCTTATTTTCGTGTCATACAGTAGGAGCCTAAAACAGAAAAGTGGCAACTATGTCACAGATTAGACAATCAGCAGTCAAAAGACCCGAAAGGTAGGAGTTTGATATGGCAAAAAAGTAAAACGGTCCACTAGAATGATTCGAATAAAGAGAATTATGTTCAAATACGGTTTAGCGAGCTACATACAATTTGTTTGATAAGTCTTGAAGAAAGGTTCAGTATACTTATGTGGAGTATTACTACTAATGTACATATTTTGCAGCTGCCTTAGGAGATGGTTGTTACCTACGTACACTGCGAGTTTGTCGATCAACAGTTATCCAGTAGCTGTCAGTAAATAAACATTTGTGTAAAAGCATGGTAGCTACTTTTTCACATGACTAAAACTTAACGTTTTCTTTCCCCTCCAGACTAAAACTTGACCTGAAGTTCCTACAGAGATTCTGCTGTATTCAGAGAGTACTTTTCCCTACATGGTCGAATCAAAATGTGCTCATGTTTTGGACACTGTTGGCTGTCACACTGTTTGGTAGGGTTGATACAACGCTATTGGAAGGACACAACTTAAAAGACATTGTCTTTTGTGCAGCAAACAAATTTTTCAGCAAAGTGGTGGTGGTATTTTGCTATACTGATAAACACAGTATTGTTGACAAATTTGGTGTGTTTTTGAAAGGCATTTCCTTATAATGTCACATCTTTGTGCTTTCCAGAGCAGCTGATAATTTACCAAGTGGGTGTTATTCCAAGCAAGTTCTACAACGTTCTTGCAGACAAAGACTTTCCCGGTTTTAAAGACCTCTTAACGTTTGCAGCTCTTCTGATATTACTGAACTCAGTGGTAAGTTCATGTCAAAAAAAAAAAGGAAGCACAGGAAAAAAAAACTGCTGCTGAATCATGTCTGAAGGCTGATTGTAGAATGAAATGGGAATGTTAACTATCTTACAAAATGAAGGGTCACTGTGAAGTAATCTTTCAGCAGTCAAAATTACGGTTCTTCAAAACCATTGAGTTCCACTAGAACCCAGTACTATTGCAGAACATCAGCATCCAGTTCTCCTTTACATTTGATTCTGCTTTTTTTTTTGAGGCTGCAGCATCATCATATATAGCTGCAGTGTCTCATGGGAATTTTGTGTTTCCCGTCAGTTGAAGAGCCTGGACCAGTACATCTGCAGCTTGATGTATGTGAACTGGCGAAGGTGTCTGACCCAGCGGCTGCACCAGGCCTACTTCCAGGGTAGAGTGTACTACACGCTGAACGTGCTGCGAAAGGATCTCGACAACCCGTACGCCCCGTCTCCTTTATGCGGGCACCCACTTCACAAATGCGGGATTAATTTTACACACCTCTGTGTCAAGAAATGCTTCAGAATTAGATGTTATATCATGATGATAGGGTTTGATTTACTTTATGTAGCTAAAAAATATTTGTTTAGCAGCTTATTCAGAGACCCCTTCTAAGCTTCCTGGACATGTTGCCTGGGCTCTTTTTAGCCCCAAGCTTTGTGAAGACAAACCTGCATGTTTTTGATTGCGTGAATGAATGTGAACCATTTGAAAGAGCGAAAAACTCAAGATCCAAATCGCTTTCTAATGGTCAAACAATCCAGAATCACCCTATAATAGTAACCTTTGTGTTTGTGTGTTAGAGACCAGCGTATCAGCCAGGACACTGAGAGGTTGTGTAAGCAGATGAGCACCATGGCCAGCCGTGTGATCCTGTCTCCATTCACCCTGGCCTACTACACCTACCAGTGTTTCTACAGGTAAGGCTTGTGACAAGTTGTGGGCTGCAGGGGCTCATAACCCCTCTGTACATACCCAAAGCACACGCGCACACACTGTTGTCCATCTCACGTGCTTCTGGTTCTGTAGCACCAGCTGGATAGGACCTGTTAGCATCTTTGGCTACTTCATCATTGGGACCATCACTAACAAAGTGCTCATGGGGCCCATCGTGGCTACGCTGTTTGAGCAGGAGAAGCTGGAAGGTGACTTCAGGTACACAATGGCCGTTTTGCGGACATTTTTCTGTTGGTTTTCTGTGCAACTTTTCTTGGGCGGAAATGAGGCCACAGTAGGGCTTCAATTCATTTTTAAAAAACAAAAATAAGTCTTGTATCAACCTCAAACACTGGATCTTTTATTGCGACAGATTATATGGCAGCAGCCCAGGTCCCAAGGCAGGTCAATGGAACATATTTCCTTTATTATGAAAAGTACAAATACAAGATGGGGATAAGGTCTCTTTAAGAAAAGCAAAGACAGCAATCTGAAAAGATAAAACCTTTTCAAAATGAAACACAATTGAATAGAACTCAAGAAAACCTCTGTACATATGGAGGAGCCCTCATCCTTAAACTGACCTCAGATCTTCTCTAGAGCACTTCAGCTGAAATGTACATTACATACCACGTGTGTATTTGAAATCACTCCACTACTGCCAGTATAGTGTGTCCACCATTTTGGAGTGCTGTTTGGATTCTCAGCTGACTCATTATATAGTGCACTATTAAAAACCTGCAGTGTACTTCAAAATGTAGCATATAGACAAAGTACACTATGATGCTCCGTGTATTCCATAACGAAATGAGAAGTTCACATCTATTGTCAACTGACCGCTTGTAATACAAGCAAGACGGCCTGAAAGGGAAGTTTGTGTACTAATGTTAAGGATGGCTTGCATTGTTTATCCTTATAGGATACTGGCAGTCTCTGAAGACGGATGTTGACATTCTAAATTATCCATAAAAGTGACATTAAATTTTAGGTTTACAGACCGAAATTCATTTTATCCATTTATGTTGTCACTGTATTTTGTTATTCACAAATATCAGGTAGCTAGGATACCAACATGCAGCATCTTTAAAGGAATGTTGTGTCCTAAAGTGTCGTCTTGTTTCACTGATTAATTCCCTGTACTATGAACTACATAGATTTTTATATGTAAGGAACAGTGAGTGAACAGGTGAGCTGTTGTGAATACAGACCCTGACAAAGTCCAAACAGGCCTGCGTGGGATAGATTATTGGGCTATCTCTGAACAAAAGGCTAGTGATAAATTGCCGTGAAAAGGCAAAAGGGCGCCCAAAACCAGTCCTCTGCCATTGATGTGTTGTCATTTGCCTCACAAATGTCTGAAATGGTACACTTTTCTGGCTGTGTTTTTGTCATTGTTTTTACTGTGCATTTTAATGGATAAACTGTTCTGTGAAAAGAAAAATAAAATAACTATTTGAAGTGTACATTAAATAGAACTTTTTTTAAGAAGTTTTTTTAGTTCTATATACACACCGTTCCTAGCTTTTTCAAAAGAAATATGGTTTACTCTGTCAGTAAGTTTTATTTTTAGTAAATTATTTTCCATACATTTTCTCAGATTCAAGCACATGCAGATCCGGGTTAATGCTGAATCTGCCGCGTTCTACAGGTATGTCAGTGGCTAAGCCATCTTGTGCAGTGACAAGTGTTCGATAAATGAAAAAGGATAAATCGTTTTTTAGGGTCCATTTTTTATTTACTGTTTGATAGTGATACTTCATTAATCCCCAAAGGGAAATTTGGAAGATTGCCTCAAAAAGTACATGTATATCTACAATTTGACACCAATTTATCACCTTAAAACAGGTTATGAGTGACAGAAATGGAAAACTAATTGTATTTTTATGTTAAATTTAAACTTTCTAGGATTCTTGACTGTGCAGTGTAGTTCCACATTCAGACACGTGGGGGAGACACGTTACTAGTTGATGTGCTTGGCTGTGGAATAACTTGTTCATGTGCCTGGATAGGGCAGGAAAGGTGGAACACGTGAGGACAGACCGGAGACTGCTGAGACTTCTGGAGACCCAGAGGAGCTTGATGACCAAAGAGTTCTGGCTATACAGTAAGAGACCCGCCATTCTTTCATTACAGATCCTTTAAAGTTTCAAAGTTATAAGGATTAGTGTAGTTTCATGTTGTTATTTTTTCCTGGCCTATTAATTACGCCATTAGTTTTAATTATTATTCAGCTTTCCTACTTTCCTACCAAGACTTCTTGCTGCATTGATAGCTCAGCTGGTAGAACAGCTGACTATATAAAGATGGACATTCTTATGTTGTTATCAATACTGACTTGAAGGGTTTACATTTTACCCTTCAGTGCAAGTGTTTTCTTTGATTTTGGTTTTTGATCAAAAAAAACACCAGAATTTTTGACATTCAGTTATGTACAGTATATGTCAGTATATTAAAATTGAACTTAACAGTTCGACAAGTCAATATAAGCAGTGTAAGGATACTCTTAGTTGTGTTATGGAACACAAGTGGCCCTCTACTTGATCGCAAGTGAAGCCAATGACTGATTTATCAAATCAGCTGGCGGGACGGAGAACTGTAGAAATGGTTTCAGATCCAGCTTGGAAAGAGGTATATTTTGTTGGAGCAGTCAGCTGTGGATTTAAGGGACTTTTGAGAAAAATATTTAACCCAAGTTCCATTATAATGTCTGTCAATATCAGTGGGCAACATTGTAAATCACTTTGAGGGAGTCTCTTATTTTTCTCTGATACATAAAGCATTCATATTCCCTGCATGGTCTGCTTTAACACCCCTAGTCCATTTATCCGTTGGAGCGCCGCATGAATTAGGTGTCAGGTTTATTAAATAATACATGCTCTGTGGAAAGTATTTGGATCCCATCTTGCGTTGGGCACCAAAACTAGATTAAGGAACCTCAGTTTCCATCACTCGACTGTGGATACTGACCATGATGTTCCTCTTTCGTTGTGCAGTTGGGGTGAACACATTCGACTACCTGGGGGGCTTCCTGAGCTACATGGTCATCGCCATCCCCATTTTTACAGGGGTGTACAATGACCTGAGTCCTGGGGAGCTCAGTGCCCTCATCAGCAGGGTGGGTGTGGCTGATTGCCATTTCTCTCTGTGACATCACCAGAAGGCACAGCATTGTTAGTCTTTTAGTATGAAATGTTTTACTATGTTCAAATCACAGTCTGAACATGTATATTGGCCTGATGATTTTTTTTTCCCTAAAACAGACATTCCAGCCATAGACAGTAGTCCAAATGTGACTTTCTCTGTTTAAGTCACTCTTGTGCTCTAATCTTTCCTCAGAATGCCTTTGTCTGCATCTACTTGATAAATTGCTTCACTCAACTGATAGACCTGTCTACCACGCTATCCGATGTGGCTGGATACACCCACAGGTAGTTGGACATGGACAGTTTGATCTCCTAGGTAAGTGTCACCTGATACTGTGACCATTCACTCATGACGGCTGTGCCACTGTGTGCATTTTCAGAATTGGCGAATTGATGGAGGTGATGGACGACATCATCAGGAAGCAATGTGACTACGATCCCACATCGGGGGATTCATATGACTTTGATAGGTGAAAACCAGTATGTTTGCATAAGAAAAGAATATTCTGGTCACACTCCATACAGATGTGTTCTCCTGTCACCGGCAGTGATCTGGAAATCGTGCACTGTCACGTGGACACAGCTTTCATTCTGAACCAGCTGTCCTACAAGTGTCCCCTATCAGATGAGCTCCTGGTGAAAGACCTGAGTCTGAAGATCAGCCAGGGGACACACCTGCTGGTGGTGGGCAACACTGGCACTGGGAAGACCTCTCTCCTAAGGGTCCTCAACAGACTATGGGAGGCTTCCAGCGGTTAGAGAGAATATCAAACATTTACTGCTTTTAATTTCAAAAAGGTTTTGTAAACACTTTATAAAGCCTACTTACTTCAAAACGATTTTGAATGTGGTTAAACAGTGGCAGCCTGATAAAGGATGATATGGGATAATGTAAATGAATATGTATAGGCCATTTACATTAAGATTGATTTATTTAGCAGACGCTTTTGTACAAAGCAGTAGACAGGGATGGAAATTCAAACTGAGGTATAATGAATCTCAGCTGAGCATCCAGTAAGATAAACAGCAGCTGTATTCTTGTAGTTACCCTTAATACTGGAGAACATGTTTAAAGTTCCGGTGGCTTACTGGCTTAAAGAAATCTCTGTGGTGGGTTTCTGCAGGTTTTGTCCAGATGACTACATTTTTTGGACCCCGCGGGCTCCTGTTCCTTCCTCAGAAGCCGTACCTGACTGATGGGACGCTGAGAGAGCAGGTCACTTGGTTTTTGTTGTGTGTGTGTGTGTGTGGTTTTTTTTTTTTTTTTTTTGGTTCCTCCAGTTTTACCGAATGAAATACAAAATGGATAATCATGTTTAAATCAGTTCGTTTTCCTCCCGTTTTTCAATAGGTTATCTACCCCTTAAAGGAGATATACCCAGTTTCAGGTACAATGCACTTACTTTTTTTTTAGTTATCTAAACTAATGCTAAGATGAATTGTAAATAAATTTGGCAGCATCCACCCGTTGTGTATTATGCCTTCATTCAGGGATTACATGGATTTATTTTTTTTTCTCATATGTATTTGGTGTGTGTGTGTGTGTGTGTGTGTGTGTGTGTGTGTGTGTGTGTGTAAATGCTCACATTAAAAATTGGGCTATGGTCCTATTTGTGTTAAATATTTGGAAAGGCCCCCAATAACGCACTCTGAATTTTGGATAAGTTTGGCAGCATACAGCCATTGTGTACTTTCGTTCATGGATTGTATGGATTTTTTTAATCTATATTTAGTATATATGAATGCTCAAATTAAAAATTAATTCTGTTTGTTTTATTTTGAGTTACCCAACAGTGCTTGCTGTCTCTCTCACTCTCCCTCTCTCTCTGTCACCCTCCACAGGGTCTGTTGACGATGAGAGAATCCTTCAGTTCCTTGAGCTGGCAGGCATAGTGAGTTGTTTGACCATCATTCTTCGCCATCCATGCTAACCTTGAATTCTGCTTACAGTCATTATCTTTATCCTGTAGTCCAGTCTATTGAAGAGGACAGGTGGACTGGATGAGAAAGTAGACTGGAACTGGTAGGGTATCTCTTTAGGGTCTATAGACACAGCTTGATTTTATCATCTTGGCTGTGTGGGATAATTTTCCTGGCTTGTTTGATCAGTCTGGCGTGAGTTTAAATTATCTCAGACTTTTCTGGATTGATACAGGTATGATGTACTGTCACCTGGGGAAATGCAGCGGCTGTGTTTCGCTCGCCTCTTCTATCTGCAGCCCAGATATGCAGGTCAGAGTCACGGGGCCAGTATTTTCAGCATTACCTTCTCTCTAGTAGTGTCTGGGTGGTATGGCTGAAATGGTCGCTAAAGTTAACAGGTGTCATTTGCAGTAGTGTGCATACAGCATAGGTGAAGTGGGACCTAGCATTAGTGTGTGTCATTCATTTTACATGCAGGGCTTGTGACATGTTCATTGACATTAGCCTGTCTTTAAGTGCTGGATGAGGCCACCAGTGCGTTGACTGAGGAGGCAGAAGGGCAGCTCTACCGGGCCTGTAAACAGCTAGGCATGACTCTGATTAGCCTGGGCCACCGCAGCAGTCTGGAAAAGGTTATTCTTCTCTCAAAGCCATCACAGTGCCATTCACCTCGTCGCACATCACATTTGTTATACTGCATACTTACATAATTCTGTGAGAGGTAATAAATGAAGGCAAGGAGTTGTAGGAAGTACATGTATCATTATTGGTAACAACAATCTGCTCTTTTTCTGCAGTATCATGATGTGATGCTGAGGCTGTGTGGGGATGGCAAATGGGAGCTGACAAAGTTGAAAGTCTGAGGCCCACAGAAACTTACACTCCCCAACTCTGGCTTTTACCTCATTTTGAAAAGGGGAACAAAGCTTTAGTGGCTCAAGTACCTCTACAGGTGCTAAAACTACACATTAGCGAGAAAAAGGTAACACCTTCCATGTGTTTTCCAACTTGTCCTTGTCAGGATCACAGGACCCTTATCTTGTTTCATAATTAAATTTGTGATAATTCACGTGGTGATGAATGACTCTAGCTGTTTGGTGACCATCCGTGTGTTACGATCATCAGCATTGTAAGTTATCTGCACCGTAAAACAGATCACATGTACTGTATGGGGTGGACATTGAAGTGCCCTGAGGAAACCCATGCGTGCACCACACACAGAGCGGAGGCTGGAGGTGTGAGACAGCATAGCCAACATCCCACCTCTTACAGGAAACAGTGCGTGTGAAATGTCATCCTTTCTTTTGGGGTATTTGAATGTGGTTGGAATGTCTTTCACAAGAAAATGAGAATTAGATAAGGCCTTCTTTGTTATTATTCTGTTACTTCATTCTTTAGCCTTACACCATTTTGGAGTGTAGAGCTGGTCTGTGTGTACTTTGGTGTGGTGTTTCTAATTGCTATACAGCGCTAACCACAAATATAATCTAAATTTTCTCATTTTTCTGGAATCCATCTCTCAAATTCCAAATTAGGTGAAAGTGTAAAGCTCCCCATTTCTCATGGGCTTCCAGATCTGGATGGATGGAAAGACTGAGGCACAGATGCTGATCTGAATAGGGTAGTATCATAAGTAAGGCAAAGGAATGATCTGGTTCAGGAACCAAAAGCAAATAGAACTACTGAGAGGGAACTCAGCTAGGATCAAAAACAGTCAACAGGAAGCAAGGGCAAATGCTGTCTTATATCGGGAAATAACACAGGTGAAATGCACAAGGGTAATCAGGGCATGATCACTGGCACTTAGGAAACACAATAGAGGAATGATGGTTAAACACCCATGGATGGGTTTATCTTTTAAATGTTCTTTTTTTTGATGGGTAAGACATTGTCATGTTGCTACTTAAGATTTGTCACATTTCTCTGTTTGTTCGCTAATTATCACAAAAGTGGTAACCTTCATTAGGTTATTGCTGCTTTTTAGGCCCTAATGAGCAGCAATGACATAATGTCTTTCAACTTCTGTGATAAGTAGCAACAACTGGAGAAATAAGAAGCAGCATCACAATGCCTTATCCATTAAAAAAATAACTCTTTAAACGATAAAGAAATGTGGCTGAGGATATGCTGATTGACAGTAAATGTAGAATGATGGAAATACTATGAGCACAATTAAATGAGATAGGGGTTCACTTAAAAGCAGCAATTAGCTAGAATGAAAACCTGTACCCACGGGGGGGACAAGACCAGAATTGAGAACCACTGATGCATCCAAAGGCAAAAAAATAAAAAAATCAGCAAAACCTCAGCGTGTTGTAATCAACATTTCACCTAACAAACTCCTTAAACATCCAAGGTTGCCTAACTATATGATCACTTCTTGGGACTGTCAGCGTAGGTGTACCCTCTGAAGTAGGTGATCCCCTGCTTTCCCCACCAAACACAACTGTCCTGGATCTGGATATGAAACAAAATCCTCCTGAATAACAGGTCCTGGGTCAAAATGTGAAACAACGTCTGATTCCTACCTGCATGCCAAGGGCAAAGGACTTGATGCCCTCAAAAAGGTGATATTGGTGCACAGTAAGGCAGCGCTTCTAGCAAAGCAGTTGGAGCAGCTGTAAATTTTCTCTCAGTTTTGTCTCTTGCATCAAGCTGTGTTGTGGTGAAGCTTCAAGGTATCCGAATCCAAGAACTTTTACATGTCTTCAAATGGTTATGGTGAATAACCATCTTCTGTAAAAAGTCCTCCTCTGGATCTGCAATTACTGTATATACACCACTCCAAGTACTTTGTCCTCTTCAGGATCATAAATTAGTCCCTTCCATTTTAATGCCAACTTACTCATCTGCTAAGTAGGGTCATCAAGATGATTTCCTACCTCCTGTGTATTAAATACTGCTTTTCAGTTATAGTAGCATTTTTGGTATAATTTCAACATGGCAGATTGCTGCGATGCTACAGTAAAAACATTGGATAAATGAGCTGTCAGGTCATTAGCATACACTGCTGGGATAGCCAGGGTGGCAGGTGTCTTAAAAGAATTGTAGTTCATTAGATTGTCCACAGGCAGATCCCTGCCATGTGCTCATCACATTCCCTACAATATTGATAGATGTATTTTATTAGTGGGTCCTTAAGCATTTCATTCAGATGCTCAACCATGCCATTGGACTGAGTATGGTAGGAGAGGTTGTTTCTTAAATCCCTAGCATATTGCCTTAATAAGCTCTTACTCAAACTACCTTGGTCAGTGTGAATAATAGACTGTGGAATTCTATGTTGTTGAATGTAGTCCTGGAAGATGCATTGAGCTACAGCGGTGGCGAACTGATCATTAAGAGCAAATAAGTTGAAATAGCAAGTAAAATATAATCCATTACACCTAGCACATATGTATTGTCCTGTGGTGTAATAGGGATCTCCGTTATGTCTGGTGCAAACATTTGAAATGGCCATGCTGCTTTGATGGACCAGAGTGGAGACCTTTCATGTGGAATTAGTGAGTTTTGGGACAGACAAGATACACATGACTTTTGCATGCACACCTGCGGAACACAACTGCCTGCAAAGAATCCCATTGAATATTAAGATGCAAGGGAATTCATGCCAGAGGCTTGATTTATTTGACCCAAAAGTGGACTCTTTCCACCAGTCTCAATCTGTGATGAGACTGTATTGATGTGGGGGTAATTACATTATTGCTATCATGGGTCATACACGTCAATTGCCAATGTGCGGCAAGTGTCAGGGGGAGCAACTTGCTTGGTAGCAAATTCAGAGACTTTTAATGTTGGTGTGGGTGGCTCAGAAGCTGGAGCTGCAATATTAAGTAAACTGTATACCCTTTCTGTTCACTGGTGCCTCTGGCCTCCAGCAGCATTGGGATACCAGTTCAAAAATTCATTATGCTCATCTCCCTATACACCGCCTACATCAACAGAATTTTTCTTGAAACTGAACAGATGTTTGTGGTCAGTTATGATCTTTCATGGGATGGACCATCACAGTTGGGAGACACAACACTCAGGGGGAGTTACATTTATTTAAACATCAGGGCAGGACAAATACCCCAAGTTCACCACAGACTATAAAGAAGATGCCAGACAAAAAGGGCCTGAAAATGCTCTCTTTCTTCCCATAACTCTTTAATCATAGGTAGCCCATTTTCTTTCATTGTGGGAGACTGTTTACTTATTTATCATGACACACTCCTTGCGGTCCTAAATCTGTGCCAGAACAGAGCCAATGGCATTTTGGTCATGTAATTCCCAGATTCTGTAAGATTTTGTGGTGTAGGTCATTTCTTGACTTTGTCAATATTCTTCAGATCAGGATGAAGACTATCTCTAGAAATTACATGACCTAGAACGTATAACTGTGTGCCAGTTGGCATTTCCCAGGCTTGAATTTCACGCTAGCTCTTCTGAAGCACCTGCTCAAGGCTCTGCATTTGATTACTAGTTAATTCTGTTAGGCTATGCAGTGTATAGTGGAAACCTGCTATACATTTAATTTTCCTGATAAGTTGCTGGGTATGCACTCTGCAGATGTATTGGTAGCAATGGGATTTCCAATTGGGTGAGTTATATAATATAGGCAATTATCTGGAGAAGATCCCAACAACATTGTATTGCATACTAAACAAGGCCAGGATTTTCATTTTCCAGCAAAAGTATTTTCAGAAAATAGTAAACAAGCTGAACAAAATGTACACTCCCTCAAACCAGCAACCCAAGTATGTCCAGCTCCAGATTTCTATGGACCTTTACCAGCTGATTTATAAAGGGGCACTGACAAAGGGGAACAAGTGATGACATGAGGGTTTTTGAAAGGTTCAGTTGGAGGTGGTGATGCCTCATCTTAACTGAAATTCCAGTGAGGCAAATGGAAATTGGAGTTAAGACTGTGATGTCCAATGGAGGGAAGATCATCTCACTTAAAGTCAAAGCAAACTGAACATTCACTAATATCAGTTTGTGCAGGTGTTTTCATTTCAAACTGTTAGTTGATTTTTTTCCCCCTTTTTTTTGGGAGTTTTTACACTGATGACAAATGTCTTGCTTTTATGATTAATCAAGTAGTGATGTGACTGTTTTGAAACTTAAGTTTAGATTTTTTTGGGTCTAAAAGTTAAACTATGAAGCTAGAGATACATGTTCTCATAAGTGTAAACATCATTGTTTCTGTTTTCTGTTATAGTTGTGAACCACTGACACCTGTAAAGTCCAAAGTGGAAAACAGTGTGCTTGCTTTGAAACAATCAAGCTTATCTTTAATGTTTGTCAACTACATAATATACATATAAGTACAAACTTACTTGGAAAACTCTTCCGATGGTCAATCATAGAAAAATCAAAAACAAATCGGTTTCCTGGAGCACAGGAAATTGGTTAGTAATGGTATCTTAGATGTTAACTAAATTAAGAACAATACAACAAATAAATGATTTTGCATATAAAAATGACAATAGTAATGCAGCGGTCATAACTCTGGCCACCGTGACTATGAAACTTAAAATAACTTCAGCATATGACCATGTTTCACTTCTTTAATTGGGACATGTCACAACCTGCAGAAATTGCGAAAAAGAAAAGCCGATGACACAGCTTAAATGCTGACTACATGTGTGCTTCAATGAAATGCCACCAGAAGAAAGAACACATCTAAAGAGAAAATGATTGTGCTGAGATTTGTTATGGTGGGGCTGTTCCTTACAGGTAAGACACAGGCCTTCTTGAATGAGTAACACTGCAGAATTTTAAATCCTGAATAATTCTTTAAGCGCATAACATTTTAGCTTTTGTTACCATTCTTGGTAAATTTGAGGTCATTCTGAATGTATGTTCTGTTGAAAGACATAATAAATGTCCATGCATCTGACAGTGTGAATAAGAGGAGTCTGTTGCCCATTTTTTTTCTCTCAGGTGTCAGTGTTAAGTCTACTACTGTAAACTTCAGAGCCGGAGACGATGCTATTCTGCCTTGCAGCAATGTGGTTTATACTGACTGCTCCTCAACTATGTGGAAACATATCCAGTCAAGAACTATTTCACTGGTTCATCTTGGAAAAATCATAGACTCGGGCAGCACTAAGAAACTGCAAGTGGAAAGTGACTGTTCACTCCGCATTCGTAATGTCAGCGTTGTTGATGCTGGGTTATACGTATGTGAACAGATCATTGAAACATTTAAACATGGACATGATGCAGAAGTTTATCTGTCTGTTCTCATCAGTAAGTCCCCCCCCCCCCTTAAGAAATCCCGTTATTGCTAACATACTCCTGTCATCAAGCTTTAACAAAGACATGCAGACAACTGTTTTACACCTTTCCTATTTCTCCCTCCATACATACATTTATACATTTGTATTTATTCAAGTCATCAAGGATAAATGTTTGCATGTTCTTCTGGTAATCTTAGGATTTTTTTTCTCCTCAATTCCTCAAGGATGGACTAGCATCCTAGGCCGTCTGGGATAGGCTCCCGATTCCTCTGCAACCCCAACCACGATAAGAAACTAGGACATGGATAGATGGAATTATCCAGACTGTTATCCAGCTAACATTAAATGTGTGTGTCATCTCTATTTCACAGCAGATGTCCCGGACACCGGCAAGAATTATTTGAAAAGCAAAGGTATGGTGAAGAAGCCAACTGGACATTTCTGTAACAGTTCTATGCAAACATCTCAACTTTACTTTCACTCTATAATTCAGAGTATCATAGTGTCACCTATTAAAATGTAATGAACTGTAAAAGTCATTAAAATGCAAAAAAGTCTATGCAGACTATACGGCCACTAAAAGCCACTAAAAATTAAAGCTCTTTCAGATTTGGCTTTAACATATCTCACAAATTAACAGTGGAGCAATGTTACAATGGGTCTCTCCTTTCTCTCAGAGCTTCCAGTCAGACTAACAATATTCCTCCTGGTTCTAATCACCCCAATGATCATCGGTGTTTCTCTTTTCATCAAGAGGAGGAACACACTTCGAAGAGGTGAGCAACATCTCTTTCCGTAAGTATTACGTTAAAAAATGAATGTAAGATTAAACCACTGCCCAGTACAGCTGTAAATAGTCTGAAATCAGTTAAATTACGTACATAAATACTCTAAAGTCTCAAACTATACTGTATATGAACTGTAACATCAGTGTACTCTGGTTTTCAAAATTATTAAACTATCTGACAAGTCAATGTGTTTGCATAGACTGAAACTATATTTGGAACAGACCTTGATATTCAAAAACACTGCTTCCCTTATTTTCTCTACAGACCAAGAGAATTCAAATGTCAGTCTTCACATTAGGAAGTAACTTCCTGTTTTCCTCTAAGACTTCATTCTAATAAACCTACCATATCAGTGTGCTCTCAACCAGGACAAAGTGTCTGGTACATAGTAGTACAGAATAGTCACCTTTATTTTTTACTGTAAATTAGGGGTGGGCAACTCCGGTCTTGGAGGGCTGCTGTGGTTGCAGGTTTTCATTCCAGCCAATTCCTGCTTTTACGTGAACCCCAATCATATTTAATCATGCCCTCCATCATTCCATATTTACTGTGTCAAGCAGCATATTCTCAGGAATTTACCTTTTAAGGACTTTTTTAATGGGTAAGATGTTGTGAAATTGCTTCTTAATGTTTACCACTCATATTTCTCCATTTGTCACTAATCGTCGCAGCAGTGGAAATACGTTTGTACGTTAGGTCATTGGTGCTCTTTAGGGCCTAATGAGCAGTAATGACCTAAGGTGTGTTTCCACTACCGTGATAATTATCAATTGACACAGAGCACAAAGAAACTGTAGGTAACACCTTTTTTATTGCGCTAACTTAATGTCCTTTGACAAACTCTGGAGAGCTAAGCTCCCTTTCAGGTTGGTTATTGATTAGTACAGTAAATGTAGAATGATGTAAATAAGGGCATGATTAAATGAGATAGGCATTCACTTAAAAGCAGGAACCCCCTGGAACAAAAACCTCCACCCACAGCGGCCCTACAGGACCAGAGCTGCCCACCCCTGCTGTAAATCCTTGAGTTTAGTTTAGCCATTATATGAACCTCTTTTAATGGATTCTCAGCTAGCATCACTGTACTGTTTGT
>JAACJT020000033.1:203876-242678 GCA_009936485.2 Gymnarchus niloticus | reverse complement strand
TAAATCCTTGAGTTTAGTTTAGCCATTATATGAACCTCTTTTAATGGATTCTCAGCTAGCATCACTGTACTGTTTGTGCTGGGGTCAGTGTCTGCCCAAGTAGGTTTTCTTTTTGTCCATCTCTCTTCTATGAAGAATAACGAGACTTTCAAATGGGTGCGTTTTCCAGTTCCAGTCCTGCAGACACAAGCAACAACAGGGTTTTGCTTTGGCCCAGCATTGACATCAAAATCAGTTTATCAACTTACAGTACAACCAACTCCTTGAGTGTTTAAATTAGGTATGTTACTGCACATCCACCCATCAAATTTGATATAAACTTGCACACACAAAAGAAAATGTTTGAATGTTAGTAACAGAAAATGTTCAAAGTTCTGCAAGGGGAAAATAAACATCATTAAAGCCATTGATATAAGCTTGTAAAAGATAAAGGAAAGTGGCAGTGTTTCTCTTAGTTTGTAAATGTGTTTAACCAAGGGAGGGACAAGCAAAACCTTGTATCATTACATTTCATGAATCACACTAAATGGAAGCTTAAACACCCCTCAAAAAGAACTGCACAGAAATCAACAGCAGAGGCATTAGGTGTGTTTCTGACTTTCTAGTGTAAACGTATATATCTTGTGATGGAGCATCCCATTCAGGATGTCAAGGCCTCATGTCTTGTGCTTCATGAGATAAACGCCAAGCTTGCTACAGTTGTACAATAGATGATGTTATACCATGGATGTATACAGCATGGCATAGACATGATTTTCAAATAAATACAGTTTCCATATCAATCGTTCACTTTTTTTTTTTTGACATAATTTTCCAAAATGTTACCACAACAATCCAGTGAAACTCCAAAGAAACTCTGAAACCTTTATATAAAACATCACAGACTAAATTTGCGGTGGATTGGAGACCTGCCCGGGGTGTACCCCACCTTTCACCCGAAGTTGGCTGGGATTGGCTCCAGCTTCCCCGTGACCCTTATGGATAAGCGGCTAAAGAAGATGGATGGATGGATGGATCACAGACTAAATGACACACAATGTCCTCTTGTTAAGCAACAAGACAACACTTCAGCGTCCCATGCCAGTGTACAGGAATCCCCTGAGCAGGCTGAGCCAGCTAGTTCTTCATTTTGAAGTGCATCTAAAGTGTACTAGGAAATATAAACAAGACTAAAAGCATTAAAAAAAATTAAAAAGATGTCTACAGGTAATAAATGCAGTAGGAAAATAAATTATGGGTCCTATCCATTTACACAAGCTATCAGCACTGTAATGACTCAAGCGACTTTTTTTTTCTCACCATTTTTCTCTTTGTTGCACATCAGGCCACCTGTCCCCGCCAAACAATCGGTTGGCAACAATGTCTACTGTAAATGCCACGATCCAGTATTTTGACAATTTTTATCACCAATCCAATTTTGAGCCTACACTTAACCCAAAGCACTGCATCATCTGACTATGTGTAGAATGTCATTTATACCTTCTACAAGTACTGTTTTCCAAGGATAACACTGAATTGTCTTCATAAATGCACGTTAGATAATACAAACAGTGAAATGCAGATGGGAATTGCAGACAATAGATACTCATTTAAGTTAGTAGTTCTAAAAACGTTAAAACAATGCATGTACTCAACTATGAAAAATGACGTTTAAAAAGTCATGCAAATAACAATAATAACTTAAGACTACATATTGGTGCCTCTCCCCTCTAGCGGTTAGGATTAAAATATCGAAACCGTTCGGTACGGGGAGCTTATTTGTAAGACTCTCCTGTCACACCCCAGAAACATGCACTTTTAGCAAGCTGGGGCCTCCAGAATGCACACAACGTGTGGTTATATATGCGAGCGTCAGCGTCCAATAATCAAAACTGTCCAACACTTGTTATAAATAAAGTTGTTCAAAATAACGCATGCGCATTTCGAAGATGACGTTTACGTGCGCGTTCACGCACTCAAGGTGCAACAGAGTAGCTGGCGAGGTGCTTGAACAAAATGGGTGCGATTAACATTATTACGTTCACTGAATAATTTATATGAGAGCACTGAGTAAACATATTACTTCCTTTACCATTATCTGTTGTTGGACCGGCTTTATTGTGATCCCTGAGAGGCCCTGGTTTAGTATTCCATCATGTACCCCTCTTGGGGAAATTATGGCGGTGGTCATCAGCCTCCTTCGGGTCCTCCGCAGCATTTCGGAATGAGACCTCCGCATTTACGGGGACCGCCGCCTCCAGGAGGGGTGTTCGGTGGCTACGGTGCTCCAGCGCCTGCGGCACCAGCGTCCACTTTCTCCAGTTTCCGGGAGCAGCATCTTCAACAAATGCAGCAGCTGCAGCAGCTGCATCAGAAACAGCTTCAGTCAGTGCTGCACAACAACGGACCGTATGGCGGCAGTACTGCCGGCGGATCTTGGCAGGGTACTGGCGCAGGGTATTCGCTTTCTGGTCCCGGTGCTCCGTCTTCGGGATATCAAAGCCAGCAACAGCCCAGAGGCCCTCCGTTCCCCGTCCAGCAGGAAGCTCAGCAGCCGGCACCATCATTAGTGCACCAGAGCAACTGCAACACTTCAGCGTCCCAGGCCAGCGTACAAGAATCCCCTGAGCCGACTGGTTCCGCCCCCTCGGAGAAGGATGAGAAGCCCGACTTCTCCACCATGACCTTACAGGTGAGGAGGTCCATTGACTGGTATTAGCTAGCATGACAGACATGTACTGTACTTCTTTGTATTTGACACAAAGTCCTTAAGTGAAATCTGTATTCATTAAATACGTTTATTGACCAATAAAGCATTGCATCAAATAATTACAACCCCAACGCCACTTGGGCATATTTGAATGAATTGATTTGGTTATGATAAGTAATTTTCAGAATTTAAATAATGACCTGTGTCATTGACCTGACCGCTCTTCGTTCCCGTTTTTCGGGAACCGCTAATAACTCAAAGGACCGTAAATACAGTGTAGATCACTGTCGGGAACACTCTCCCGGCGCTGGTTCGTGGATTTCAGCCGTATGTACTTCGGATGGGTCGTCCAGAACACCACTGTTAGGATCCCGGTAGATCTTTATTAAGGTTCAAGCAAATTACACGACATTCCACCTAAATTCTAGAAGATTCTATAAGATTGAGGGCCTTTTCTACAACCTGTTCAGTTCATCTGTTCTGTTAGAGGCCTATCATTCCTGATTTCTTGAATGGTTTAGCTTTACCTTGATGTTTGTTTCTTGTGTATACACAGTAGCAACAAATCCTTTCTAAAATGCTTCATAATTAGGAGCAGCAACAGTACTGGTACAAGCAGCACCTTCAAAATCTGCAAAGGCTGAAAAATGAAAAGGCCAAACAGAACCAGAACAATGGAGGAAGCCAACAGGCGCCTAAAAATCAGACCTCAGCTGCCCCTCCACCACCAGTGGAACCTCCTAAAAATGCTCCCCCTCCGCCTCCCCCCAAAGAGGAACCCCCACCACCTCCTCCACCAGAAGACTCCAAGGTAAGAGAGGATGAAACTGTGACAAAATGTAAATCATGCTTGTGATTTAAATGAATAATCTCTAGCACTTTGCAACCACCTTGCTTAACTGTCTGTATTTTGCTTTTAAACTGGTCTTGAAAACAGCCTGTGGTTAGGTTGCTGAATGAAGTGATACATTTCAAGCAACATTTTTAATTATATTTGAGCTCATTCAGTGCCAGTCTGCTGTACAAAAATTCAGGTCGACACGTTTTTTTGTCTGGGTGAGATTTGTCAGTCTGAAGCATCATTATGAAAATGTTTCAGTGATTAAAAACTTTTCTGTCATTGTAATTTGTGGTTTTTGGAAATCATGGCAAATTTTCTGTTTAAAATTAGTAATTTCAAATGCTTCTAGTCGGGGATGAAAAATGTCAATGTTTTGCTCCTTTAATGTTTAACTAGAGTAGTTTTCTGTGTAATATAAAGTTCTGTGTGAGTTTCGCTGTGCTCAGACGGCAACTTTCATTGAAGCTTGAATACATATCCTGTGTAACTCTCCTGCCTTGTTTACCCTATAAAGTCTATTATGTATGCATCATACATTGATGATCAAAATATTTAACTCCCATAAACTGGAGCTGTCATTTGTCTGCAAGGTCAAATCATTGTGCATTATTTTCAGTTTTTTTTAAGCCTGCAGGATGAATTCTGCAGCAACCAGGAATTGGTCTAGTTAATTAAAATAGTTCATTTTTGCTCCAGCTTTTCTCCCCTAAGAAACAGCTTTTGAGAATAATGAGTTCTGCAATATAATGGCATGTACGAGTAGCATATTGCTTATTGTCACTGAATACAGATATACAAGTATGTCCATCTAAATAGCCGCTGTTCATTAAAATTTATAGTTTAATATTAAAATGGGAGAGGTGGTGGAGGACAGGGCGGCCTGGCGTGCTGTGGTCCATGGAGTCGCGAAGAGTCGGACACGACTGCGTGGCTCAACAACAACAACAAATTAAAATGAGAATACTCAAAGTGGTTTAGACTTACCTGGTTTATCCAGCAGATAAAGTGAACGAAGGTTTGAGTGTTCTTTAAGCATGCTCACAATGAGCCGGGACCTCAGATTTTTTGTGTGTTTAATGTGTTTAAATGGCCAGTTATTTTATGGTGACCTAAAGATCAGGCATTTCAGATATACATGAAACAAATAGATTTGCCTTTTACGTAAAGTTAGGCTAAATTGTAACTTTAAAGCAAATTGTATTCTGTATTTTCTGTGTTGTTCTTCAATTTTTCAGTTTCAATAGAAAAAAAAAAAAAACCTGCTTTGTAAAAGGGAAGAAAACCTCTTTTCTCATGGCAGATTAAATCTTATCGTTTAGTTTAGAGGTTGAGTATCCACGTCATTCCAAATAGCCCCTCCAATTTATCCCTAGACTGCAGAATTTCTCAAGTGTTGGTGTTTGTTACATCCACGTCATATATTTAACGTGCATATATATTATTGAAGTGGTGTGAATTTTGGAACCTTGTTTTTGGTCCATTGACCATACATAAGGTAATGCCTGCACAGAAGTTCACTAAGCCGAAAATACTTTTTAGCCAGAAGAGATTTGATGAGACCTTGGAGTGCACATTGTCAGTACATGCTCGGCATTCATGTATGTAGAAATTCACATGTAGTGACACACAAGGGTCTCTATTGTGTATTTCACATCACCATCGATTCACAGCAAATGTTATGCAACCTAATGTATGAATAGACGACTCATTGGAATACAGCAACAACTAAACACTTTGTGTCAAATTATAAGAAGCAGCAAGCATGCTGTGGTCTTCATAAATTCAGTTACTTGTATCAGTTTATCGATATTTTATGTTAATTGGATAAAAGAATGAAAAACCACCACTGTGCAGGATTGATTTTCTCCCCTTTTCACCATTGGTATAAATGAAAACTCTTGGTTGAATGATAGATGTTGTTGTTTTTAAAGCTAGCAAAAAATTATTTTGCCTTTCCATGTGAAAGATGGTACCAGTGGTTTTGACAACTGAAATAATCTTCACACATGATCTTGTTTTGTTGGCTGTAAAAGTTTTGTTCATCTAATAGTTTTTGCTGTTCAGCATTAAGTTCCATAGTATCTGCCATTTAAATTTGTTTTATTATAATTTAACTTTTGTGACGAAGTCTCTTTTTAGCGATTAACATTCTCAGATTGTGTAACACCAAGGGGGAAAAGTACAGCTTGAGTAAAGATTTAAAATTAATTGTAGTTTTTAATGTTAATAAAAAATGAGCTAATGTTGTGAACTAACAACCAAGTATATTCCAATTTCTCAAGTGTAACGTACTGCAGTAGCACTGGGTAAAGAAGGGATAGGGAAGTATTCCTTCTGAATCATGCAACAATTTATGTCTTGTCCTAATATTGTTATCCAAGTGTCTGTTTCAAGTTAACGTTGAAAAAGTAATCCTGACGGATTTTCAAAATGAGAATGAAATAAGGACAGTGGGATTCATCGAAATTTCGAAAATGCTCCATCTTCTCTATTGTATTGTGTGGTTCCCCTACATCAGCTGTTGATTTCTGTCCTGATGGTGTTGAATGCTCTGATTGGCCTGTGTTGCTCTCTGCTTTGCTGCCTTACACATACAAGCACCGTTATTTTATTACACGCTTGTCCCTATTAGGATGGCATTAAGTACAACAGTCACATCTTACATCGTCAAATTGCGTCTGAATCACAAAATTGAATTCTTAACTTGAATTTCTGTTAACAGATGTAAAAAATTTTTTTACTAAAACGATGAGAACCCCTTTATTTTGGTTATGGAAATTATGATTTGCATACTATTTTAATCATATTTTACTTCCAAAAATAACATCAAGGTCTTCTACAATTAGCTTTGTGTGGAATTTAGCTGGGAATGCTCACATAACATGCCATGATATCGGTTTCACGTCATTGAGAATGAGATGTTAAAATGCTGCCATGACAACCAAACAGTAGGTTTTTTTATTAGTCATCCTAACCTAAGTTATATGAAGCCTTTTAATATTGGGATAACTTCCCATTTAATCATCATATTAACTTTTTAATTTAAGACTTCCTCTGTTTATAGTGCCAGGTCTAATATAGAGGATGACTGAAAGGCAAATACTGAGCTTTCCTTTTTTTAATCAATTCCAGTGTTACGTCTCATTTGGTTTACCTCTTGATACAGCTTTTCATTTCTGGGGTCCCAGGCCATCAGGTGTAATTTAGACTTGTGCACGACACAGTTAATGTGTTACTATGGTACATCCTGCTGAGCAGCAGTGCCATAATCACTACAGCACATGGTAACGTTTCTGCTACTCCTTAACTTAAATTTTAGTGTGGCGCCTCATAACCTCTTTAACATAACTCCTGAGCAGCGACCTAAAGGAGCACACCTCTCCTGTGACTTTTGGATGGGCGTCCCGCAGCCTTGCTTACTAATTCCTGTCCTGTAATCCCTTTCGCATGCAGTCTATCATCACTCCCCCCGGTGACCCGGCAGAAGCGGCTCGCCTGCAGCAGCTGCAGGCGGCTGCAGCTCAGTGGCAGCAGGCCCAACAGCAAAGGGCAGGCTTCCAGTACCAAGCGCTGATGCAACAGCATGCCCAGCTGCAGCAGATCCTGCAGCAGTACCAGCAGTTTATTCAGCAGCCCGCACATTTACAGGTAACACATCCAGGACATTAATGTTTAGTTTGGTGTGTTTTTTTTTGTCACACTTTGTTTTCTTAATGGAAGAAGATATGGCGGCATTCTGAATGTGCTGCCTTTGTTGCCTGCTTCAGACTATGCCTGTGGACATGCAGCTGAGACACTATGAGATGCAGCAGCGGCAGTTCGCCCCAGTGTATCAGGAGTGGGATCGACAGTTCAAGCTCTGGCAGGAGCAGTTTCAGGCCTACCCGCACAAGGACCAGCTCAAAGAATACGAGGCGCAGTGGAAGCAGTGGCAGGAGCAGATGAAGTCCACTTCTCTGCACCTGCAGGAAAGGGTCACAACCATGCGGACAATGCAGAATCAGTATGGCACCGCCCCGTTCGGGGGGATGATGGGCATGCCACAGTACAGGCAATACAGGCCCCCTGCATCAGAGGGGCTGTTGCCCTCCCCCCATCCTGTGACCACACCTGCCCCACCCCCTTCAAAAGTGGAGTCAGGCCCACCGTCGGGTTCGCTGTCACAGAGTCCCCGACCTCCAGTGCCACTTCCTTCAGGTCAAAAGACGACACAGGGCCTCTCTTCTGGACCTCATGTGTCACCCCCCACAACTGTAGAACCTCGACCCCCAACTCCTGTGGCTCCTGGCAAATTAGCCTCTTCACCTTCAGGTCCCACACCATCTCCAGTTCCCACTTCAACTCCACCTATTGCTCCAGAAGCTTACTCTTCCCCTGCACTAGCAGTGAAGCCCCTCCGGCCACCTGGTCCCCAGTCTCGATTTGAAGGCCCGAGGGCTCCCAGGTGGTTTTATACATTTAAATAAAGCACCTTTGTTATAAATTCTGTATTTAGCATCCAGATTAATAAATATATTTTCTTCCAGGTTTGAAGGTCCTAGAGGAAACGGAGTCCCAAGGTTTGAGCCGCACCAGAGATTTGGTCCCCCGCCTCGATTTGAACCACGTCAGCGA
Source organism: Gymnarchus niloticus (assembly GCA_009936485.2). Lineage (NCBI taxonomy): Eukaryota > Metazoa > Chordata > Actinopteri > Osteoglossiformes > Gymnarchidae > Gymnarchus > Gymnarchus niloticus. The sequence goes on along the minus strand of JAACJT020000033.1, from coordinate 234,534 downwards.
TTTGATCAACCGCCAAGGGGAAACCAAGCATTGCAGTTTGGTGCTCCAGCACGGTTTGAGCCACCTGTAAGACAGAGTCCTCCGACACGTTTTGAAAGACCACCTGTACCTCCTCAACCCCCAGTGCATGAACCTCCATCTCAGCCTGATCTTTTGTCAGATAAAAGCTCTCAGACAAGTACAGGTCAGACACCATTGAACTGCCAGCCTAAAACTGAACTTGGTGACCTACCCAAAACGGCAGCAGAGGATTCTAAAGCTGCAGGCAATTTGGGCTCCCAGGAACTCGTATCAGATGACATTTTGGACTCATCAGATGGCTTTTTTGTTCAAAGTGACCCTATCCCACAAACTACAATAAAACCGGATCCTCAAAAGAAACCTGTCCAACTGTGTGAGGACACGGGCAAAAAAGAGAAACCAGCATTGGATGCAGTTAAAGTTTCAGAGTCCACGGTGGCCCTACTTCCACCAAAACCAGCTTCCATAAATGTAAACAATGGTGACACTGATCAGGTTGGAGGACCAGTCAGAAACAGTGTTGGTACTGGGCCGCCTCAAAAGCCAAAGGCCCCTGCACTGACCCCTCCTAAACCCGATATGTCGAAACCCCCACCAACCTTCCCTCATGTGGACAATGAAGTGGCACCACCGCCAATGGGGCGTGGCAGAGGGCGGGGGATGTTGCCCACACCTATAAGAGGGCGGGGCCGAGGACACCCAATGGGTCCCCCTTATGGGTTTGGACCTGGCAGTAATTTGCGGGGAGAGGATATGGAAATGCCACATCACAATTACAGAGCGAAGGAGGAGGCACCGGAGTGGCAGGATACAGAGGCCGGTGCGGAGGAGACATGGGCGCATGAAGAAAATGAACATTATCAAGAGGAATATTACGAAGACCCTGGAAGACGGGGGCCGCCACCACGTAGAGAACCTATTGACATGCCTTCCAGGGGGAGGCCATGGGAGGAGACCCAGCCTAACTACTGGGGGCAGGGGGAGCATTATTGGGGAGAAAGGAGGCCCCTGTTACGTCACAGACCCCCATTTCCACCAGAGGATGTTCGGCGTCCCCCGCACCCGCGTGGTTTCCTCCTTCACGGCCCAAGGCGGCCACCCCCTCCGCCTCACGAGGTCATGGAGCGGCGGCCCCCACTCATCGTGGAGCGAGAGCCGCTAGGCCCCCCCCATCACCGTGAACATGAGCCGCGCTGTCCGCCGCCACACCATGATATGCCAGAGAGGGACGTCAGGCGGCCACCTCCCCCACAACAGAGGGAAATGCCGGACATGGAACACAGGGGACCCACACCATTCCACCACGACCCCGGCGAGAGGGAGACGGGATGGCTGCGTGCTCCCCATGAGCGGGATCCAAGACGGCCCCTGCACCCACATGATGGCATGGAGAGGGACCAGCGGTGGCACGACCCAATGGAACGGGACATGTGCCGACCTGCATCCCATGAGTCTGGTAACGGTGACCGGAGGTTTGAACAGGGTTATGTGGACGAGTATGGCCCAGAAGGCGAGGACTACCAGCCGCAGAACTATGAGCCCGAAGAGGGTCGTTACGGCCTTCGGGGTGAGTGGGACGCTGAATGCCAGGAGAGGGAATACCAAAACGCCTACCCACCTTACCCCCAGCGGGGTCCACCAGAGCGCTTTCGCAAAGACCAGTGGGGGGATGAGAGGGAGCGACCATACCCCTATGAGGGAGATACTGGGGAGCGGGGTGAGTTACGGGTGAGGGAGTACCCGGTAGGAGACTCAGCATATCGGCGAGACGGACCACCGTCATCCTCATACCCTCCACCTCCTCCAAGGCAGACACGTGACTGGGAGCAGCCCTTGCAAGAGAGGGGCTTCCACCCCGATGCAGAGCGCCGGACCCCGTTCGAAGCACGTACAGAACCCCACCTCGAGCTGCAGCCGCCCCCTGCTGTTCCCGGGGCACCTGGCAGCCTGCCAGAGCCTCCAGTTGAGCAGGCATCCCCTGGGACAGGAAAGGGCATTCTGGCTCTGTCCCAGAGGCAGCACGAGATTATTCTGAAAGCTGCTCAGGAGCTCAAAATGATCAGGTAACTACAACTGGCATGCTAATTCAACATTGTTCGTTTTGCTTGTTTTAGAGTTTAAGGTTTGTGTCTGCAAATGTAATGCATAAGCCCTGGCTTAATAGAAGAGTCATGTAAAATTAAATAGCTTTTAGAGCACTCAATATGACATTTTAGCTTCCTAGCTCACTGTTTTATGATCAGCATGTTGTGTTGGCAGAGAACTCCAGGAGAATAAGAATGCAATGGGTGAATTCTCCAAACCTGGGATGGCAGAGCCAAAGCCTGAGATCCACGAGGGTCTCCTGGGATTGGAAATCCCCCCAGAAGTCAGGAGTGCCCTGCAGGTAAACCTGCCAGACTGGGAACACACCCCATTTCATTTGGGTGACTCTTTCTGGGCAGTGTGGTTAGATTGCTCATTGATGTGTCAGGTTAGGTCATTTACACACTGAATGTTCTTCATTAACACCGTTGGGAGTTTGTTTGGAATAGTTCTGGTGAGTTTGTTTGCCTCAGGCTACATCAGCTGTGCTTGTTTTTCCATAGTGTTTTAATCTGTCTTTTTCTCAATATATAAAGGCATGGATAATTTTCCATATTTCCATCTTTCACTGGATTAGCTAACATCAGCCGTATTGGAAAAGTCTTACCTCATGTTATGTTATATTTGACGGTCAAATGAAGTTCAAATTCTGTTGTAATATTTAATTTTCCCTTCAGGCCACCAGCCTGCTGCCTGATGCAAGGCAGCCCACTGCTGGTCCAGTAGCAACATGGGATACTGGAGCTGCAGCCCCAGCCTCAGACCCAGGGTTCTTGGTATCGCAGGCACCCCAGCCTGTGCCCCCCAAGCCTCCAGTAATCTCCAGGACAGTGGACTATGGACATGGTCATGGTAAATGCACAGTTAACCACTTGCTTAGCTCAGCCAATAAGGATTTGTGTATATATAGATACAAGTGAATCTAGGATTTGTTGTGAATGAATTCCCAGGCTCCCGGCTCTTTAAACAATCGGTCCCAATTCCTGATCATTCACAAAGTAATGAGTCCCGATACGGAAAAGCAAAGAACTCAAATCAAAATGACAAAAGATATTCGGGAACATGGTTTCTGGTGAAAGTAAAACATTCTCCACATAGTCCACATGCTTTTAAGTAATTCCAGATCACCTAACGATAAATCTTTTTATCAATTCTATTACTGTATTCAGTAACAAAACTTAAATACATATTTGCAGGCCTGATGTTTATACTTTTTCACATTTATTTCTATAGCAGGCTCTCATTGCAGTAGTTTCAGATCACTTTAATGTATTCTGGATCACACCAGGTATTGTTCAAAGAAAGAATGCTCTCCTGGAACACCAAGAAGTTGTCTGACATTGTTTCTGTCAGACAAATGTAATGATATGAAACCCACTACTAAATTGCTGTAAAGAAGAGAATTGCTGTAGAAATGCCAACAACAAAAATGCAAGGAAACCATGAGATCAGCTGCCACCAATAAGTTTAGGCCTGAAAATGTAAAAATGAAATGAATAAATGTAAACATGTAAAAATATCACCTAAAGCCCCAATGCCTTTGGTTAACTAGTATGTAAAAACACTTGGTGGTAACAAAGCAAGAATTTTACAGTAAAACTACGTAAATAACTTCACGTACAAACATTTGAAACGTAAATACTTTTCACCAAATTTTAAGACATTAATATTTGGAGCTGCTTGATCAACTGTACTTTAACTCAGAATGTTTAAGCCACTTCTTCTAAAATGTTATTCGCATGCCAATCAACATATGATGGACCAGGAGAAGGTGGACGAACGTAACTTTGTCTTGAGGTTGTGGAGAAGGAAGCCAATCTGTTTTGGATCTATTTTCTTCAGTTTATTTTTGGGTGGAAAGGTTATCATGCCAACATTTGCAAACAACTGTGATCGAATAGTAGTTATAACACTACTGTAGCGGAGACCACTCATTGATCCGGCTCGAAGGACCAAATGTAGCGGAGACTGCTCTTCGTTCCCGTTCTGCGGGAACCGCTGATAGCTCAAAGGACTGTAAGTACAGTGTAGGTCACTGTCGGGAATACTATCCCGGCGCTGCTCGTAGATTTCAGCCGTCCGTACTTCAGAACACCACTGTTAGGATCCTGGTTGATCTTAATTAAGGTTCAAGCAAGTGACACGTCCACGTGAACACAATATGAAGTAAGCCTTTCCAACATAGACGAACTCCAACTCTTACTGTACCTCTAACACTAACTCTAGCTATCGCTCTTGCACTACTTCTAGCGCTCTCTGCCCTCTACCTCTCCTGAAATTGAACTACATATATACTCTTAGGATCTCATCACTGAGGTGATGAGAATACTATAATGACTATGGTTCTCCGTAACCTAGGAGATCATTGTGAGGAACAGTTAAGGTTTATGGTACTTAATGAGAGCAGTAGAACCCAACATTCTACCTAAATTCTAGAAGATTCTAGAAGACTGAGGGCCTTTTCTACAACTACTGATTAGTCAAAAATGGAGTTTTAAAAAAAAATCCAGCCAATCAGATTACGTGTTTTATTACTATTAAGCATAATATCGGGATAACTGGATCAATTTCATACAGTCCTCAATTAGTATGTATGCATCCCGTGAGATGCACATATACTGAATTGGTGCAGTTTTGTCATTTTTTTTTTTTTTTGTTGTGCATCTTGGACACGCGACACGGCTAGTTTAATCTTTATGTGTGTGTATCTGTGTATGTTTTGTGTGTAATTAAATTGGGATTACATATTACTAATTTGAATATTTCACAAGTGTTGACAGCAGTGTCCCGGCCAATTAAGAAATTAGTATGTCAATTTGCACTCAATTTAAAGCATAGTGTTAGCTTTTAAATGTTACAAATATTTGTTAATTTATTGTAGGAATATTAAATAGCTATGTGGAGTGTTGGGCAACACTTTGATAGACAACTGTACATGTTGCAAAGCTCTTAGTCTTAAAATGCGTATGGGGACCGTCAGATTAATATTTTTTTGAATGTCAGATACCTATGTGACTGGGTCTTTGATTTCTGCAGTGAAATAGCCCATACTTAGGATTTTTGTCACCTGTGTACCTACCATTGTAACTCCTAGGGTGGTGCACGGCTGTGATAGTGATACAAAATTTACTTCAACTGATTGTTTTTTTCTTCAAAGAGTTAAACACCTTCATAACAGAGGCCTTGTTTTTCTGTACTGATTGGGTACCTTCTGGATTTTTAAAGCAGCCTTTAAGATCAGTTGGGTTGTGTGTATTTTTTGTTTAGCTGGAGGATAAAAATATTGAATAGTAGACTAATAGCTAAGCTTGGTGTACTTTATTTTTGTATCTTTTCATATTTCTAATTGAATTATTAGAATCAAAAACACATCTGTTCTAGCCAGTGCCTAATATTACCCATATTTGAAAAATGGTCAGGTGCTAATTTCAGGCCCTGAGCTTGAGTTTGTGAAATGTCTTTCAGATGCTGGATCCACAGTGGAACGGATATCGTATGGAGAGAGGATCGTGTTGAGGCCAGACCCTCAGCCTGCAGAGAGACCTTATGAGAAAGGTTTGTCTTGGCATCACTCATTTCCCTCTCCTTATGTACCTGTCAGGAATGTTTGGTAAACTTCAGCTTCCATTTCGAAAGGCAACATTATCTCCATGTCGGACTCTTTCCTCTATGGTTACAGTAGCTTTATGTATGGTAATCAACATTTTATGCTCACACCTACTCTCAATATCTCACAATAAGCTAGCATAGTGAAATGTGATATTTCAAACAAATGGCACATTTGTACTTAAGTTTTGCTTGTTATTAGCAATTTCAGTGTATTTAAATGGATTTTCTGTCACTCTCCAAATTTGTAAACTCACTTGAAATGCATTTTAAAATTTATTTTAAATATTTTTTTAAAAGAGCCTCTTGGCCCAAGAGACCCCTACGACCGAGACCCTTACTACGACAGGCGTCCCGATCTGTACCTTGACCGGCGGGATTATGCCAGGGACCGGGATCGGGACCTGTACCGGGACAAGCCACCTATGGACTATGACCGGGATCGTTATGAGAGGGAGAGATACCCACGAGATGACAGGTGCAGGCTGTGTTCGCGCTGGCTTTGCATTGGTATTTCTTCAGTGTACGTGCCATATCCACATGGCTGGTAGACATGGTCTGTGATAATCATACCCTACTTTTTCCTTTGTTTCCCTCCCCCTTTAATCACAAGCCAACATTCCATGATGGTTGATGGAAGGTATGGATCCTTGTATCATGCAGTTTACTTACACATTGCTTGAAAGTAGTTAATGGCCGAGACATGTGTGATTGAGCTTGTTAACATTTTGAGCTCTTGTGCTTTGGTTTGCAGGCTGCCTCCGGGACCTCCGCCTCGCCCAGCTGGCTTCAGGGAGAGAGAGCTGCGGGACAGCCGGGAAAGCCGAAGCAGCCGGGACAGGGAGGACCATTTCGGGAGGGCGCTTTACGATCGACCCCCTTATGACCGCTTGCCTGAGCGTCCTCCTTTTGAGCATGTACCTCTAGGATATGGTGGTAAGAAAAAAGGCTTTGATTGAATGGTGTGGCCAGATTTAATTTATGTGATAGAAAAAGCTATGCACTAAAACCTCTTTTTAATTATTTTTCCTTAACTCAATACATAAAAACTACCACTAAGTTATCGGGCTATTCAGCCTATCAGCCTTTATAAGTCACTGTTGTCATTTGACAGCATTAGATTTTGCTTATGCTGGTCTTCCTTCCAAGGATAGATGACTGTGGTCTAGGACCTAAATGAAAATGTGCATTTTGATGCAAGTCTGAGCAGTACTGCATCTGGCCATTTGTCATCTAGCCGACCGGAGGAGCTACCCCGAGGAGCGACTTCCTGTTCCTCCGCCTTCGTTACCACCTGCACCTCCCGCTCCACCGCGAGTGGAGAAGAAGCCTGAAACAAAAAATGTGGACGACATTCTAAAACCCCCTGGCAGAGAGAGCCGTCCAGAAAGGGTATACATTCTATTTTACCCACAATTCTCTACCCTTTTTTTTTCTTGTACGTTTCTAAATTGTATTGACGTGACTAAATTGTGAGCTTTGTTTTAACATCATAATTTATCCTTAAATTCTTTCAGATTGTAATTATAATGAGAGGCCTACCAGGCAGTGGAAAAACCCATGTAGCCAAACTGATTAGGGTGAGTCTTGTTTTCCATGTATTATAGCTAATTTGTGCTATTAAGCTACAGGCTTCACAATCAGTTGTAGTAGCATGAGAGTGCACAAGATTTGAAGTTCATGATTTTCCTTTTAAAGGATAAGGAGGTGGAATTTGGTGGTGCCCCCCCTCGAGTTCTTGGCTTGGATGATTATTTCATGACAGAAGTAGAAAAAACTGATAAGGACCCTGACACAGGAAAGCGTGTCAAAAGGAAGGTGCGTTCGGCTGCACTGCATGAATGCTGCGGCGAAATAGTTATGGTTCAGACCGGGATCTGAGTGAGCAGGTTATTCAAGGCAGGGATGTCTTCTGTCCTTCAGGTCTTGGAATATGAATATGAACCTGAGATGGAAGACGCGTATCGCAGCAGCATGCTGAAAACTTTTCGGAAGACACTGGATGATGGCTTCTTTCCATTTATCATCATTGATGCGATAAATGACAGAGTGAAATACTTTGATCAGTTCTGGAGTGCAGCCAAGACCAAAGGCTTTGAGGTAAGTTAACATCATCTAGTAAACATTTTTGTTTAAATGGAATCAGGTAAAGGTTTTTCCACAGTAAATGTTTTGATAGCTTAGGTTTATTTACAATTCGATATTCCCTGATGTTCAATTGCTCAAATGTACGAAAGCCTCTCTTTCCTGGTCTTCTTTCTATCGACATTTATTTATTTATTTATTATTGATCATGTAGTTCAATGCCTCACAAACAATCCATATGTGTTCTTGCATTTCATTGGTTTCTGAAACATTTGGGGAGAAATGAAACATCGAACTTTTTTTTTTTTTTCCCTCAGGTTTATCTGGCTGAAATTACTGCAGACAACCAGACCTGTGCGAAGAGAAACGTCCACGGGCGAAAGCTGAAGGATATTACCAAGGTTTGCTTGGAACCACATCAGAAGTGCTTGGTTGCCTTAGATGTTCACTTCAGATTTTAACTTTTTTATTTTTCTTCCTCCTTGTATAACAAAGGAAACAATATTCATGTTTGTTTTTTTTTCCCTTTGAGGCAAATTAGATCTTATGGGGACTCAGGTAACTGAGGTATCATAATTATATAATGGTCATCCAACTTCAGACTGCTTATCCTGGTCTGGGTTGCAGGGTCCATAGTCTTTAATTTTTTGTTTTCATTACTGTAAATGTCTTTAACAGCTGCATGAATACAAATTTACAAAATTCACCCCATTTTCAGCTTTATTTAATGTAACTACTACTGCAGTTTTATTATTCGCAGAAGGTGCTGTTTCACACTGTGTGTAGGGACACTGTCTGACATCTGTATTGTGTGAGGTTCTCACTCATTGGGTTAAGCTTTTTTTTTTTTTTTTTCTTGCAGACCAGGATTTTAACACTGTAATATGGAATATCCATTTTCAATCATAATTCTGATGACAGGTGGAATATTCCCAGTTCAGCCATAGAATAACGTGCCAACCTTCTGTTTTGGTGACTTGCAGATGGCCAGTAGCTGGGAGCCTTCACCTCGTCACATGGTACGCCTGGATATAAGGTCCTTGTTACAGGATGCTGCCATAGAGGAGGTACAGTCTGGCAACAGTTATGCATACACAAAGTAGTACAATATTTCTGTGATTCTCTAGTTAATATCCTCGTTTATACAATTTCCATTCAATGCAGTATTTTTAATACTTGTATATGTGTTTTAAAACGTAAAAGCTGGCTTTGTGATTTGATTTAAGGTCCTGTTATTACTCCTGGTCCCTAGGTGGAGATGGAAGATTTCAACCCATCTGAGGAAGAGCAGAAGACTGAGCCGTCAGCGGCAGCCCCTGAGGAGGAGGAAGGCGATTTGGTAGGACAAAAATCCACTTTGCATGTCTTTCCAGCATCACATGCTTCACTAGCATTATCATATGTTTGTTTTAGCCTTGTTGGTCATAGATATTGGTATAGCACTAGCAAATTAGAAATAAGTTTTGGTTGCATTGCCATTGCAGTATGTTTTTTCCTATCTTAATGTAGATATTACTTTGCTGCTTTACCTTCAGTTTCTCAGTAGGTTACTGGTGAGTTACAACATTTCAAAATAGTCTAGATTAAAAATTGTATTAAATCAAATATCCATTGATTAATTACAATGACTGGAAACATAATCCAAATAAAGTTTAAGACAGTAATATTCTATATGCTTAATCTTAAAATACTGACTACACCAACCGTTTTCTGTTTTATCAATTGCTTTTAAATTTAAACAACAGTCTGAAAAACCCTTTCGTCTTTTGAAATCCTCACTAGGTATTTCCCCCCCAGTGAAATCACTTATGTTGACCATTTTGTTTTCAATGGCGGGGAAACAGTATTCCCATGAAGTTTATCCTGCTTGTACCACATTTCAGTCCAGCACCTGTATTGCCTCTGAATTCATATTTATCATATTAATATTCTGATGCCATTCCTACAGCATTTGTAATTCTTTATATTACAACGTTTACGGTGATGCTTTGCAATAGTCGATTTTTTTCGTATATTTTATATTTTGTTTGACGCAGTGTTATCAAGATTTGCTTCTGCTAAAGTTCACTAAATCTTAGAGGACTGGAGTTAACTTCTGTGTTGTTTTAGAAGACAATCTTAGAGCATCATTGCTATTGTGCCTTTAACAATATAAGACTTGACAGAAGGAACATTACAAATAAATTAATTACCTTATACTAAGCAGTAGGGCAATATATCATGCTTTATACTGGAAAAGGTTAGGTTGTTCCTCCATGGTATTTCTTTTTTTTTTAATTAATGGTGTTTATTTCATGTGTTTTAAGGGAGGTATGCACCTTACTGGACATAACACATGATAACTGATTACTAACAATGGCCTGTGCCTTTTAAACTCATCAGATTTAATAATTGTGAAATTTACTAGGTATGTATTTACTGATCACATCTTACACATTCTGAGTCCTTGTCTGTGAAATTGAATCCAGAGTCTGGGTCGTAAAACTTTAAGTGAACTGTCTATTAATTAGATGAACATCTATATACAGTACCTAGGCGGTGTCTGTTGTTGAACACGGTATGATTTGTCTTAAATAATTTGATTTTGGTGTCTGCTAAATCTAAGACTGAAGTGTGTGTCAGTCATTTGAACTGCCACAAACGCTGACAGATTGACAGACTCTGTTGTAGTGTCCTCTGTTGACCCTCTTGTAGTGTCCTCTAGTCCTTTATTAGGAGTCATTTATTAGGAAATGCTATCTACTGGAATTTTGCTCACTTAGTTTACAAAAGTTTCTCGACGTGATCAAGTGTTAATGAAATCATACAAACAGTGTGAAGACTTGCACTTGTGTAACTTGTGCTTAGGATTTTTGAAGAAATGTGGATTCCACCATCTCGTGCAGTCAATACATACGATAAAAACACACAAATTACCCATGTAAATGTTTGTATACGTAATCAATGAAATTGAAATCATGTAAGGCAAATAATATTCCAAACCACTGTAGCTCTAGTTTTGTGATGTATTGTGTTGTTGTTGTTCGGCAGCGTTGTGCGTCTTTGGCATCTGTGTGCAGATTTGTCTACTACGGTCACAGCTTGTGTACAGAATACAATATAAACGATAATTTAATCAAGGCAACAGACTGAAAGGCTGAGAAACAGCTTGCGCTATTTCTGTTGTTCCCCTCAAACATTTGAATAAAAATGTAATGATTAGGTTTTCTATTATATAGAAAATATCAAATGGTTTAATATTTTGCATAATAAAATCATTTATCAGTGCACCAAGGTTAACTGAAACCTCCTGATAGCAGAGGTTTCACTAATGAAATGTGTGACAGTCAAATCTGAAAGTCATTTTTCACACACTGTAGTGAACGAGAGTAATTATTGCTAGATTTTTTTTTAATCTTAGGCAGGTTTCTTGTCCAAAAAACTATTGGCAGGAGCTTTCAGTTGTATGCACACAAATAATTATGAATGTAATAAAAATTCTGATTCCGAGTTCCTCTTTGTTCTTATTTGGTAGAACAATAGCAATGTGGTGTTTTATACTGCACTTTCAAAAGTGGCAATTCTGTAAGTTTCACGAGCCATTTGTTGCAGATGGGTAGCGCGGGATAATATAAGCTTGGTGTACAGCTGTGGTAAATTCCTGTTTATCGATAACACCGGCTTTAAAATCACTTGAGGTAAAAGATGATATACCAGCAATAGGCTTTTATTCACTTAAAAATGAACCACACTAAATTGTTCCAAAGGTTTAGAATCATAATTATATATATATATATATATTTAAGTAATACAAACTGGAAGCAAAAATGAATGCAGCACAAACCTGCAGTACCTGGAGCTGTTTCACATTGGCCACATCCAGCCCAACATTTTTGCCTTGAACTGTGTATTCTATGTTTATAAGCAACAGGCTTTTGATAGTAAAAGTGTATGCCTGCAATATCTTCTGTCCTGTGACTATTGGAGTTCTGTGGACAATAATGCTGGGGTGAATAGTCCTGCAACCAGGGGCTGACAGTGAGTGAGCTCCTAAAATTGTTTGGCAGTTGAGCTTAACTTGGCACTTCTCAAATGCCACAACCTGTCTGCATGCTGATGTTAAACTTTTTTTTTCTTTTTGCACATGCAGTGATATATATTTTTTTTTTTTTGGTGATGCTGTCTTACTAACTCATATCTATTTCCCAAATCCCATTGTCCCCCTGCTCCCTTCCCCAAATGTACCAAGGTCTAACTGTTGGAGTCTCTCTCTATGTATAATATAGGGTTACATTCCAAAAAGCAAATGGGAGATGGACACTTCTGAGGCCAAGCTTGGTAGGTATTGTTTGTTTTTGTTTTTGTCTAGTTTTTAGCGCTACACTTTTGTGAGCTGTAGTTGGTGTTGATGCTTGTTTGCACCATGTGTAAGTTCTCCAGATATCCAATATGGTGGTGTGCAGTCTTGCACTGTGTTTAAATAATAATAAAAAAATCAAAAATCAAAGTGCTGCTCTTTGTTTTGTGTAAACTTAATGATTGATTTCCAGGGGCAGTGCAGTTGCTTTTCAGAAATATTTATGCTCTCAGAGCATGGAAAGCAACTTCTGCTGCACTTGGTAAATGAGGAACAATCAATATAAACGTATTTATCTTAGCTACTTGCAGCTGCTGTATTTGTGGAAAGGTACATTTTCTTATCCTTTTCCCCAACTACATGTCACAGCTGACAGGATTAAATTGATGTCCCACCGGCTGGTCATTAAAATGTCTAAAACCTATGTTTCCTTTTGCCGCAAAATAAAATGACACGGATGTATGTCCAGAGATGAATGAAAGTGAGCGTAAATGAGACGACTGGGTTGTTGTTCACATGCCCTGTTGAATTGGTGTGCATATCAGTACCTCCAGGTAAATCGAGGTTCCCTGACGTGCCTTGCGTCTCCCCCTCAACCCTCAGGAAAAATCAGATCATTGAGGTTTTGAAGGTGGACAGCTTGCCACTGTGAATGGGTGTAAAGCAGTCCAACTTCAAAACCAGCAAAGGTGTTGGGCTTTGATCTCAAAATATCACTGTTTCTATTTTTGTACTTTGGATGGGATTTAAACTGGCATTTCATGGGTAGCTGACAACACAAATAATCATAATATTGGAATCTTCAGTTAAAATTCCCAAAGTTAATCTGGGGTAAGGCATTTTTGGGAAAAGATCACTAAGTTGCAGCCAAACCTTACTGCAAATAATGGTTTGGATCTGTATGTCATGCACTTTCAGCAAGTATGATGCTCATCGTCAGATCAAGTGATGGAAAATGGACTGCAATGTTTCACTGTCACAAATACAGGAAGTGGTCCTTTATTTTTGGGTCAGCACTTGACCAGGCTAGCGGTATTTCTTTCCAGACAAGCTTGACGGGCTGGTGAGCGGCGGGAAGAGGAAGCGAGGCTATGACGCTGTGTCAGGCATGGAGGACTTCCTGCAGCTCCCTGACGACTATGCCACCCGCTTGTCTGAGCCGGGGAAAAAGAGGGTAATGTGTTCTAGTCCTCCTTCCACAAAAGCTTTCATCTGCTCTTCAGGTTGACCATACCACTCACTATTGCATTGACTGCCTGTTTAAAAAGAAAAAAGGCATTTTTTCAGTGGTGCCCCTTGGAATTGTGGGATGTCATGACTAGAGTAGCTTTCTGGTCATGATGCAAGCCACCTGGATTTGTTCCTTTTGTGCTGTAGGTGCGGTGGGCAGATCTGGAAGAGAAAAAGGACGCCGATAGGAAACGTGCAATTGGCTTTGTAGTGGGCCAGACAGACTGGGAGAAAATCACTGACGAGAGTGGCCAGCTTGCTCAGAGAGCTCTTAACCGTACAAAGTATTTTTAAGAAGAGTATTTTGCAGCCAAATCAGGTGGGAGCTGCAGGTGAGTTCTGACAGTTTCAACTTCTGCTGCAACTCATTGACAGTGAAAACTCTACACTTTGAAAAGTAACGTGTAGCTGGTAAGCTAAGGAGAATTAAACGGCACAAATTAGCATTAAGCACAGATCTGTTAAAATGAGTTTTTATTTTTACCTAATGTTAGACTTAAGATATCATTGACAAAGTTTAAAACCTTGATGCACATTGAAAAGTGCATATGCAAAGCGTGTTCTCAAGTACTTTTTTTTTATTGTGTTTTACACACTCTACTGCGCTGCACATTCTTCATGTAAAATATATTTTTTTCAAGCAGTATTACCTTTCTTGCAGGTGCCTGACTGAAAACAACTCCATCCACCCAAATATTGAAAAATACCATCTGCAGCAGTGAATAGTTTTTGATATTCCATAGCTGTGTTTCCTTGATAATTCCCCTGCCCCTTTTCCCTGTTTCAAAAATTGATGGCTAAAAAAGAAAGAATTCATTGATCTGTTTAGGTAGTGTATTAGTGCATTTTATTTTGTACACAATGTATTGTATGTAAACCAGTGAGCCCTGTTGCTTATTTTAACAGAAACCAATAAATATTTCAAAAAAAATTATTAGAGTAGCTCACAGGGGTGGTTATATGGGTTTACTGACTTTTTTTTTGTGCGTCTCCCTCCCCCCCAATTTCATTGTTGTTTTGACATAAACTGAATTAAGATGCTTTGTCTAAGTCTCTGATTTACAGCACACGGTCTCCTAGTAAAGTTTGTGAAAACAGGGCAAAATCAAATTTCATTTAGAGTGAAAAATGTGCCATCATTACATGCCTTGAATCTCTAAAATATAAAATTAAGAAATTTCATGTAGCATTGAGAGAATAGAAAATCCAGCATGATAGAAAAATTGAAATTAATTCAAATATGCTTTTTGCAAATGGATAAAGTATAGAAGTATTATTTTGTTCATTTTTGAGGTTATTTTTGCTTTATTAGAATGTTTGTTTGAATTGGAATTAATTGGTATCTAAGAAAAGTTATTTAAAATGAATACCATGTAATATATTTTAAAAAATCAACAATACTGGTAGCAGTTCACTGCTAAAACATTTAACGTACTTTCTGCGTTTGATCAGTTTTGACTAGGTAGTCTGACAATGCATTTTATTGGATAGTATGACGAGTTGCTTTAGGTTTTGATGCCAGATTTAGTGCATGAAATTAAAATGTTAAAATGTCTGAATAATGGATTTTGAGTTTTGTTTGGTAGTTGTTGAGGTGTAATCGGGAGGAGGTATTTACACATATCAGATTGATAGAGTGTCTTTATGTAGACGTTTTTGTATAGACAGTATTCCCTTTCATTTTAGTATATGGTTGCAGTATATAACTGAATCTGACTGCAAATCATGCACCTTAGTTGCAGGAGTGTGTTAAAATGTATAGCAACCATCAAACTATCATGCTTAAACACAACAGCCTATTATGTGGTAAGTTATACAGATATACAAAGCCTCCGTTTATGTTTACAGTATCTAAGATAAATTAGTAAAAACCATTTAACTTTTGTAGTTGATGTACATATTTCAGTACACAATTTCACATTGGGTAT
This sequence comes from Gymnarchus niloticus, assembly GCA_009936485.2. Lineage (NCBI taxonomy): Eukaryota > Metazoa > Chordata > Actinopteri > Osteoglossiformes > Gymnarchidae > Gymnarchus > Gymnarchus niloticus. Next base: position 219,243 of record JAACJT020000033.1, on the reverse strand, counting down.
AATTTATAAATTGACAAGCATGTGTTTTTTTTTTTTTTTAGTAGGAAGGTAAAATATGTCCAATATTGTGCTTTATCTCTTAAGCATAAAATCAAGTACTTAAATGTGGAATGACTGGTGGTTATACTTAAGTTGTTTCTGAATTTGTAAAATTTAAATGATGAAAGCTAAAAATGAGAAGCATGGAAATTCTGCATTATGAGAAGAAAACATTTAAAATGCTTTTCAGCTAATAACAAAAACTAGGGGAAATCACAGAACACTGGTTTGTATAAATGCAAATTCAATATCTAAGAGCAGGCAAATGATTTAAAATAATCTGGGACTTTGCTGTCCAGTTTGCAGATGATTTTGTAGATGGATTTTTTCCATGAAGGGTCTGTATCCTTAGCTTGTAAAATGGCATTGAAAAATTCTTTCAATGTGATTTCAGCAACTTCTAGAAATCTCTCAGGGACCTGCATGTGGGATGGGGAAAAGACAGACAATATGGTAAATGACAATGATGCTTTCACTGACAGATCCAGGGGGGTCCTGTCATTGAAGGGGGTGGCAAATTTCAGTTTGTCCTTACCAAGCTGGTGTCTTTGTATAATATTAGATGTCCCTTGTTGGCATTGGCAATTAGTCTTAGAAGATTATCATTTAATTGTTGTCCTGGTCTGAGTTTTACCAATGAATGGAAGTTATACTATATTAATAGCTGCGTGTTAGGACTCTATAGTTTATGAGCATACAGTGCAGGAGTCTTTCCAGAATGGTAAGACCACACCAAATTGCACAGCTGGCTCTTGGTCTCCAGGTTGATAAAATGTGTTTAAAACCCATCTGCATCTTATATATTTTTATTTCTGGAGGTGTGCTTTAATTTTTAAATATCTGCAATTCATATGTAGGGATGGATGCCAACTGAGAAATGAGCATTTCTTGGGGGAAGATAATCATTACTGTGCCATGTTTGGAAGAAAAGAGGAACTTGAGTGGCGAGTATGTATAAGTTGGGTTAAGGTTTACATTCGTTGATGTTCTTCATCCATGCTCATTTACATGAATTCTCAAAGTTGAATTTCTGATTGTTTTTTTCTTAAACAGAAAACAGCTCTGAGATTCCTAACTGCAGGATTTTTGTGTTTATTACAAATCGCATGTAACTCCCCTAATACATGTGTACTTCGCTTGTGTATATAAGAGACTTCCTTTGGAGATGTTGACATTTTATAAGCATGTGAAAACGTGCATGCCCTACCAACCTGGAAGTCATTGGCTTTGTTGTAGTGCATGTTCAGGACTCGAAACAGCTCTGAGTCCCTGGCTACACGTATGCTGCCCACCCCATCCAGGATGGCCTGGCGGGCAAACTTCTCCATCTGGATATAGTAGAATTCACGGAAGTTGCTGAACCACTTGATGAGTTGGGAGGTAACGCAGCGGTTAAACTGAGGAAATGAAGATGAACCATACTCAGGTCAGTATGAAATTATCTGTTGAAAAGTTTTAAGCAGCAGAAGATCCTGATTCATCTGTTTATTACAAGGTCTTCTATGACAGTTTTGTTTTCCTGGCAAAAAGCAATTTAAAAAGTCCTTTTATAATTAACTTTGTGATTTGGTGTAATATAAAGTTATTCTAAATAGCTTTAATATAATTTTTATTTATTTTTTTTTTTTAATAAATACACAAGGATCTATTTCTAATTCTACAGCTTAGGTTGGTAGTAGTCCCTGATACTTCTTCCCCCATTAAGTTTTTCTACTTAAGTTGTCTTGAATCAAATGGCAAACTTACCAAATTTATCTTGGGGGTTACAATAAAGCTCTGGACTTTGAACATGAGGGTTGAGTTTTATTTTCTTTTTTCCACTGAAATCCAACTAGATGGGCCAAAGGAACAACACTACAGGCATACAAATTTTGGTGTTCAGTCTACGATTGTGTTAGTCGCACTGAATGAAAGTCCTGTTTTGTACTTGTTAGATTCAAAGAAATGCTGATATTCTCAAATTTTGTTGTTGGGGTCTACCTCAGTGCAAAACAAGGCATAGCAGTGGCATTTCCACTTATATATTTATTTTTTAACTAAGCCAGAGGTGAGCTAAAAATACCAGAAAGCAATAAAAAATGTTTAACCAGGCCCCATCATGGTCATTCCCCATGTACTCGGTCCTACAAAATTTACATATGACTGAAAAAAAAGTCAGTGTCAATTGACAGGACATTTTTCTTACAAAGGGAAAAGTGAAACTGCTTACCTTCACATCAGGGAAGAAGGATTTTAGCACATTGGAGCTGGGATAGCGAGTGTAGAAGAACATTAACTTAGCCTTTTTCAGGTGGTTGGGAGTCAGTCCTTCCTGAATGTGCCAAAGTTAAGAACTGTACTATTTTATACATTTTGAAAGTTGAAACCCAGTTATATTGTCATATAATGGCTATATTAATGCATATGGTATGGTATTTAGTAATTTCATGTTTTAAATCACAAAATATCAACTGCCTTTAGCAGATCTGAGTGATTTGGTCTTATTCAGTTAGCAGATCATGTTTATCTGCAAATAGGTAATTACGGTAATTAGTCAAATAGATTCTGGGATGTAGCAGAAACATACACACCTGGGTGTATTACCAACTATGGTTTCCAAGAATTTAAATGTATATTCCATCCATGATGGTTCATTTAAAGAAAACATGAATAAAAGGCATAGGTTTCCAATCAAAAGCACAATAGAAGGACAGTGAATTCGCAAATGGCTCAGTGATAAATAATAATAAAAGGTGTGTGCATACAAAATAGCCTTTGAAATTACTTAAGGGATTTTAATTAGGGACTTACATGGTTCTACATTTAGTCTACTGTCCACTGACACAATTTTATATTCTGATTTCCCAACAAAACATCCTCTTCAATCTCAACTTGTATATAAAAAAAAAACTGCAAGATTTGTAAGAAAAACCTTATGGTGCTACACAGTCTGTATTACATAAGGAAAAATTTTCAGACTAATTATGACTAGTCATTTTTTAAATATGATTTTTCGTTTTTACTAAGCAAAACATACCGTTTGTGTGTCTCAGTTTCTTATGTCTTGAATAGTTCCCACTGACAACATTAAAGTGTACAAAAATGTGGCATGTGGTCTCTAACCATTTTCAAAGGCACTATGAAACTTTTGAGGGAATGCAAGAACTTGTATTTTAAGAAAACAAGCATGTGTGTAGACAACCAATCAAAATACTCTTCAGATTCATCTGACAGAGCTTATTCTTCTACAGATCACACGCAACTATAAATTCTGTTTTACTGGCAAAGAAAGAAGACTTTCTCAGTAATATATAAATGCCTCAGTGAGGGGGGCATTTAAACTAAATTGCAAGCAACCTGATTGTATCATATGCTGTTTCTAGAACAACAAAGTCTTGCATCAAAGTCACCTTTACACAATTGCCAGTGTCTTTAACTGGCATAACATATATATATATATATATATATATATATACTCACTAAACTATTTCTCTTTTTAGATTTTAATAGACTACCCTGCTTACAGATTATGCATATATTTGCAACATGATGTATATCACGTGCTGATAACTGTCATACAATATGCAACCTATGTAGCGGATGCTGGCTTCTGACAGTTTTTTTCAATCTCATTTTATTTGTCTTTTTCTGTTCCCGAAACCCAACATACTACTCACATTATGATCCTGAGAAAGGCATCATTCTACATGAGGTCTTCCCCACTGTTCTCCTTAATATTTCACCAAGTCTGAACAAGTCATTATTCTCACTTAATGGTCTGAGAGGAAACTGGTGTAATTTTTCTAGTTTACCTTTGTTAACAAAGACACAATCCAACCAAAACAAACCTATACAAATGTTGGTACACGATTATTAGATGATCTGAAACATTACATACAAATGTAAATACAATACTAATGTTGAATATTATTTTCAAAACTATCACCTAAGTGCAGCAGTCTATAAGTTTATAACACAGTGGTTGAACGGATATGGCATTATTTAGGAAGAAAATTATTGTTGGTCTTTTAGCTTGGTTTGTTTGACATTTGATAAATTAATAAATGCTAAACCATGGCCTACATTCTTCATGGAATAAACAGCCCTTACTGCTAATTGGACCTCATATAACTGAACCATTAGTGTGAATTTGAAAACTAGTTAACATTGTAGGTATTAACTGTTTTCAAATTGTCTTACATTATACAAGTTTGTGAGGAACAATTTGACGTTGCAATCTTCAAAGGATATATTGAGTGACAAATACGAATTCCTCTCCACTATACCATGCAGATTCCCATACTTCATCTTCACCTGAGGGAAGCAAGCACTCCTCATCCTCTCCTGCCCCAGAGATGCTGCATGGGTCTCCAGGACTTCAGGATCTTTGTGACTGGAGTTCAGTTTGCAGTGTGCCTTGGAGGAAGGCCAGGGTAAGTCCAAAGGTTGCAGCAATGACCTGTCTGCAGATGGGAGCCTCCCATGTGGGCTGTATTTGAGGATATTCTCCAGAATCTGGTTCTGCAGGGCAACATTGTGCTTCAACTGCAATGGCAACTGAGTCATTTCATGAGGCTTTTTCACCATCTGGTCCATGGAACACAAGTGGGTCGAATATGGCTTGCAAATGACTAGAGACAGAGCTTCAGGTTGATCTTCTGGATTTGGCTTTTCTACCCTTCTGTAAAAGTCCAGAGATTGTGCTGCAAACACATCTGCTGTACAAGATGCTTCTGAAGATCCACTGACTTCAGAATTGCCTGCAAACAGTTGTGGGTCTTGGTTAAATTGAGCAGAGGAGAAATTCTTAAAAACTAAATCCACACTTCTGCATATAGCCCTTGACAACTCATGCTTTAGCACTTCTAATATCTCCCAGTCTGATTTATTTTGCATGTTGTCCGTCTGCGTAGTCTGTTTTGGACTCATTCGGACTTGCCTGGAACTCCTTTCAGATAAGCTATCAGGGTACACCTGGAGAGGACAGTCTGACCATTTTAAGAGCTCTGTTTTCAGGAAGCTATTGCAGCACTCTGTGATGTTTTGTACAATGACCTCTTGTCCATCTTCCAGCTCTGATTGACTTGAATTGTCTACATGGAGGAGTCTCTCCTGGAGTTGTTTGAGGAGCCTTTGCGTGGTTTTTAGCTGCTGCCTGAGGCTGTAACATTCCTCTTCCTTGATGCTGCTGATCCTTCTCCCTACACAGCCCCCTCCCAAGGAATGTTGTGTCTGCATCCAGTTTTCCTCCTGGAGGGCTTCTCTTGAATCCATGACATGGGTGTCACATCTCTCCAACTCTGGGTGTGGCCATGCCTTGGGTGATCCTGCCATACCTCGGATTATGTTCTCTACCCTTGCACGCTTGGCCTGACGGTACTCATTGAGCAGCAGGTCATCACCGGGGCCAGCTGCCATGGAAGGGCTCCTTGTTGGGGACAGTGGCTCCAGACCCTCCTTGTAGGAGCTATTCCTCCAATTCTCTTGGCTGGAGTCACCCATAGCAGAGCTGGACACAGCAGTTCCAGGTAGGTAGATGAAGATTTCCTTCAATGGTCTCTTGTTTTGTATAGTGTTTCGTAGGAGCTGGGAGATAATACAATCATTTGAATAGGATCTCAGAGGCTCCTGATGCATTTTTCCATTGATGCAATACTGTAGAGTTTCAATTTCATCATTCCACTGGTAAGTATCACTCAAAAAATGCATGCTGTAGGACATCACACTGATGTTAATATAAAAATTATACAGTGCATGGTTAATGTCCTTTCAAATGTAGCATGGATTAATAAAAATCACCAATGTCGCAATCTGCATCAAAATGCTACTTTTTAGGAATCTTATTATGTTATAGTTACAGAGAAAACCTTGAATAAAACTGATTTCAAACGCAGCAATGCCTCAGCAACTCGCGAGATCCGTACTTTTTGGTCGCTAAGGCAAGCAGATACTACAAACAACACAATTTTTTTAAGTTTAATATTTAAAATTTTGACGAAGTGTTGTGTAAGTTTGTAACAAAAACCAAAAAAACGGTGCAAACCCTGCTTTGGCTTATTATTAGCAGGCGTCAATAGTGAATAGACAGGCGACCGGTTTAATATCCAAGGGGAAATTAAGATGAAAACAGCGGCAACATGAAACATCCAATAGTACAAATACAACACAAAGAGTGCGATTTTTTGAAATTATAAATATTGCATGCAGTACTGTTTAGAAAATGCAGAATGAAAAAGGTGATATATGATGGAGGAATAAAACTTGAGCCTGTTATTCAATGAACACATATATTGGCAAGCTACATTGTGTTTATAGTTTAAGTAAATCTGAAAGAAAAATGTGAGTCTGACCTATGATGGTTGTACTGCTTTATTATCGTGTGACATTTTTCACTTTGAAAAACGTGATCTGAAAGAATATGTACATATTTTCTTCGCAGTATAAGTCTTAGTTGTTTGTTTATTGCCTGATTTTAATATAACTATCGCGTAGGATCTGACTAGCCTTGAAGATTGTTCAACGGAATTCTTTTGTTTTTTGTTATTAGTCGCCGATTTTTCATTCTCCCTCATGCACTTAACTGTAAAGATAACATTTTTATTACCTGTAAACCAACTTAAAAGGTACGTTTTAACGTTTATTAAACTAATTCCAATAATACTTCTAAAAACTCTGCTGACATTCGTCTATAAATCTATTGATTATACATACGAGATAAATGATAAGATTCTTTCAGTAAAAAAAATCCGACAACACAAAATAGCATGTCGTATTATGAAATCTGAAAGATTATTTAATATCCGTCAGAGATGTTTTCATAAATCCGACGAAGAACTGAATAGTTACTTTAATCGTTAATAAACATTAAACAATATTCTTAATTGACCATCAACGAGAAATACTATGAAATATACTTAAATTTTTTCATCGCATTTGTCGGTATTGATATTTTGAATGGCATCAAAAATGATCGAATTTACCGTCAAGTCTTTCCTCAAAATAACAAAACATGCGTTTTATTTTCTTATATTTACATAGCCAGTTCAAAAGGATTCAAATCATTAATATGGGTTATTTAAAGATTGCGTTATCATGAATCTTAAATGACTGGTAGTGTAATATAGCGTGCAACTTGTTTAAATTTAATCGCATGCTTCGAATAGTTTGTTGGCAATTTAAGATTATATTTGTTCAACATATGTATCTCAAGACAAAGACTATTTACGCGGAAATGTCACCAACTTTCCTTTAAGAAAGTTAAAAAATAAACGACAGTTTAATAAATATGAAATAAACGATATAGGAAAAGCTTATACCGTACCCGATTGCTGCTTGGAGATGCTAACCTCCCGTCAGTGTTGACATCTCTCTTGTGAATGTGTGAATTTAAGGCAGGTATTTAGTACTTAGCAAGATGAAGGCAGCGCAGAGAGGTGTGGCCACATAAGCAAATCAACGTTCAGTTGCTTTAACGTAATCACTAAGAGTATTTCTCTTAGAAAGACTTAGATTGAGCCTAAGCTTCGTATCATACGAGTACTTTCCCAGTATTGTGCGTTTACAATTACTTTAATTTAGTTATGCACGAAATACTTCGCAATATTTTTCCAAATACGATATTGAAATATCTCTGTTCGTTATAAATAAACAGAGATCACTCGATCTCCGCATTCATACCCTGACAACGGGAATCGTCTGTTATTTAACGGTTGTCCGAAGTTTCTACGGTCTCATTCTTACCGTTGGTCACATGACAGCGTGACACGGGCTTTCCGGATTAAAACAAAAATATTCAGACCACCCTCAAGTAAAAAGCATTTTAAGTGTTAGCATTTCAGCAATGTTGGTTTAAATAAAGTGACCAGTTACTGGCCTTTTCAGTTCAATTCAGTTCAATTTTATTTACATAGCGCTTTTAACATGAAGCACGGTCACAAAGCGCTTTACATACTCCTGGGCCCACAGTCCCCAGAGAGTAAGCCAAAGGCAACAGTGGCAAGGAAAAACTCCCTCAAGAGGAAGAAACCTTGAGAGGAACTAGACTCAAAGGGGAAGCATGTCCTCCTCAGGCTAGCACCGGGCAGGACAAATTAATGAATACAAATTAGAACAACAGAGCAAGTCTTGTATCAGTCTGGGGGACAGCGTGGTCTTGCCGGTTGCAGTCCAGTGATCAGAGCTGGCTTGGTGGCTCAGAAGGCAGCCAGCAGGTCAGACAGGACAGCTGAAGTTGAGGGAGGGCACTTAGACCAGCAGACGATATGAAGATCTCTTGAATCCGAGACTCCAAGGGAAGCACCCCATAAGAGGGGAGCACAGGGGAGAGAGAAAATGCATGAGCAGCGCAGCGATTCTAGGCGGCAGAATAATGGGTGATAAAAAAAAAATTAAACAGAAAATTAAACAAAAACAACAACCAAGAATACAAGACAAGAATACACAACAATAAACAAGAATACTTCCAGTATATGAAATGTAACAGTAAAAAGAGTAAGAGTCTTGGTAGCAGATTAAGTTGCAATGACCTTTCCCATTCATATTTGTGGTCTGGATCCAGGAGGATTTTTCATTTTATGAGTTCAATTAAAGGTTCAATTAAAATAGATTAAGTGCTATATATTATGATTTCTGTATACATCCATCCAGCCATTCATCTTCTTTAGCTGCTTATCCATAAGGGTCACAGGGAAGCTGGAGCTAATTTGTGTATACACGACGATAATTAAGGTCTCCTCTCACTTTATTTATAGTTAGATAAACACAATTCTTCAGTCGTTCGCTCTATTTAAAATATCGCTGTATTGGTCCTCCTTAGCTGTCAACCTTATGTTTATGTTAAGCTGTTTATTTGAAAGGTGTCAATAAAACTGTAATCTCAAACTGTACTTTTCTTTGGAATAGGTGATACGATTCTTAACAAATCTGTCTGAGAGAAAGGGGACACCCCATTGATTTTATCACAGACAAGAGAGTAATGTGGACCTGCAGTGTGGTTCAGGTTGTAGAAGAAACATTCTTCTCCTGGGTAGCATGACACTGATGCTGACCTTTAATAGCTAAAATGTGCTGGCCTGTGCTAATGTGCTCAGCACATTAGTGGTGTAACACTCCAGTTTTTTAAAAAGTGTCATTTCTCAACTTGTGTAGAAAATGTGGAAACATTAACAATATTTCACTGCTCATGAATTTCTTTGACTGGATTGCTCATTAACAGTATTTTGAATTGATTGGATGCAAATGGTAATTTTATTTAAGATCGTAGTGCCATATTTTTGGTAATGTCTACTAGCTAACAATGAATCACATTTGCCTGTTACTTCAAAAATGGTGTTTCAGTGCATGCATGTGTAATGTTCATTTTTACATCTTAAAAAAATGCATGCTACATAAGATTTGTGTATTTACCATAAGTTGCCTTTTTTCAGGAGAGCCATATATTTGGCCCAAGGACAACATCAGGTCAGTGAATTCTGGAGCCTGTGTGCAGTTAGGTATGCTTTCAGGTGATAGTCTTGAGGTAGTTTATTGATAGGCACAAAAACAAAGTTAAGGAAAACTCACTTTCTCAAGAGGGGGGATAAAAAAAAAAAAAAAACTGTTGTCCCAGGTCCAACTCCAGATAGTCTCCCCAACTTAAAGTTTCCTTGCAGTTATTTATGTATTCTTGTTGAATCATATCCTGGCCATTATGCAAATCTTTACACCAACCACATTATAAAGTATTAGGCTTTAACCATTCAAAAAAAGTGAGTGACAATGTGTTCACCGAGAGTCCACCTGGACAGAGCCTAATTCTAATGCACGTAAAATATGTTTACAGATGTAAGCAACCTTGTAGACTGGTTCAAAGAAGGTCCCTCAGGCTCCTTCTCAGACTTGGAGACTCTAAGTAGTCAACAAGTGTCTTCAGTGTTGTCATACCATAAATTGGGATAAGGAGTGCATTTTTAGAATAGAATAGAATAACTATGTTGTCATATGTACTAGAGACAATGTCAGACAGTACAATGAAATTCTTGATCTGAGAGTCCTCTGGCAACAAGACATAATTAGGAGAAACAGCAAAAAAAAAAAAAAAGACTCAAGAATGATTAAAAACAGAAATAGGCAAGAATACACAACAATAAACAAGAATACTTCAGGTATAAAAAAATGTAACAGTAAAAAGAGTAAGAGTCTTGGTAGCAGATTAAGTTGCAATGACCTTTCCCATTCATATTTGTGATCTGGATCCAGGAGGATTTTTCTAACTTATGAGCTAACTGTAGTGTCTAATGGTTAGCCACAAAGTAAGCTTGATCATCAATAAACCCCAAACCATTAATCGGATGATTATTCTTCACATTATTTATATAAAATTTGAGACTACACATCAGTACTCAGTTACTGCCATCCAAATTAACTGGAAGGCTTTGTGTCCTAATGAATATCCATGAATTGATCAGCAATTCGTGATGGATCAGCATCCAGAAGATGATAATGCCCATGAAGGACCCCCAGGTAATAAAGCTTCCGAGAGGTTAAGTACGCCTCACAACAGGCCACTCAAATATGCAGCACTGTGTGCTTTTGAAATAAATGTTTTGATAATTAACTATTGTTATGAGCTGATAATGCTACCCCTTCTCTTGCTGAAAGCCTATCAGCTTGTCAACAGTCCACCTACAAGAACAGTTCATAAGTTCATAAGCTGCCAGCCCTTAGTTTAAACTTCCTGAATGGTTTTGTTTCTTTAGTGTACGCTGCAAGCAGTTTTGCATATTTCACCCTTTTGTGTTCTTTTTGGTGCCTAGTCACACGTTGACTGTTTCACTCGTGATTATTTCACTGCAGTGGTTGGAGACACTGCGCCAGACAATGAGGCCGTGTGTGAAATTGAGACCGACGAGGTACAGACCCTCAGAAACACGTTCCCTTTTCTCCACTCTAGGCAGCGCCGCCGAAGACCTCCAGCTTTGAGGGCCCTCTGCTCGTTCAGACCTCAGTGCAGGTGCTGCTGGTGTGATTGAAGCCCTCCTGGTGCCTGACAGAGGCAAAGTGGAGCGGGGCCCTTTGCTTCTCAGACTTGCTGTGCTGCTTTGCCCTCCTAGCCTTCTGTTATGTAGGCAGTGCAGTGAAATTACTCTTCACCAGAATATCACTGTATCACATCACAGGCTGCAGGTATGCTGTTTACTCCAAGAGTAATGCCTAAACTAAAATGGCTCCATTAAAGTACCTAACTTTATAAATAGGCATTTTCGCTCCTGTGACTGGCTGTATGATGAGAAAGGTGCATATATTATATCATATATATATATATATAAATAATCATAATATTAATGTCTGCATAGTAACCCCGTGTATATGGAATATGGTGTCTGATTCTTACCTTTCTGTCTTTCTTCTCAGCTGCTGCAGCCAAAGACGCCCCCAAATCAAAAGCTGAGGCCCCATCACCAGCCATGACTCCATCTTCCCCACTGACTCCACACCCTCCATCCGCCACAAGCTCCGTTCCCATCAGCCCGCTTTCAGTACCAGGGCAGGACATGGACACCAAGCCCATTTAATCAGCTCACTACTAAAGCAGCTGTGTATGGAGTTGCTAATTGTGTTTCAAAGAGGGGCAGCTGACCTTATGTCAATCTTTCAGTTTTGTAGGTCAAGGGCAGCACAGTCTCAGCTGTAGAGCCTGGCATTGCAGTCAAGGGAACCAGGACAGAAAACAGGGTGAGAGTGGTAACACTGTGCTCTGCTGTAAGCTAGCCTTGAGGGTTTCTAGTTCAAATGCCATCTGTGAAGCCCACAATCTCATCAGTCTTAAGCTTTCATGGGGTTTTGTTTCTGGCAAGATGGGAGCAATACCAAAATTTTGACTTCAGTACTGAAACCAAATTTGATATCATAGGCAACAAATTCTCAACAAATAAAACAGAAAATGATCTTCTTCATCTATGTTGTGTAAGTAGGGTCATGATTACGCAAGTGGAGCTCAGCTTTACCATTTATTATTATTTTTAGTGGGGAAATATGCAAAGATTAGAAATACGCAAGCATGTGGCTGAATGCAACCCCCAAAAATATTGAAAACCTCTTTTTTGTGATTTACTTATTTACTCGCACTTTGATTTGTCATTGAAATTTAGGAATTAATTAATTAGTATTAATTTGTATTAAATAAAAGACCTAATCATTTTATTAAATAAATTGCAGTAACCTATAATATATTTTTAACATTATTCTGTGCATATTTTAGTATTAAACTTTATTTAATGTATAAACTCTGGAATTTTGGTATTACAGATCCTCATCGATAACTAATGACTTTTCTTTGCAAGATCTGTGGTGGAGGACTGAGTACTACTTTTAAACATGGGAACTACAAGCCAGTGCTGTTTACATAACCTCTTTGCATAAAGAAGCATGGAAATGATAGATATGGAAATCTTCCATATAATGTTTAATGTAAAATTATTTACCTTCAGAAAATTTCTCATGATTTTTAAAATGCAAGGTCCCATTCCTCTTTCTTTATGCACACCTTATTTGCCTGAATTTTGGATGAATAATCGGATCATTTTAGAGAGAATTCTTTGTCTTCTGTCCTGTCTGTGAGAATTTAGGGTGTGGCATCATTCAAACTAAACATTTGGGTGTTTTTCATTTTTTCAAATTGCTGCCACTGAGCTTTTTGAAAAGGCATGGACAACTGGTTCTGGGTATTGAGTTTTCTTTGAAAAAATACATACAAAGCAGTTGCATGAACAGAGTGCGTATGCCTCCCATCAAACCCAAGTTAGGCACACAGTTATTAATTCCTAGCTTCAAGGAGCTAGGAATAATCCTGGCCATCTTGTCGCCCCACATCATCAAGTGTCTCTTTCTCTAAGATTTTGAATAATGAAGGAGGCCTTGTAGCGAGGTATTCTGCAACACTGTCTTTGGCCTTCACCTCCCCAAAATGCCCACTCAAGTGCACACAGCTGCATGTGGGCTCCTTCACTACTCCGTTTACTTTAATAATCACATGGTACAATGGCCCCTAATACCTGCCTTTGTTTCATTGCCAGCACCTACACAAATGTCCAAACAATGCTATTCAGAGGAAAAACATAGAATTCATTATGGCCACAGAAAGTCCCAGCATCGGATTACCATAAGAATAGAGCTTTAATGGGCATGAATAGGTAGAACAATGACATAAGGGATTTAAATTTATTTATTTACTTTTATTGCCCCTCAAGATTCCATTAGCAGAATGGAGATTATTTTAATGTGCTGTATGAGCAACAGAAAGGTGCATAGATATCTGTGGATTTCTTTTTTTTCTCCCCAAATTGTTTCTTTAATATTTGGCAGAAGATGTGAGTATCCCATCAGGCCCTGCAAACAAGAGGAGGCCTTTAAGTCTTTGTGTTGAGCCAGATGAAAGGCAAGAGAATTGGATGGATAGTTTGCAAAAGATGGCTATTTGTTTTCATTAGACTCTTCAGAGGCGTAATTTACCTAAATTATTCCATCATTGTTTCTGTTTCCCTGTGTCAGTCGGCGCTGGTTCTTGTGCCTAGATACGTTAGGGTTAACCCTTTAAAAATCCTGTGTTAGAATGGAGGTTTGTGGTCATTTAAAAGTTTGTGATGATGCAAAACTGTCACAAATCAATAAACACCTGAAGATGATTCGAACGGTATAAGATTAATTGAAATGATCAAAAAAAACATTCACTTTGAGATTTACCAGTTCTATATTCTGTGTTACATTAAAATTTTGACTGCTTGGAACAAGCTGATACATTGACTTGACATTGTGAGATTGCTTCAAGCAGCACGATACATTATTTAAACAATTATTTATTAGTTTAAAACATCATTAATTTAACCAATTCAAAAAACTGAAAATGTACAATACTTAGTTCAATTTCATATGAACTTGAACCCAATACATTCTAGAATCCAGTTTTCCCACGTGCCTGGTGATATAGTCAATGAAAAAGTAAAAATAATTCTTGAGTGTGTGGTCTTTGAACATGATTTTTCACATAGCTATCCAGCTGCTACATATCAGTGAGGTAAAAGCACTGTTTACATAGGTGATGTTCCAAACCTGCATAAAAGTGATCGTGTATTACATGAAACATAAAGAATATGGAATACATTGGATACACTGTAATATTATGTGAACTGGAGGCTTTATAATTAAATCCATGACCTGTTTTCCTTCATGTATTAAATGATTATGTCCAATATATATCCATCCAACAACTTTAAGCTGATAGGAGAAATGGCTTATATGGGGGGAAACTGCAAAAGTTTGACTTGAGAAGCTTAATTGCATTAATAAGTATCAGTCACATTTAATGTCTTGCCAATAAAATCAAGGAGTTATGCATTCCTCAGCAGAAACACTTTTAAGTATGCATTTATCACTAAAGTCTTTGTCATATCTATAGTCTTCTTGAAACATCTCAAAAGCATCTTGAATACTATGAGAACTGACAAATTGACAAGGCTAAAAAATAATGCATGCTGCATAACTATACCTGATGTGGCTCTTTTACCACTGAACATCCATTTATTTTATTGGTTTTGAGGCTTTTTAAAATGTGCTGTACTTCTATCCAAATATGAATGTCCTCTGTTATTAGATCTTTCCATCTATAGAGGGCTACAGTGAGTGTTCAGAAAGTGGGCTGAGACTTAGGGGATCAACACTTGACCTTAAATAGGTGGCAGGGCTTTGCCTTACATTCATTGCAGATTTAATTCCTTGAAAGGATTACAACCAACTACATCAGCAAGAACCTAAAGAAACCTAAGAAAGTAAATTAAAAAGAGAAAACGGACATCCTTCAAGGATGGAAAAATGCACGGAAAGTTCGCCGGACGCAAGTCCAGAGTCTGCATTGTGCTCCGGCCTACTTTTTTGTATAACTACAGTTAAACAAGCTGAGATCTCTTACTGTTAGCCTGTATGTAAGTCATGATGCATATGTGCATTCAATGTGCATTATATGGACAAAAGTATGGGGGGATCGCATACTTTTGGACTTGGGTAATTAAGCCATACTCATTGCTGAGACGGGTATAATTAAACACAAAGCCATGCAATATATAGCATCAAACACTGGTGGCAGAATGGGTATAGTGAAGAGAATTAGTGACTTTCAACATGGCACCATCATAAGATGCCACCTTCCCAACAAGTCAGTATCAAATTTCTGCCTTAGTTAACTGGAAGTTAAGTGATTGTGATGTGAAAACTTCTATAAAGAACAAAAGTTCAAATTAAACATAATTCAATTCAATTCAATTTTATTTATATAGCGCTTTTAACACGGAGCGCGGTCACAAAGCGCTTTACATAGTCC
>JAACJT020000033.1:190823-203776 GCA_009936485.2 Gymnarchus niloticus | reverse complement strand
GGTCAACTTCATTTCATTTGTTAATATACATCCATTCCTGCATTTCAGGCCTGCAACACATTCCAAAAGAAGTTGGGCAGCCAGGCCTTTGTAATGTGTGTAGAATGTGGTTTTGCATTGTCTTGTTGAAAAATTCATGGACGTCCCTGAAAAACATGTCTGGAAGGCAGCATATGTTGCTCGAAATCTCTGTACTTTTCTGCATTAATGCTGCCATCACAGAAGTATAAATTACCTTTGCCGAGGGCACAGACACAACCCCATACCATGACAGACCCTGGCTTTTGGACTCGTTGCTGATAACAGTCTGGATTGTCCTTCTCGTCTTTGGTCCGGAGCGCACGGCGTCCAATTCCTCCAAAAAAGATCTGGAATACTGATTCGGCTGACCGCAATACACGTTTCCACTGTGGGAGGGTCCATCCCAGATGCCTCCGAGCCTAGAGAAGTCGAGGCCGCTTCTGGATGTCGTTAACGTAAGACTTCTTTTTTTAAACAGTAGAGTTTTATGTGGCATTTGTGAATGTAACTCCGTATTGTAGTGCTTGACAGAGGTTTGCCACAGTAATCCCTTGCCCATGAGCTTATATCAGCTATTGATGAATGACGATTCTTGATGCAGTGCCGTCTGAGGGATCGGAGATCACGGGTGTTCAGCTTAGGCTTGCACCCTTGCCCTTTACGCACTGAAATTGCTCCAGATTCCTTTAATCGTTTAATGATATTATGCACTGTAGAGGGAGAAATATGCAACTCCCTTCCAGTCTTTCTTTGAGGAACATTGTTTTTAAACATTTCAATAATTTTCTCAGGCATTCGTTGACAAACGAGATCCTCTGCCCATTTTTGCTCCTCGAAGCCTTTCGTGGATACTGCTTCTGTACCAAATCAATTACAATCATCTGCTGACATCACCTCTTTGAAATCACATCATTATTTAATTTTTTTTTTCTACCTCATTACTAGCCCTAAATTGCCCCATCCCAACTTTTTTGGAACGTGTTGCAGGGCTGAACTATAGAAAAAGATGCATATGAACAAATGAAATGAAGATGACCAGACAAAACATGACATATCATGGGTTCATACTGTCTGCAATGAAATAAACGTCAAAGTAAATTTAAGAATCACTTTTTTTTTTTTTATTATTTGCATTTTCCATACCTTCCCAATTTTTTCTGATTTGGGGTTGTACAAAGTATTGAATTAAACCACCATACAGTATGCATAAAAATCAGCTAAATCTTCCAATTATTACAACAGAATAGCTAAACTAAGGAGCTTGGATTATTTCACATTTCTTCACCGCTGCACCTAGATGTGAACAAATCAGACAGGCACACAGTTCAGGTTTTGGCGGGAACCTCTGAGAACAGAGCCTCTAGCACTAAGGGAGACCCACCTCAGGTAGGAGTGGCCCAGGGAACTGCAGAACTCCTGTAGCGCTTCAGCTTTCTGGCCAGCCATGGTGGAGGCGAAGCCAGGGAGAAAGACCACTCCAGGGGTTTTCCCCTTCACCTTCTGATAGGCCATCTTGGGCAGGTCTGGCCGTGTCGCATACTGTATGGAGGACTTCCATCTTGTTCCTTTTGTTCAAATACACCAACAGATTGGCAAAATCAAACACGCAGAGCAGGACGTGCAACAAGAAACTAAACCTTGAACTAGGTATCAGCAATCAAGTTTAGCTGTTTTTGATACTCTCCACACTGAGGTTAGTTTGAAGTGACTGACAAATCCTGTCTGTGACTCTCTACACCCAGTGTTTCTGTTTCGATTTTTACGTTTATTGCGATAAGCATGTAACAGGCACAAGCATTCCCCTCGGCATTAAGGTCTTATCCAATCTAATCCTTCAACCATTTGATTGTCCCATCAGTCAGGTGGACGAGCTGCTCAGTGTAGGCTTAAGTATAGAATAATTAATGCATTCGACTGTGATTACAGCAGCATTACTGCCTGAAGCCTCCAGTCTTGTGGGTGTAAGAGTTGGCGAGTTCTTCCCAGGTGTGTGGGGGAGGGTTTCCTCCAGGAACTGCACTTAGCATTTATGCAGAAGGTGCCACCCTCCGTCTGAGCCATCACGCCCCCCAAAGGCTTATGACAAAGTGTCAGCTCTCCCCAACTCCCCGTGTCACAGCCCTTCTTTCAGAGGCTAAGACAAGGCCAATTCCACGATGCACGGCAAATCAAAGCTGAGGTTATGAAACCTGTGTCGGCAAAACACGACCGTCCGTATGACTCCCGCATTTAAGGCTTCAGACTCACACTGCAGCAACAATAACGTGCATGACGGCTCTTCAGTCATACATACAGCACGTCGCCCTCCCTACAGGCGCCAGCCGAGGTCAGCCGCCAATGACTAAACAACACCCAGCGTAACTACACTGACGCTTAAAACGTAGGAACTAACCTCCCGGAGACTGGGCCGAAAACAAAGCCACTTTCCGTGTGCGCGTAAAACAGCCCCGACAGCGAGTCAGCGCGGTAGCCATACTGCTACCAAAGATCGCGAGAGCGGCACGAATACGTCATCAGTACGCGGCGGCGGCGACGGCCCCGCCTCGCGCAAGCTCCACCCCCATCGGGGGAGGTGCGACGGGTCGCCGTTACGGTCACCGGCTACCGAATTTGGGGTCCCCTCGTCACTACAAACTATCAACCACCCACAAAATTTGTGTCACCTGGCACGCTAGTGAAATTATACTTCCTCGTCTCTTATGAACAGCAGAGGGGTTAAAGATAAAAAATGTTTTCTCACCACAAAAGTGTATATTTTGGAAGATTTTGGAATAACAAAGACATTTTTTAAATCCGTATATTTGGAAAATTGGCTTAGTAATAACATCATGTTTGTAAACCAGCCATTTAATGATCAAGGGTTATTAGATTATTAGATTCAAGATTCTTCGTTTGTCAGAAAATCACAGTTATACTGGTACAACTTGCAGTGAAATGAAATCTGGCTTGCACCTAAAATTGTGCAAATAGATTAGATAAACAGAGGTAAAATAAAGTTTAGCCAAAGAAGGTATACAGAAGATTACAAAAGGGGCAAGGGGAAGAAAAACTAAGGCTATATGTACAAAAGTTAAACAGATGACAGAGATAAATATATAAAAACTACATATAAGCAGTGTGCAAATGGCAAGTTGTTTTTTTGTTCTTTTTTTGGGGGTGGGTGATGACACAAGATGTTGGAAGAAAAAAATCAAACATTGACAAATGAATATTTGTTTATATTGAGCTTATTAGC
This sequence comes from Gymnarchus niloticus, assembly GCA_009936485.2. Taxonomy (NCBI): domain Eukaryota; kingdom Metazoa; phylum Chordata; class Actinopteri; order Osteoglossiformes; family Gymnarchidae; genus Gymnarchus; species Gymnarchus niloticus. The sequence continues at coordinate 200,520 of JAACJT020000033.1, read as the reverse complement.
ACATTATAAATATTCAAATAAGGGCATAAATCATATGATGCATTGTATACATTTTTGGTTGTTCTTATACAATCAAAATAGCATGCAATATAACGTGAATCATGATCAATCGATGCACAATGTTTATACAGCAAAATCAAACAGAATGGCTCCTGTTGCATCAGATGAATTAGACAGCAGTTTTCAAGTAATCTTTGGCCTAAAAAAAGCAGCTGTCTAACCATGCCTGCAAAATAACTTATTAAAAGCAGGTATGGCCCTCTTTCAGCCAAATGGATTCTGACTTACCAATGAAGGTCTAAACTGGTAAAATTTCTTACTTGACCCAACATAGACCCAAATGATAAAGGACAAACAAATCTCACTAAACTCAGACAAAGCCACTGTGTTCCAAACCCCAGTAAAAATGAACCAATTAAGTTTGGCAAAAAAAAAAACATAAATAAAAAAATCACATCTCCATGTAATTTTCAAATCTTCATACACTAGACATAACCCAGACAGGAGATAAAACCTGTACCAGAGCCTGCTCGGGTCCCAGGTTGGGTCATGGCTTTTTTCATGTCGGTTAATTACTCTATTTAGAAAATCTAACTTTTGAGGGTTTGTATGTTCAAAGTGACTAATGCATGCCACGTAAAAGAATATGTACTAATGTTGCAAGATGGCTTTGACATGCCTTGAATGCCACACAATAGGATAGGCAGCTATATTTACCAAAGTAATTGTCTGCACGTGTAAATAGCTTTTGCATAAGAAAATTTAAAAACTACGTCATTATAATGAAAGAAATGATTTCAGAACAGGAGGAACTGAGACAAAACTATTGAGTCACGTGTCTGAAAAAACAAAACTACAATAAACCATACTAATACGCTGACAGATATTAAATTTAGAAGTGAAGAGAGAATTTAAACTTCTGCAAACACTATACCTGGTTAAAACTGTTTGATTGCAGAAAATAACTAACAAAATTCACCACACATATTGGATTTTTTATTCATTTGATTCTGATTTTCCATTGTTATTTTAGCAAATATGGGCTTTAGCAAAAATGCACAAACACAGTGAACAAATAAGCAGCAAAAGCCAAAATGTGTGGCTAATGAAGTAGGAGCTAACAGATAATCCAATGCCGGATGACATTTTGTAAAATAAATTTGAAATGATTTCATACAACTGGGGAGTCAGTGTAGTAACAGTAGCTGTGTGATGAAGTCGGTGAACTCGATGTCACGTTTCCACTGTCCTTACGGACACAACTTGTAGCATTGTCACAAACAAATGAGAAAACACCACCAAACTTCCTTAAACACAACAAAATCCAAACAGATCACAAAGTAGTATGTATAACTTTTAACTTTTTTTCCTCCTCGAGACTCAAAAAATAAAATCAGCAGAATGCGGCAATAGCTAGCTTTTCATTGAGACAGTTACATTTTTCATAACAATGTCTAAGCTGATTCTCTATAGTTGAGCATTGAGTTGAGTGTCAGAAGGAACATGCCAACACACAGTTGTCTTCACTGTGTGAACACCAAAATCTACAACCTGGATTCTGTGTCATGAGCAGCTAAATTTAAAAACAGGTTGACCACTGCCTGATGTGCACATGTTTTCGCTGAGGTCCACATCAATCCAGTGAAGTGGACTAGAGCTTAACAAGCAGAACAGACCTTGATCGCCTCTGTCTACACATGGGGTTTCCAAAATGGAAGCTCCGAGAATACCCCCCGACCTCTCAAAATGCTTTTCAAGCCTTACTAAATGCCTGGTGGTCTGGTGAGTCTTTTAAATGGAAAAAAAAAAAAAAAAAACATTCTCTGGGGAAATCCTTCGGCAACACACACACAAGAACAAACTCCTTAAGTACGCTCACGCTTTCACGTGCACGTATATCGAAAGATGATCACCATGACCATTGGTCTGGTTTGTCACGGTGGCCGAGGATATCTGAGGTTAAAGCTGGAAGACTCATCCATTTCTTTGATCCTCTCTTATTGCTGAGGTGATACAGAAAAAAAAAAACAAAACAAAAAACTGGTATACAGTAAAATAATAATTGTTTAAGCAGCTTTTTGGTTTAACTGTATTATTTACATGGCTTAATGTATGTTAAAACCTAGAAAAGAAGGTGTTTTTTGGGCATGTGAATCACTGACTGTCACATTGCACATATCTCTCCTTAAAAAAGAGAAAAACTCTTAAGTTTTCCAGACATTGACGATCGCTCAAAGGGTCCTGGTATGAAATACACACAATGCTGTGCAAATACAGAGAAAATACAAATCACCTGATGTATAGCACAAAAAGAAGAAGAAGAAAAAAAAAAACTTTAAAGCAAAGTTGCCTTTGGACGAATACAGTACAAGGTGAGGTGTTTCTTTTTGTCAATTTACACAAATCATGAAGAACAAGCAAAACTCTTACTTCCGTGTTCCACATTTATACATTATTGTGTCTAAATTGATCTGAAGTGTTTACATTTATTTGTTAAAGCCAAGTTCAACGTGTGATTTTGACTTGCTGATCTCCATAAGGTGCCCTGCAAAGGGCGATTAAGATGTCCGTATCTTCCTGCTACCTTGGTAGTGCCAGACTCTCCATTAGACCTTGGCCTCCAGCATCTCCAGAAAGAGTTTGTGCATGGGCACCCTGCCCTGCACTTTGATACTGTAGAAGTGCTGTACAGCCTTAGCCGAGATCTGCCGGAGGAGAGGCAGGGTCATCAGCAGCTTCCCTGCCCGCCATGGATCTTCTGGGTGCCGGCTGCCCTCATAGTCCTGTAGGGCTTCATGAAGGGCATCCTGGAGTTTCTGTACTGCCTCCACATCTTCTATGTGCATGGAATCTAGGAGAGAGAGAAAAAAAAGAAAAACACATGCCCTGTCAGAGCTGAAAGGTTATATATGAAAATTTGAAATTGCATAAAATATTCTGTATTGACACTCCAGTATCAAAATAAAACAGCTTTATTTACCTTTATTTGTCTTCTGGCCAAACATATATGATGGAAACTATTGATTTAACCACTACTAATTGACCACTGTTGCCATATTTACTAGTGCTACGTTTCTGCTAAGTGATCAAAAAAAGATTATTATGCACAAAACAGGAAAGACAAAGCATGTGTGATGAAATTATAATAAAATAACATGGACCCAATACACAAATTGTTAAAAATAATTGCTATAATTAACATTTCCCAGCATGCAACAGTAGATTTTTTGCTAATGTTTAATACACCACTGATAACACACAAGCAGTTACTTGCTTTCCCTAGTACACTTTGATGCAGATTGATGATGTATAGTAAGTATAAATATATAAGAAAGAAAAAGCAAAAAGAAAAAAGCCTCTCGAGGCTCCAGTTCCCTCCTCAAACAAAGACGCGTCCTTGCACCCTGAGGCAAAACTGCTAGTCAGCGGTTCCATTCTTTGGGCCAATGAAATAGAGTGGGTGGTTGATGGCCGGATGGGGGACAGTCCCCACCTCCCGCCGAGCAGGTTGTCGATACAGATGCAGTTTCATCACGTAGGGACAAACACGGCTCGCTGCTTCCCGGCGCTTCGTGCATTCGACTTTACACGCCTTTATTGACAGGCTCAGTGCCCCTCGTGAAAAGACAGATTTATCTCCTGCAGGGAGAGCCGTTATGGAGAGGGAGAGAATGGGAATACGACCGTGTCGGCCACAGCATCTAATTAAAAGGCCACCGCGTCTGACCGGATGGCCTGTCGTTCCTTTTCACCTCAAGTCTGTCACTTTGTATGTGGTCTGACATGGAGACAAAAACCCATTCTGGGTTCTCTTGGATGGTGTTTTCTTGTTTGCCTTTTGTTAAATTTAAGTTTGCTGCATTCAATTTGCAAATAGGCTGACGATTGTTTTTTTAACTTGAGAATCTCCCCTTTATTACATTCTTTTGTGTATGTTCATGGAACCACCGTCCTCACGTTAGGACAAACAAGCCCGACCATTCACTTGTTCTTTTGCCATTTTATTTTATATAAGTTAAACAAGCTCAGCACACAAAATGCGTGAAAATGGGTATTTTGTCTGAATCGGTTGTTTCAATAGAAGACAGAATATTAAGGTTTTTCATGAGGCGCATCGTCTTTCAACCACAAATGCAAAAGAGGACGCAGGAGGGAGGGTCGAGCTTACCTGAATTGGCAAGAGCGATGGCTTTGAGCGTGACAAACTCTTCCTTCTCCACCCGGAGCTTCTTATATCTGCGCACCATCTGTAGGGTTGAGCCATACACGTGGAGCAGGCCAGTGAGGCGGGCATGGCTCTCATCCATGACATAGTCCTCTGCGTACACCAGCTCATCCTCATAGGGTAGTGAGCGGAACACAATGCTCAAGATCAGGATCTCCATCCAAGCACTCTGCAGTAGACTCATCTGGTCTGTCAATGACAGGCTGGAAAAGCCTGAAGGACAGGAGGGCATAAAGACATCCAATGAGTTATGTGGATTAGGAACTAATAAGTTTGTGTTTAAGATTCTGTGGTTGTGGGGAAAGTAATGTTGTAGTGAGTTAAATACCCAAAATCCACCCATCTAAAAAGCACAGAGACATAGAGAGTCAACCTATCTCAGGAAGCACAGGGCTTGGGAACACACTGGATGCTTTATCTGCGTTCACTTAAACACTCAATGTTAGCAATTTAGAGATGACAATTCACCATTTTGGGACTGCAGGAGGAAACCAGAGGGAGAGCATGCAACACGACAAGGAGAGTATAAAATCTCCACACAGGATTTTAGCACTGGGGGTGTAAGACAGTAGCGCTACCCACGTAGTCAACATGCCATGCAAACCCCCTCAGTGTTGTGTTAAATGAGATATGTAATCTATTAATAATAAGGCCATTAATCTGCACCTCAGGGCAGCAGCTATAAGCTACTTTGTAGCTATTTCTTTCTAAGCTTGCTCAAACATTAGGGAAGGATGAATGGAAAGGGCAAGACATTTCTCAGAAATACTCCGAGGAAATCCGTTACAGTGACGATGAAGGTACCTTCTCTAAAACATTGTTCCCTAAAGCTGTCAATAAACCTTTTAAAGTGCAGCTCCCTGTCTCTCACTGTCCCTTACACCCCCATGAAGCCTGACGATTTAAATGACTGCTCTTGCAAGATCACTTTTACAGTTCAGTCCATTAAAGTGACTGCATTGAACAGAAAATGCCTCCCCTTTCAGAAAATGTACATAAACAGTGCACCCCTGCAGAGATTATCAGACAAGACTGACACTGTGAAGTGTTTCCAGGCATTGGTAGGAAAGAATGATGGGGGAGGGGGGTAGCGAGCGTTAGAGTGTTGGGTTTCTCTTATCACGCTGATGAGAGCGGGGAGGCGAGACAGCTGGAGGACTCATTAATTAACAGATCGCAATCAGCCTTCAGAGTGGAAGGGAAATCAATAGCTGTAAGGACTGAGGCGTCAGATCAACCGGGCAGGGGCTGCGGATGGGGCAGAACATCTACAGCTACTGTCGACCCCCCTCATAATTCGAGAACAGCGATGATAACAAAGTAAATGAAAATCTTCCATCTTGCATGCGCCCCTATAACACAATGCGTTAAATGTTTAACATCGTAGATTTAAATGAGGTGCTGCTGGACCACACTTTTCTATTTCAAGCAATAAGCAAACATTGCAAAGCCATCTCAGATGATAAAACTCCATCCACTTTTCTACTTCGGAGCTCATATTGAAAAAAGTGTAATTTAAGCATCTTGGAAAGAATGAATTTCACTTCACAATCTGCTTGTGAACAAAGCAGGGTGTAACAAGCAAACATTATTAACTCAGACGCTGCAGCAAATGATTTAAAAAATCTTTTATGTTGTTTTAACCTTGTGCAACATGTAACTGTACCAACCCACAACCATGGGCACATCTTAGATCTTGTTTTATCCTATGGCATTAATGTTACCTTTCAGTCAGTTCAGGATTACGCAGTGTCAGACCATTTTCTGGTGTTTTTTGGGATAAGTTCAACTATTGAGAACAGATCTTCAAACAAAGAGGAGGCAAAACGACACAAAATTAGTCCAGCTGTGATATCCCGATTTTCAGAACTCATTGTCTCTTCAGGAAGGAACCTAGCTAGTAGATCTATACATGATCTGGCTTTAAACTTTAACTCTACATTGAGAAATGCACTTGATAAAGTGGCTGCTCAACAACTTAGAACATCGGTCCGGGATCGATCTGTCCCATGGAAGACTGCAGGTATATTTCAGTTAAAAAGAAGCTGTAGGAAAGCTGAGTGCAGGTGGAGGAAAACAAGACTGGAGATAGATAGATAGATAGATAGATAGATAGATAGATAGATAGATAGATAGGAAGAAATCTATCTATCTATCTATCTATCTATCTATCTATCTATCTATCTATCTATGTCCAAGGCACGCGAGGCATACTTCTCTAAAATAATCACTCAAAACAGTAATAACCCTAAACTTCTCTTCTCTACTTTTCACAGACTTCTTAACCCAACAACTAGGACAGTGAATGAAATCTCTGCTGCTAAATGTGAGGAATCTGCAAGATTTTTCAAAGCTAAAATTATCGATACTCATACCTCCATCACATTATCATCAGTCTCAAACATCTCTGAGACCAGGTCCGACGTAACAATTAACAGATTTGAAGTGATAGGCATAGATTGCTTAAATAATGTTGTCACACAAATTAAAATTGTCAACATGCTCCTTCGATCCAATCCCTACTATCTTGTTCAAGCAAATATTTTCATTGTGTACTGATTGGGTTCTTGATATCATAAATACTTCACTTACAACAGGTATTTTTCCCGATCCTTTTAAATGTGTGGAAGTTCGTCCACTTCCTAAGAAACCTTCCTTAGATCAAACTGTTCTTAATTTTAGGCCAATTTCTAATCTTCCTTTTATGAGCAAAGTTTTAGAGAAAGTATTTTATTTCCTTATTGTTGAATTCTTACAATAGAATGACATTTTTGAAAAGCTCCAGTCAGGTTTTAGACCCCTTCATAGTACAGAGACAGCATTATTAAAGATTGTGAATGATCTTAGGTTAAACACTGATGCCAACAAGACATCTATTCTGGTCCTGTTGGATCCAAGTGCTGCTTTCAACACTGTTGACCATCACATTTTATTGCAGTGTTTAGAAACACTGGGCTTCTCTGGTCCGGTCTTAAGTTGGTTTAAAACATATCTGATAGATAGAAGCTATCAGGTTAAATTAGGTAAATCACCTATCATCCCCTGTCAGGACCCATCATGGGATGCCGCAGGGCAGCATTCTCGGCCCACTGCTCATGCTTTTCTATGGTAACTTGCTGGATATTGCAATAACTCTGTAACTGAATTACCCACCTCACAACTTGCAAAAGGAACACACAAGTGCAGTTATATACTGAATACACAGCTATTGATCTATCTTCAATTCATATGAAGTGCTATAGCTGCCATGCTTGGCAAATTGGAGACCATTTGAATATAATCCAGTTACAATAATGGTTTTGCTGTTAAGCTCATAAGGTACATTAGCTCACAGTAAGAAATATTCCATAGCACACGGCGGGCTTCAGCACATTCCCAGTGTAACCTACTAGTGATTATCCATGGGTCAGCACCTTTTAGCAAAATCTGGTCAGTCTAGTGAGATGCTGACTCGCTGCCATTCTGTGTTGACCCACTGGTAGCCAGTAGGTTCAACAGACTGACTGGGATCAGCCCCCACAACATGCCGAGCACAAATAGGGGGCCTGGATTCACACTCCTCTTTGTGACAGTTGGACGCTTTCACTGGGCTTGCTGTCCATGACTGGTCAAAGTCATACATGCTGTGTTTTAGTTCGCCCACAATTCCAAGTGGGAATTTATAAATTTACATTCAAGTTACATCTATGTAAGATCACTTTTTCATGTAATACTCAAATATATACATTAAAGTACATACATTATATACACTATGCATTAATTCAGTTTACTAAGCCATCATTCTTCAATATTATCAATTTACAAAATGCTTCCGTTTCATATCACAATTTACTAAAACATTCAGAATGACTAATGGTATGTAACACAGTATAGATGCAAATCTCTACCAGACAATTTTAAAACCAAATCCTACAGCAAATGAGTAGATCCACGTTACCCCAAAGGCAGTGCAAGGGAACCTTTAAACTTGGCTGCTCAAATTACACTGTTATGCGAAACAGCAACCGTTTCCCATTCAAACAGCTGGTTATTGTACAGGATGTCCCTCCCTGAGATTAGGTTCCAATCCTAAACATATGCCCTTAACCACTTCAACGCCAGCTTCAGTCGGTTGCTTCAATGTGCACCTTGAATACATTTGCTCCATTCGACGGCAATAGGAGTGGTGGGACAGAGCAACCACACCGTAATCATGGCCTTCCTAGCCACATGCTGAACCGTCCCTTGCATAGTAGGTACAAGCACAGAGAGGAATGCTGAAACGATGGCGTCCCCAAAACCGTACAGACCACAGGGAACTTCAGAGGTCAGTAGGGTAGTTTGTACGTACATCACAGGCACCACTGAATGAGTACTAAGTGACTCTAGGCAGTGATTTAAACATGAAAGGTCCTCCATCCTGTCCTTATTTTCCACAAGATGCCCAGTAATGACACAGCTGCACCCATATCAGCAGATTCTCAATTTACTCTCATTACTAACTAATGACCCATTAATGTCATTACTTTCATAACAAGGCAACTATTAGTTGATAGTGAGGACAATGTAGCTTGACTGGAAACCCTTATTGCTCACACAGGTGACCCGATTTGGAACAAATACACTATTTTAACTTCCTGCCTGTAACCACCGATCAGCCGTACGATTCGATTTTCCCACATCATTAGCCAAGTCAACACTGTTATGAGCGATAATACCCAACTGAAAAAGACCAGTCTCGGAGGACACGTTCACACTTTCTTTCTCGGAAAGATGTAGGAGGGACAGATCGCCTTGCCAGGGTTTGAACTGTTCACTATAAATCGAATTATTTATTTAATTTATGTAATGATAAAAGCCCCGCAAGGAAATGCATAAACTATAATTGAGTTCAGAACATTTTATACAGTACAGTTAATAAAAAAAACTATCGTAATGCAAACACATTTCATTATTAGAATTTATGCCATAGGTCTATTAAAGTCATAAACATAAATAAATTCACCACTTTATAATGCATAATGATAACATTATATCCATACACATATACACATTACACTAAAATCTTCTTTTTGCAAAACGTAAAATATAAAATAATAATTAGGCAAGCACTACAGCAATTTCCTACGTTCATTTTTCTTCTTTAATGCTTTAAAGCTTCAACTTTGTAACATGAACACCGAGGACTTTTATTTTGCAGTGATTACCGGCCAGAAAGTAAACCATGAAAAATCAATGTGGATATTACTGCCAGCTCTGTGGTCATGTGGGACTTGCTCAAAATGGATCTTCAAATAAGTGTTTCACATTTCATGATGAACTGCTGACTTCAAAACTAAATTGCTCCAGGGTCAAAAAACATGCACTGCAATGTAAGTCCTCCCCCCCCACCCCCTATGCCACCCCGACTCCCACCCCCCCTCTCCAACATCCACATCTTAACCCCTTCCGTTTGTGGTAATTGTGTTGGTCTTCCCTACCCCACAGGCGCTA
>JAACJT020000033.1:103888-189881 GCA_009936485.2 Gymnarchus niloticus | reverse complement strand
AAATGTTTTTAAATTTATTGATGAAATGTTGACTTAAAAAAAAAATTGCTCAGGGGGCAAAAAAAAACACCTCCAAGGTAAGGCCCCCCCCCCCCCCCCCCCCCCCTTTATCATTTTACCTTATTAGGACATACAGCAGTGGGGTATGCTGAGGACAGACATGTGTGGGTGTTACAGCACCAACCCCCCAGGAATTAAAAACCTAGAATTCCAAAGTCATACTGACAGCTCTTCGTATCAACCTGACTGTGCAACTTGGCTAGCTTTGCTTTGTCATTCACACATGAGAGTGCGTCTAAATGGCCAAGAATTTTGCATCAGAAAAATTGATATGTTTATAACCAGTCACTGTTTATTTTTAACTGGACGGACTGGCTAAAGTCTGCTGACAGGATCGGACAAGATTGGTACAATATGCTTTTTGTTGATTTATCAATTTCCTACTTTGGCAACTAAACTACACGGTGTTTAAGAAAAAAATATATATATTTTTGCAATTATTTTGTTGATCCTGAGGTGATTTTGATCATTTTTGGAAAGTGAAACAACCATTTTATGTAGTCCTGCTGTACCTTGTAACACAAGGGTGATTTAAGCACCACTGTCAAAAGAAAAGTAATCCTGGAAACAATTTCTGATATATAGTTATAATTTAGTATCATAAACAGAAAATACAAAGGCTGAATACCTGTAATTAATGATGGAATTAGAAGCTTATATGAAACAACTCACATGTAAGCATGTTTCTGTTGTAAATATTTCAAGAGCTGTCATTGGTCAGGAAACAACTGACATGTAAGCATGTTTTTGTTGTAAATGTTACAAAAGCTGTCATTGGTCAGTAGTTTACATGGGAGGAGTCTCCATTGCCATGTTTGGACATATGACTAGTGAATGATCCAGTCAGACCACCCTGGTGTGAGTAGCTCCAAGCCAAACAGAGGTGACTGTGGTACTAGGTTATGGCATATGTGTGCTCACATAAGCGGCTCTCAGGGCTCCATGCTGAGCCAGCGCTGTCTTATAGGGTTACTCGGAGGCCATTCTTGTAATCATCTAAGCGGATGAGAAACCCCCACCATGCCCACCAGCACCCAGTGCATGCGGCTGAGGGAGCATACCCACCCCCACTGATGTGCCAGTCAACACTGAGGTGACCAAACAGTCTCTAGTAAGCATAGTTAGCGTTACAAATACACAGCAATTGATAGAATGTTTAGTTTCATCCATTTTCCAAACTGCTAAGTCCTATTTGAGGTTGCAGGGGGGCCTGGAGCCTATCTGAGGCAGTCTAGGGAACAAGGGGGGGGCGACCCTGGATAGGGCACAGTCACGTGTACACACTCCCAAACACACATTATTGACAACTTACACGTGCCAATTAGCCTACAACCCACGTCTTTGGACTGCAGGAGGGAACAGGAGTACCCGAGGAAACCACACATGCAAACTCAACAGCACGCAGAGCCAGAAGTGGAACCCCCAACCCTGGAGGTGTGACTGAGGCACCCTTCCTCCTTTGTTTAGTTCTTTGGGAATGATATTACTCATAATTAATTACAGATGATGCAATTATGATTTATAATCACGTGATTATAAATAACGGTCCCGTTATGGTCTTGGTGTATATTATGTGGAACACAGCTTGTATCGATGTATGTAAACTATATGTCTGCTGTACTCCCCACTGTCGTATGACAGCATTCTTATAAAGGCATTGAGAGACCTTTTGCAATGGTGTCAGGCAAATAAATAGATAATAATAATGAAATGAAACCAACAGTACGTGTATTTGTTGATGCTGATATTTGCATATTTTATACCACTAGTGTTTTTCATCAATGCTTTAACAGCTTTAAAACTAAGAAGATAATTCAATGTGACGTTAAAGCCACTTTGATGGACAACCATTTGGATAACCAGAACGGAAAACAAACTCATTAAATTAACCTGTTGATCAATGGCATTTTACAGTAACATTCATATTTTTGGTCATCAAGAAATAACAAAAATCAAGCTGGTACATGGGAAAGAGGGGCTTCAAAATCCTTGGTATGGGCAATCATCAAGTGCTGCTAATCGCATGCCGGTTTCAGCCACTGCCCGTTGGCGATGTCTGTGATCTTGTGTTTTAAGAACTCACGCTGACTCAGTGTCTAATCACTGCCTCCTGAATCTACAGAAATAATCAAAAGACCATGAAATCCCTGATTAGTTCCATTAATAATTCTGTTTTTCCTCTTTTGAATAGAACACTTCCTTTCATTCTCAGTGAGCATTGTCTGCATTCAAATATCCCTATTGATTATGGAACTCGTCGACCACTAGTCATTCAACACCATCTTCTACTAAGAAAGGCACTCTACTGATTTGGGTTTTTTAAGAAATTTATAATTCTCCTCCAAGCCTATTCAAGTGCCAGGTGTGTAATTATCATGTGTGCAAACATGTGAACATGCCCCGTTCCTCGATCGTGCAGTTTCCATAGGGGGAACCCTTCAATTAGCCAAGGACAAAAACCTGGTCCCAAACAATCTGACCATTAAAGGCAGCAGAAAAGAACCATTCAAACCAACCTAGCATTAAAGCTGTTAGCGCTGAAAATGATGTTTATGTTATGTATGCATATGAATACCCTTTTTTCTTGCAAATTATGTGCAATTGTGCTTTTTTCTGGTAAAGAACACAGCTTCAACAGAATGTAAAAATACTACTAAAAAAAAAAAAAAAAACTAGTAATAAGGTTATTGAACCAGGTGGCAAGGCCAAAACCATCTTGTAGGTCTGCATTACATCTGTGATGAGTAGGATATGGATGACTGAAACGAGCACTCAAGCGATACCTGGGACATGCTTGGCCCAGCCAATGATGACAACCAGCTCTCGGTCTGCCAGATCACACAAAGTCGTCAGCGCCTTGATGTCACCTTCGGGTAGATTGGGGTCGGGCATGGCATAGATTTTGTCTGGTTCTGCCACCAGCAGGTGAGATACCATCTTTGTCACTGGAGAAGAAGATGAGAGCATCAACCTTTTACCAGTGTTTGCTTGCCTCATTGTGGTAGATGCTATTTGGCATGTATCTGTGTTGCCAGGATGTTTTAGGGTTGTCTGGGGTTGGTTATCGTTCTTGAAGGCTTATGAAAAGTTTTTCTCTTGTTGCCAGTAACTGTGCCAGGTGTTTGTTGGCTGTTGTGTGGCTGGAGTAAAAGTACTCACATGGCTTTTTGTCTGCAGGAGGTAGCATGACACCCAAGTAGGTGGAGCTGTCAGCATCCAGCCTCCTCTTGTACTTCTGCCTACCTCCTCGCACACGATCCAGTCGGACCCCTGCATGAAGGAATGCATGTGAAGAAATGGAATATAGAACCATGTGGCAGACCCAGGGGATCCTACTGTATATATAGATTAAGTTGGCATAGCCCTAAACCAGTGAATACTCAGTAATGCCAATGACCTTACTGATGGGATCTACAATCATTTCACCATTCATCAGCAGATGTATCACTTTTGGGCTAAGTGAGATATCCCTCCTCCCCTTATTACAATAAATCCATTGCCATAAAAGTGATGCTAAATGTGTGTCCAGCAGCTTTCTGGTAAATTTCCCGATAAATAAATAAAGTCACCCCCTTATTTAGCAGAACCTTTTTAAAGCCCTTATATTCAAAGACATTAATGCGTGGACCACTTTCACTATGGTCACAAATAAAAGATGTCAGCACGGTCCATGAAGTCTTATTCATGCTTCTACTGTATGCCTTTTGTTCCTAAAATTTAATTTTCAAAATCCTGCGTGTGGAACAATATTTACGCCACCCTATGGATTTTTCCTTCTGTCATACACTTTACACGACTTTGTGTGTACATATTTAGTGTGTGGTTCTCGAAAAAGGAACCAAGCAAAGGAAAAAGACATACTTTAAGCCTACTGACTGGAGAGCCAAAGAATGAGGCTTCACACACACACACACACACACACACACACATGCACACACACACACGCACACACTACAGGAAAGTAAGATTCATGACTATGAAAATATGCCTTGTCTAATACTTCAGTATATGCACATTGTCAGGATCTGCATATCAAGGCCGTTGTTACATACAGCTATGTGTGAATGTTGCCTTTTGGCGTTGCAGGTCATATCAAGCTGCTTGTCACACCCAGCTACCTTGGCGCAGGAGCTGATGCTGTCCCTTCCCCCTCCCATTGTCCCACAGGGTACCAGAAGCCCCACTTATCACTAACCCTTCCCATCGGGACAGAGGAAGAGGTTTCACATCTTTTCTTTCTATCTGTGTGTATAGTTATTGACTGCAATCTTCCTTGTCATTTGTTTGGGTTTTCTGATCACTCTGGCTTTTCTGTATGTAATTAGCTCATCTTGCCCACCTTCTGTTCATCTCAGTTGTCTCGGGATTGTAGGGTGTGAATGCTGATGTTTCTTTGTGTTGCCACCCTGATATTTTTCCCCTGGTTTTCTATTAGTGAGGGAGTTAGGGTAGTGTTTTTTGTTTGATTTCTTCTAATTAGGTAAGGTAGCTGACATGAGTTATATGTAGCCCATCTTTTTATTGTGGTTTTGGCCGTATCTACATCTGAAATTTCCACTTTGTCCTTGTAAATAACACCCCCCCAACTCCTTAGAAACGTTTTGTATCTGGTTCACTCATCGACCCTTTCTGTTCTGCCACACCCCTAGACTCATCCGTAATGCTATACTTTTCAATCACACACATATTTATTCAAACTCAGGTTAAAAGATGGGTGGCACGGACGTTCAGTGGGCAAGAGCAACGTGTCGATGGAGTTCTCCCTATTTTTTTGCCCATGATGCACAGGTTTCCTCCCTCAATCCAATGGCGTGCAATTCGATTAACTGGTGTCTCTAATGTGCCTCTTGGTCAGTGTGGGTAATGTATGTCCTGCAATTGAGCAGTTAAAAAAAATGCTACAGTTAACTGCTCTATCTCCATTGATTCACTAAGGTGTGGAATCTTTCACAAACAGTATTAGGACCAGGACCAGCCTTCTGGTTTCTCACAGGGCACATATATGCACTTGCTAAGGACATCTGTGAAATGGCAGTTAGCCTCACTGCATGTTTTTAGACAACAGGCAGAGATAAGCATAAGAAGCAGAACACAGAAACACCACATTCACAGAGCACAGGTGGGACTTGAACCTCAACCCCGGAGGGTAACGGCAACAGTGCTGAGGCTTCAAAACCCTCCAGCATTGGTTAGTCCTTTGGGATGCTCTCACCCACCATGGGTTTTAAAGCCTCATTTGTCCCATCACTAGTTGAGCTCCATGCAGGCTGGGACAACACTTCTGAGAGGGATGACAGGGACGACAAAGAGTGAAATGCGTCCCAGATATGATTTCACGTGGTTCCTCACGCTACATCACACCTTTGCTGACCAAATGGAACGCCAAGTCAGTCCACTGAAAAATCTCACCACAAAAAGCCATTCAGAGACAACAATTCCATCAACACCAAAACGTTTGTGAACATTGACAAGTTACTCATCTTTTTAGGATTAATGTCATTGTCAACAACTTGCTTTTCTCAAAACAAACTGATTTTTAAGGGCCATCATGTAAACTGACAACTACTGTCATTTTAGCTTTTAGTCTTAACTCACCTGCTGTTATATTTCCTCAGTTGCCATGAATATTGTGCTGACGGGAATCCTACATGTAAAAGTCTTATAACGCAGTCTCAAAGGCAGCCATTATTGTTTGCGAATAAAATGTAATTACATGACTAAATCCATAGCATCTTAAATGTATTTCTTGCCTATCAGAACACAATTCATCAATATGAGTTTTCATATAAAGGCTGAATTAGCAGTATAACTGAAAAGTTTAGACATTTGCAAAATTTAAGAACTAAGAAGACGGGATGTTATCTTTTTTTCTGCAAAATTGTTTCATGCACATAATGTTTGCACGGGTCAGTAAACTGTTTTATCTGGCATGAGTGTAACCAAGAGATTTGCCTACTTATATACATTCCATGATTCCCTGGAAACACAAATCTGATTAGGATTGTCTTTCAATTTCCTGACACTGACAACCCACTAACCTAATTACCCACAATCCACAGGAGGACAATCTTTCCTACCATCAAATGCTGACGGAGCTACAGCTGGCTGGCTTCTATGAAACCTAATTCCCTCAAACAGAATTTCTTTCACATTCACAATCACAGGTAGAATAAATATATCCAAAAAGCACTGTCTTTTGTTTGGATCACGAATTAAGAAAACATTTAGGTTTTCTACCTAATTCTACCTATCTACTTTAGTCTTATTACAGTTTTTGGAATCGTGACAGCCTCGTTCTTAGAAATGTGTGGCGTAACATAAAAATCTCTCATTTCATTATACAGAAGGCATCACTCTGTTTCCCACTGTCTCCTAAATGAAGCGTTTTAATTGTGCTTGAGAGTGATTTTCGCCGTAAGATTTTCAGGAAATTCTATCGCTTGAAAAGAAACCAGCGCCAAGCAATTGACCCTAGTGTCCGTTGGCGGGTTCAGGTGGCGAATCACTCAGCGCCGCATTATCTGTGTCTGACCGTCAAGATTCCCCGGCAGAGCGGCGGAAGAGACATCGCCTCATTCCCATTCCCTTCATATGTGTAACAGCTGCTGGCTGGAAGGGTCTGTTTGCTTATAAAACACTGGCCGCAAACAGAAGTACAAGGCTCGAGGCATGAGATCACGGCAGCAAAGTCCTCGAAAAGTTACATCAGCTCTGATTTCTCAAGAGACATGCTGGACGATGTGCATATATTAACATGTGAACCATTTTCATTACATTGATCATACTATATAGATATAGTATATCGCTGCTTCATAGGCTGGCATGGCTCTGGTCTTAGTAGTTTGAATAACATCTCTAGTATGTGGAATTTGCATTTTGCCCCATGTTGAATGGGTTTTCTCCCGTCACCCAAAAACATTTAGTTTGATGAACTGGCATCTGTAAATTACCCACAGTGTGTAAACACTATGAGTATATTACAAGTTATTTTTTTACATACTGTATATCAGATCTCTTGAGCATATTTCAGGATTTCTCCCATCCAGGGTGTATCCCAGCCTTGTGCTCTATGCTTCCTGGGATAGGCTCCAGGCCCTTACGACTCTGTCCAGGATAAGTGGTTGTGGAATGGAGAGATGTTTTCTATCCATCGCCAGGAAAATGAAGGAATGGATTTCAGGATCCATACCATCTAGGGAGCACTCTAGCCTTCTCCCCTATGCTTTCTGGGATAGGCTTCAACCTTCTCCCAATAACACTGATCAGAATAATCAGTTAGAAGAAGAATGTATAACCAAAGGTAGAGCAGTAGGGGGCAAGTGAGCCAGTGATTTGCTAGACCTTCACAATATATCTGAAAGCTCTGCTGATTTATTATACTGTACAGAAACGTGTTTTCATTGACCTGAAAACTATTTCAGCTGAATTCTTTCTCAAGCTATTGAGCTGTAACCATAAATTGACTAAAGTATAAAATTGTGTACCTTACTATATACTACATTGTATGTGTCAACAGAGCAAAGAAACGAAATCCGACATGGAAATGTATTGACACAAAGTGAAGAGATACTTTGAGGTACACATCTAGAGGAAGGATAAGGTGCAAGGCTACGAATCCCAGATTAGGTCTTTACTTGGGTCTACAGTTTGGAGATCGGCACTTAATATAGTTCAGTGGGGAATATAGCGTCTGTCTTTGTATTTCATTGTGGCAGTAAAAGCTGACAGCAAAGTGGCACATGGCGCCTATTGAGATTCTGGAACTTTCCATCCCTGCTTCATCACATGCGATCCAGGGAGAGATGGCGACACAGCTTAACCACCAAGCATTCCGGCTTTGTGGCTGACAATGTGGCTAGGGGAGTAAAGAAGGTCTTGGGTGTCAGTGCTTCAAAGCAATGGGTGGTGCTGGGGGGCCTCTGGGTCCATCAGATGAGGTGTTTGTGTGGAATTATGACACACACAAGTGCCGGGGCTCCACCTGACCCGAGGGCTCCTGTTTCTCTCCAAAAACAATAACAGGGCCCCTTCTGACCAAGCCCCTTTAAAAGGCACTGCCACCCAGATGAGGGCTCTATTTCGAGCTTCACACCTGCTCTTGGTGTCACTTTCTAGGGAGCCTGTAGGAATAGCATGTGGGGCTGGCATCAGCTTCAGGGGAAACCGCAGTCGAATTCTAAATGCCCTAACTGGAGTCTTTCGGGGGTCCGGCTTTGGTGATTGTTGTCATTACTCCATTTATTGCCTCCCCTGGGCCCAAACACAAGCTTTTGAAAGCCACACTCCTAAAACGGCCCTCCCGCATATTGCCATTCCACGGTAACATGATCATTGTACGGAGCCTCTGCTCATGCAAGGTCCATCTTGAAATGTCACATGCAACCCAGATATGTACCTATAATAGTAGATCAGGTAACAAGAACTGTTGTTATCTTCAAATAATTCGCTAACGAATTGGTCGCATCTCCTTTTCGAATGCTTATCCTTCAGATTGGAAATGCAGACCAGTCTTTGGGGACCTTCACTGGATGCCAGTTCTTCTGACTTGCGTAATAAAACTCCCTTCGGCTGTGTCCCTGCTGGAAGAGTTTATGTATAGGCAGTTGACAGGAGGTTGAGTAGTGTTTAAGGACATTATCTGTAACTAAAAGGCTGCCTCTTCTCAGGGATAATTTCTATTGTAACCTGTACTTACTTCCCCTGAAGTACTTCAATAAAATGTTCTGCTGTATAAATGGATTTCGAAAGGATAAGGCACAACTAAAATAAGAATCATTTTGTGCTGCATTACACAAACCTTGTTAACAGACTGCACAGTCAGCGGACTGAGCCCTTTGGTTTATGCGCAGAGGTTCATACTACTTGCCTCCATCACATCCAGATTGGCCGCATAGTATCTGAACCACTTAGCTGGAACACCAGTAGGACAATGCACAGAAAGTATTGAGAGCTGAGGAAGGGCTTAAACAAATAGGGATGATTTCTGCTGATACATTTTAGAGACAAATTTAAGGCAGCACAATGCTTCAGGAGTCAACGATGCTGCTTTCTGCTTCTATGAGGGTCTTAGGTGGAAGGAAAACTATAAAAAGGCAATTAGTGTGGACCAAATGGCCAAATGTATGGGCGTTCTCCACAGTATTCCCTGCCCTATTCCCTGATGCATCTTGACCACCACAGCTCTAAATAAATATTAATGTATTTGAAATGGATGAAAAAGGGGTAGCCCTGTTGCCTCATACCTCCAGGGTTGGGAGTTTGAATTCCATCTCCTCTCTCTGTGCGTGGAGCTTGCATGTTCTCCCCATGTCATGCAGGGTTTCAGCCAGGTTACTCTGACTTCCTCCAGCTATCCAAACATGTGCGGGCAGGCTAAATTGCCCGTAGAGTATAACAGTGTGAGTGTAGAGGCCCTGTGATGTGCATCCCAGCCTTGTGTCTTGTGCTGCCAGTAAGAGCCCTAGGCCCGCTGCAACCCAGACCACCATCAGTAGTAAGAAAATGGATAATGTACCTTTAACTATTTTATGCAGAAAGAAAAAACAACTGAACATAGTTAACTGCAGCATAACAAGTTTTCAACTGCAGTATAACTGTCTTCCTTTCCTGAGGATTTATCTTCATTTTATAAAAAAAATACAAAAACAAAAATCTTTTCTTAAAAGAAGTCTTTAGGAGCAAAATCGTAGCTTGAAACTGTCTGAAAACTGTCTAGTAGACTGCACAGTTGCCTCTGTTGTTGTCGAATTTCATCGCCCAACCTGGTGATGTTATCCCTCTTACTCTCTGGACTCAGTCCATCGATCAGATGACAGACCCGCTCCCCCGGACATCTGATTCCATAATCGATCTCTTCCTCTTTGTGCAAAAGCATAATCGCTCTCCTCAACACGTGCGGATTCCTCTTTTCATAGGCATCAAACACAGCTGAGAACGTAGTGAAAATGGAGCCTATATTCCGATCCTAGAGAGATAGACCAGCATGCCCCATTCTGCTATATTTGTGCCTTAAACTTCTGAAAAGAAGAAGACAGAAATACAGCTTAATTCCTGGCCAAGTGCCACATGTCTTATGGTGTACCCTAGTCTGTTTCGTACAATGACATCACCTCCACCCTATATCAATGCTCCGGTTTCACAGTCGAATCGCTTTTGAAAATGGAGAGAGCAAAAAATGTAGCGATACAGCATCTTGAAGTAACCCAGTCACCAAGCCTTTCATGTACAACGCTTGGACTCTCGCACCCACACTCAGTGGAGCTGCACGTCCTCACCTTCCTTCAGCATGCCCACTTTCAGACACTTGGTGAATCGACAGGCCTGGCAGGACTTGCGTCTTCGCTTGGTGATCTCACATTCGCTGGTGGCTGGGCAGCTGTACTCGATGTTTCCTGGGGAGAAAGAGACTGAAAAATGAGCCCCAGAAGAGGGCAAATACAAGATACACGTATGCATAAAGTCATACTGTATGGGCAATTTAGTGACATCAGTTAGCCTAACTGCCGGTCTTTGGACTGCATATGATGGAGGGAAAACATGCATATTCCACACACACACACACACACACACACACACACACACACACACACACACACACACACACAGGAGGTTTGTATTTCTAACCTTGTGGTGACAATCCATTCATTTCTATTAGCCTAACCCTAATCCTAACTTTGACAACCCTAATCCTTACCAGCCCTAACCTTAACCATAACTAAATACAAGACTTTTGGAGCTTTTTGTTTTTTGATTGCCTTCACAGATTTTGATAAAACTTAAAATGTCTATTTTGTTATTACCTCTTTGGGACATTTTATCCCCACAATATAATATAAACATGGTATACACACACAAACACACACAATGTGGAGGTGGAATATGAATCCCCAGTCCTGAAAGTGTGTTGCAACCATGGTGAACGTTGAGCCAACTCAAATGAATGATTCCCAAATAAATAAGGAAAAGCCTTAACCCTGGACCATTAAACTGTAAAAATGAATTAAAGGCAATAAAACTGCATAGCCATACAATCTGAGCTTTCTCCACAGGTGGAGAGGGTGAGCTTATATGAGTGAACTTTTCAAGCGCAAGTTCAAGTTTATTGAACAAACCTGTTGCACAATAAAACAACATTTAACTTTACGTAAATAATAAAGTTGTAATAAAATAGTAAGGTGCAAAATAAAATTTTCTGGCTCATTGAGTACTTATAATAAGCACTGTCCATGCTTTGCTTAGTAGGCAGCTATTCCAGAGACACCTGCTCCCAATGGATGCCCCCTGGTCTGTGAGATCAATAAGAGCTCACCCATACAAACACACACAGACACACACACAAATCTGACTGAGCCTGCATTTCACTTGCAGAAGACAAGACTAAAGGTAAAAAGCTGTCCAAAATAAGCAGGACCTGGGGGGAGCATTACCAGGAAAGACCACCATCACATGCTGATTTCTGTGGAGGATCATTACCAGGAAAGACCACCATCACGTGGTGATTTCTGTGGAGGATCATTACCAGGAAAGACCACCATCACATGGTGATTTCTGTGGAGGATCATTACCAGGAAAGACCACCATCACATGGTGATTTCTGTGGGGTACAGATTTTGGGCAACCATTGATTGCAAATGACTTGCAAACAAGTACTAAACACAACAGTTTTAATAAAGATAATATTAACTATATTATATATAATTTGGGCCCTTTAATGGGGGGGTGGGCTATATATAAAAAAGTTACAATACATGCACAGTTTGTCCAATATTGCTGTCCATAGTGTCAAATTAAAGCTGAAAATCTGCACGTATTGTTTCATTTCTTCAAATCCATTGTGATGGTGCCCAAATAATAAAAATTGTGTCACTGTCCAAAATTTAATAGACTGCAGTGTGTAATCTATGGGTACTATATTATAGATATATGCATTTATTAAAAGTACATTTTTTAAGAGGTCACATAATGAATCATTACAATGAGGTTTTCCTGAATAAGATCAAAGATGTTTTGTTGAGACCCTACACTTGCCCCTGGCCAGGCATAGTTGCTTTTCCTGAAGTCAGAGAGTTGCAGTTGCGGACTTGTGTTACTGTATCATGTTAACAATCTTACATGCACAGTGGTGCCTCCTTGATGGCCACAGAATCAGTGCCAGTGATGGGACCAGCTGTACATGAAAGGGATCGGCTTAGAGAAGTCAAGAGGGCTGAAGCCAACACTGCGCCTCACGGACGTGCCAAAAAATATCGCAATATTATTATGGCAGACCGGCCACTTCTCAGGGTTACCCGAGGGAATGGCTGCCCCATACCTGCACGAGTAAGTTACCACAGAGAGTACAACCCCGCACTGAGCTACTCAGCACTCATTACCTCAATGACCAGTGCACTATTTATGTATTTGATGCTGCGTTTGCACAGGAAGTAACTACACTCCATTTTCTTTTACAGTTTACAAGGGAAAATAATAAATGCACTTGAATTATTTTTGATGCTACCAGACCACCGTGTATATGGCAATCAGAACAAAAGGTCTGAACATTCAAGCAACAGTATTGTCACATACTGTCACATAGTGAAATCCCGAGTGGATCAGCCGTTGTTTCAGCTGCAGTCCTGGTAGTTAGTATAAGGAACATTTAAAAACACGCTTTTTTCACTTTGGTCTTCATGAAGTAAATCATTACACACATCCACACCTGCCACTGTCACTATTTGTGTTATTAATCGACCCTGCCACCTAACCATTTATTTTAGGTTCATGTCCTCAACCTGACCACAAACTCATAAAAATCTCACCCTGCTACATCTTCAGACTGAAGTCCTGATTGCTACACTATCAATCCCACCTCTTTCAGATGTCGCCAATCAAGTGAAGTCATCTCCTCGTTGAACCTACCAAGCAATGCAATGCTTCAGCTGCCCCCCCCCACCCCAGCTAGAGGGGCAGTCCTCTTAATTACAGCTAGCCCAGGGCTGGGAGTTATTGATGGGAATCCTGCCATTCCAACAAACAGAGGAGGCTTATGCCCATTACAGGTAGCCCCTCGGGAAGGAAAAAAAGAATTGCTCCAAATTATCCTTTCATGTGCCTCTTTCTTTATCTTCTGTCTGGACAGCTTTCTTTTGAACTTCAAGCTTCTGCCACATGTATTTTTAGTGCCATTTGAAGTCACATTAGGAAGCATATATTCGTGAATGCAATTTTTGTAATTCTTAGCAACTAAAATACAATTCATAGCAATAACAACTAGAGTCATAAGTCATTGTGTCATGTCCACTGCACAGCTGTTAAAAGTTGCACTACTGTCTTGTTCATTGCCCATGACATTGTTATTGCTGACATATTGTGATATCTCATGGTTATACCATCTTGCGTATTACATATTTATTAGAAGCTCATCTTTGCCATATACTTTTTTAATGCTTATATTATCTACCTCTATTATAGGTATTTGTGAGCGTTATCGCTTTGAATGTCAAAAAAACAAGGACCGTACTTCCCATCGGTTATCACATCTCAGGAATATGTCTGAAAACATTTTATTTTATGTTTCTCAGTAGCTGCCTTGGTTGGTGCTGCTCACATAGTGATAGCTTTTCACCTGTTGAGATTTTAGCCGAAAGATTAGCTGTGACCTCTCCAAATGACCTGGAAATAACTTGCACCTCTTCAACCACTGAATAAAAGTGACAACAGATATATTTTGGGGGTTCCCTTTCGAAGCATCACTGCCCATGCAGCAAGGGGACATAATGGCTATAAAAATAAACACAACACATGCACAAGTAAAATCATGGCGCTATACAATGTACTAGTTGTGGGAATCGGTATGTTGTGATTGGGCTGATATAGAGAAGAATACCTTGTATTGTCCGTTTGAAAAAGGCCTTGCAGGCTTCACAGGAGGCTACACCGTAATGGTACCCCGACGCCATGTCACCACAGACCAGACACAGCCTCTTCGGAACTGAACTCAGGGTATACTCGCACTTCACGGATGAGTCATCTGCCGTGGAGCTGAGACCAGCGTCATCAGAGCATCCGTGACAGGCCCTGCCAGCAGGGCCACCAGCTGCGAAGATGGATGGAGAATCTGGGCTGTTGGAGCGGCGGCTGGCAGTGAATGAATAACCACCACTGGTGTCTGAGGTACTGCTGGGGCTGGGCTGGCTGGCTGTATCTACGGCTGAAGAGGGGCTGGAGGGTTCCATCTTAATATAGGGCCCACAGTGGTGGCCGTCAGCAGTCATTCTTTTCAGCAGCCTGAAAGGGGTGAACACACAAAAAAAGACATAGAAAACACGTTGACAGTTTAGCATCCTTAAGGTATCCGTTCCACCCGAACAGTTCCCAAACCCATCCCTGCTAATGAGCAAGTTAAGTGGGTGGACTGGCAGAGAACCATCGATACACTCACTTCACCTGTAAGAGTGACAGATTTGTAATTCCCTGCTTAGTACTATGGGGCAGGTGGGGGGCGGGGGTGTTTGTGAAGAATGGATGGGTCTGACAATCACTTTTCAGCATGGGGAGGCTGCCACTATAAATCTGCATTGTAGCAAGAGCGAATCTGATTGTATATTGATTCACTGTCGACTGGCTAATAACAGCATTTGAAACGTATCTTGAGTGAATCGTATGTTCTGAGATGAACTATATGCACGTTTTCAGGCAAACTAGCCGCTCGTTTTGATACATTAATGTACGCCAGAATCTCTTTGAAACACTGCTCTTTGGTATAGCACTTCAAAGGGGTACACTGAAATACCTGAACAGCTTCGGGTCCTTTGGTATTCTGGTAAAACTTTCGGAAATAACCCTGTGACAACCAGGAAGTCAGAACAAAACAAGTTTTAAGAATCTGCCAGTAGATTAAACACTCATGGGTATTCCTCCCTTGCTAACACTGTAATTGTGAAGCAATTTTAATTGAGACTCTGAGAGTGGCAACTTAAAAGAGCAAGGACCAAAGTAACTTTAATATGGAAGTGGCAATGGCTCCTACGAAACCGCTGAAAATTTTCATTAAAAAACAGAAAGAATGGAATGACTGATTTCTCAAGAACCAGCTGAAATGTCTCATTAAATTGTTAGGCAAAAAAAAAAAAAATAATCACTTGATTCTCAGCTTCCTCCTCACGGTCAAACAAAGGTCATGCCAGCGTACAGCGACCAACAAGTGGTGCTGTTTGACTGTGGACTAATTTTAAACGTTTAGAAACGGCTTAATTCCATCGATTGCAGTGGTGGTGGTGCTCCCTCATCAGGAATATATGGCATTATGGGATGTATTGGTATAGACTTAGCTTAGCTCTAACATTCAGTATCTACAAAGCTACTGAATGATTGCCTATACTTTGGAAGACTAAATAATAACCAAATAATGTCAATTAAAAACTACACATCTCTGTCAGTAACTACTGATACCATGAATTACTGCCTTTTACTTTTTTATAATATTTCACTCTCAGGAAACTATGCATACCCAGCACTGTACTACACAAGTGGAAAAAACTGACCCCTCATTAACCAATCGACCGAGGTTAGCATGGGGGGATGACAGAGGAGAGAAGTGAATGTGAGTCTGATGCACACGAAAAGGGGACAACAAGCATGCTGCCTATACAAGTTCGTAAAAGAGTATATAATCAATACACAATGACTTCCCAGGAGATATTCCCAAGTCACTGTAATGGAGAACGGGATGGGATCTAGGAGCCGCTTGCCAGGCCCGTGCAATTATCTTCCATGGTCTTCATCACAGTGTTAAATTTAGCCACTC
Organism: Gymnarchus niloticus; assembly: GCA_009936485.2. Taxonomy (NCBI): domain Eukaryota; kingdom Metazoa; phylum Chordata; class Actinopteri; order Osteoglossiformes; family Gymnarchidae; genus Gymnarchus; species Gymnarchus niloticus. The sequence goes on along the minus strand of JAACJT020000033.1, from coordinate 174,037 downwards.
TCCAGCTGCAGTACGTCATCCTGCCTTTTCCGAGCCATGAGGTTATTTGGGGCGACAACATGAGCCCTGCTATTGTACCACCAGTAAAATGGCGCTGCCTAAGGCAGATCAGATCTATTTGCTGTTCCTTTATACTTCCTGTTTCTCACTATCGACCATTTACTGTGCTGACCGGCTACAACGGTTCAGATAAAGAGAGATCAATCAAAGGATGAAGAATCCCTTAGCCTCAGTCACCCATCTAGTGCCAGTGCTGTGTCTCTCCTAAGGATAGTCTCTTCAGGGGACAGTCTATGACAGTGTCATGGCTTTCCCAAGGTTGCTTTATACAGGTGACTGTCTATGACGGTGCCGTGTCTCTCCCATGGATGGTCTAATCATGTGACAGTGATAACTCAATGTCTTGTCCATTTGTTGGCCTATCTGGGTGACTGACTTTACCAGAGGGCTGAGTCTCCCCTAAGCTCAGTCTATCTGGGTGACTGACTATACCAGAGGGCTGAGTCTCCCCTAAGCTCAGTCTATCTGGGTGACTGACTATACCGGAGGGCTGAGTCTCCCCTAAGCTCAGTCTATCTGGGTGACTGACTATGACCCAGCCCTCTGCCTCTCCCAAGGTTAGTAAATTCAGATGGAAGAAGGGGCACAGTTGCTCACTAACATAAAGTGGCATAATAAGTTAACGCCTGAGAAAAGAATAAAAGAGACTTCTTTGGAACTATATGTATATTTTCCTTGAACATAATGTTTTATCTGCCTTAGCCTGAAGTCCTTACAGAGATCATGCTAATCACTGTGCAGTTATTGACTCCCCATTAGGAACGAGAAGGTACTCTGGTAACTGAGGGTTGCTGTGTGCCATTAACACTGCATTTGCCATTAACATTATGGTGAATTATGAGGATCATGGTCACACGAACATGACATTCCTCGACACCTTACAAGTCACAAGTCTGAATCCGGAATCTTCAATGAAGGGTTTATTGGCTCTCCTGTGTTTCAGTGAGTTTCACTAGGTACACTGTTTTCATCTCGTGGTGCCTTGTTATGAGGCTGCCTGCTTTATGCCTTTTGATTATTGCATTTCCTACAAGGGAACAATTTCCAAAGATGGATGCAAATACAATTCAGAATTTTATCCATCTTCGAAATGATGCACATTTTCAGCATAAGAGCAACAGAAAATGCCAGTGCTATCCTCAGGTAAGAGGGAAAATGACTGAATTGGGTATGAGAAAACAGACTTAAATGATACTTTTTGGTTTATTTGCATATAATTCAAGCATGAGGTACATGTAATAGAAAGCTTATTAATAGATACAACAATTTAAGATTAGTGAAAAACTGACAATATAGAAAATGCAATATTCACTCACAGGCATTACACGGCAGCATCCACATGGTCAAAAATAACACGTACGCTCTGTTTTGTTATTATCTGAGACAGCAGGATGGCTGTTGTTATGGGACAATGCCTTGTATGATACACAGCTTAAATCACCGCACTGGACATATATGCATATCAAGTACAGCACTGAAAAGGCAAGGAGCCATGCATGAAATTCACACATTAATCTTTTCCTTAGAGGCTGGCCTTGTTTAGGGGACAACTCCACCCACACCAAGAAGCTGTCTAGCCCAAGACACATAAATTATAATGTTAATCAGCAGAAAGGCTGAACAAGGTGGAATGGTCTAAAAACACACATGGAAAGCTGACTTAGCTGTCAGAGTAAAATGGAAAAAAAAGGAGGAGAAGTCTCACACGCACAGTATGTATGCACAGACAATTTGTGTATTGTGTCATTTTAAGAAACGTCATTGTGGTGCTGTTTACAAAGTGTGACATCATAGACATACAACTGAGACCATAAATCTTTAGTGTAATATGATGCAAGCATTCAGCACTGAACCTGTTTTATTGCCTATTTAGAAAATAACCATGACTGTCTTTCCTGCACTAGATTAACTTGCTGAGTTTTATTAAAATATATATGAATATATAAAAAATATTTAATTAATTATAATTAATTTTTATATATATATATATAAATAAAATATATATATTAGGGCTGTCAAGTGATTAAAACATTTAATCACAATTAATCGCATGACTTTGTGTAGTTAATCGCGATTAATTTCAAATTTAATTTTCTTAAGCTTAACATTTTCCCACAATTAAAGATTTTTAAGTGCAATCAGATTGTATTAAGAAAAGTGGACACAATATGACTGCATATAAATGTACTTAACATGTTGAAGTAACTGGAACATGAGAAAAAAAGAATCGTAATAGCATTGATTTTCTGGAGGTTGACGCGTCCATTGGTTTCCACCAAACACTGTCGAGCGTGGTGTGTGGCATATTACTTGGGCTAATGCTGTGGGGGTAAAATGTGTGCTTGGCTTGCATGTGATATTGTAGGTTGGTTGTACTCCGGTGATGACTAAAGTCAGCTTGACAGTAACTACACGAAACTTTAGTTTTATCGAGCGAGCCGTCGGGCGAAGTTTTGAAATGGAACTTCCCATTTAAGGGACCTTTCTTCATCATTCAACAATTAAGAATATGGACTAACTTCTAAGACAAATAACTTGAAGGCTAGAGTGGCGCACATTCGGTTTGCAGCTTGAACTACGGGAAATACGTAGGGCCAAAAAGAACCTGCGTTAAGGGCACTAATTTTTTTTTTTTTTTTAACGACGTTAAAGTGAGAATGCATTACCGCGTTATTAAAGCGTTAACTTTGACAGCCCACACACATATATATATATATATATATATACATACATACACAGTACTGTGCAAAAGTCTTAGGCAGGCAATGACGATTATGTTTAAATCATGTTCATGCTGGTGTAAAACTACGACTTCAGGTTGGTCAAAGTGTGTCAGTTTACACATTTTTAAACATCTCTTCATTTCACCCCAGAATATACAGTTATTATCCAACATACCCATGTACTTAAAGAGATCAACTAGGAGTGCACATTGTCTGACTAATTAAGACCTCATAATGTGAATTAGCTAGTTAAGTACTCAAGTTAACTAAGCTGGTGGTGAAAATTAAGAAATACATGGAATGGCTAAGGTTCTTTCAAGGAGAGGTTTGGGAACAAAAGTTATGTTGTTCGAGCTATCCAACCAGATATCGGTAATATCTTAGAGAAAAGAACAAATTATTTTTACTAGTTTTTCTATTACTCTTTATTCCTATATATATTCTAATGTTAAATTGTGTTCTTTTGTCTGAGCAAAAATACAATTACTGCCCAGATAAATGGCCTTAAACATTTTCTTGAACTGCCTAAGACTTTTGCACAGTATTGTATATACACGCAGTATATATACAAATTAGTTAGACATTAATGAGTTATTGGCACAAGTAGCAGCTTTGCGTCTGACCAGGGATAGATAAAGAACTGGGGCAACATAAAAACACATCTTTTGGCTTTTTGAGTTATTTGACATTGCTGTCATTCATCACTTCACCCTTACTGCAAAAAACCAGCAGCCCCGAGCTTAGCTGTCAGTAAGCAATCTTGTTGGGTTCGTTGCAGGTGGTTTTCTGTCAGACAGCATCCATACTGATCTCAGCAATAAGCTGAGTTGGCCATTGATGCTAATGTTGTTTTACATTTCAATTACTGCTCAGAAACATAACCTTCAAAAGACTGAACGCTCAATATCAATGACTTTCAGTAATAAACACTCACATGCCTGCCAATCACAGGAAGACTTTTTTTTTCCAGAATGCGAAAACAACAATAATTTCCATTTTTAGGAAATAAAATAAAGAACACAAGAAAAAGCACACCTTCAGTTTAGGTCTGGACACTTTACACTTTTATCATTTAAAATACACAAAAGTGTCCTTTGATATTACAAATTTATAAACTGTAGTTTAATAGATATATAAATATCAATTTAATATATGCCTGTCTGAATTTCATGATTGAACTTTAACAAATAAAAAGCAACAGACTAACCGAAAATCCTCTGTCTCCATGCATGAGGACCAGGCATGCTCGTTCAGTAAAAGGTTGTGGTGTACAATGTACACTGGCATAAACCGATTATGGATAATGAATAATGAAATTCATCATATGTGTGTGTTTGTGTGGGGAGGGGGGTCATGAATGAAATATTGCCTGCAGTCATTTGATGTCAGTGTAATTCTTAATATGTTGTGCAGCTTTACTTGATGTTTTAATGTTCCAGGACGTCGATATTTTTTAAAGCAAACAAAAGTGTCTTTTGTTTCCTACTTACTATGGAATCTTAATTATGCCAGACACTCCAAAAAGCCTATGTTTACCCATAAGACCTCTGCGTGAAAACAGCAGAGAAACACAGCCATGCTTGATAATGGGGATCGGTAGGGTCAATCGCCGCATACAGTGACAGCTAATTGGCTTTGATCATTCTTTCGGGGGAGCTTTAATGGCAGGATTACCACTGTAAACTTGGAAAAGTGAGCTGCATTCCAAGAGTCCTGGGCCAGTGGCCTCACTGAAACAGATGGTTGGTGAAGTCACTACTGACACATTCCAAAAGACCGACAAGCTTCAGCCTCCTGAACAATGATCACCTCTTACAGAGGTGTCATCAAATATGACTGTAAATTGACTGGCCTTGGTGAACTTTTAAGGGTTAAATCTAGTATCAGTTAAATGGGAATTTCTATAGCTTTACTCACTGGAGCCCAGAATCATTATTTCTCTTATAAACAGCAATGTCAGTTCATCATTTTTGGTGTGAAATTTAAAATATGTCATTATGAACTGTACTGATCTATAGCAGACGCACAGAAATCGCAGCTCCACCTAGTGGAGGTGTGGATGTTACTGAGATTGAATAAGTTCGTAAATGTGTTACATTTAAGTTCATAGTTACATGTTTCTAAACCAGCCAGACAATTTAGACATTTTTCAAAAAGTATGGCCTTACTCATTGATAAAGATGGATATCTTTGCTGAAGCTGTCATGTTAATCGAATATGATTTTTAAGGGGTGGTATACTCGCGATACTTCATGCAAATGTTAGTATAGCTGAGTTAACCTCATAAATGTTTCTTGATATTCTGAAATCAGAGTCTATCAATGCAACCCATACTGGTCTGTGTTTGACATACTGACACACCGCGCTATACGTTGATAACCTCTCCAGCCTTGAGACGTAACCCTTCATAATTCATTTGGTAATTCACTAGATTTGATTTAGGACCAACCTTACTTGAGGATCATTCAGTAAACCCACTTGGAATATTGTATGTACAAATTTGAAAAGAATCCAGAAAACTAAGAGGCAACAAATTGTCCCTCTTCAGGTTTTAATATTGCTGCATGTTTGAGAACTGTAAAATTAATTGCATATCCATTAGGAATGAAGCATTAGGTTTAGGGTGTCTCCTTTTCGCATAATGGTAACAGTGTTGCTTTTCCATTAAAAACTGGGCATATTTAGATTTCTAGAGCAGACTTGGTAACCCATGAGTTAACCGACTGTTTTTTCTGCTGTTCCTCTGGTCCAATACAGGAACATTTTCACTGCATGCCTACACATTTAATGCTATAGCAAGCATGAGGTGCAGTAAAATAGAGCCTCGGGGTAAAATGCTAAACTCACAGTCATATACAGTCCGTCAGTTGCATGGGGCTGTCAGTTTGTGTGCCTCTAATCTTCCGAGTGAACAGCCAGTCGTGCTGGTAGAGGGGAGCATCAAGGTACACGGATTTTAAACATTCAGTCTTGCACTTTCGGCTGAGTTATTGTACAAGAATAAAGAGAAAAGAGAGACAGAAAAAAGGAAAGAAAAAATGAAGAAAGAAGGGAAGTTTTCTTTTTTAAAAGAATTACTTCATTACCACCGAGTACCAATGAAAATTACAAAATTAAACTTCACTTTTAAAGAAATAATTATAAACAGCATGCGAGTGTTTGCAAAAGGGTACAAAAATCACTGTTTTTTAAAGAAAACATATCTTCTAATATCTCTAAATTTACATGACATCTCTACCCTATACTGGATGAGCAGTATGGAAGACTGACAGGTAAAAAATGAAAAGGTTTAGTTGGTCATAGGCTTCTATTATTATTATTATTATTATTATTGTTGTTACTCCGACGTGATGATAGCTAAATATTTGAATGACTTCAATGTATGTGACATTGTAGTTATCCATTAATTTTACAACAGCAAATATTTTATCATATATATATCATATTTGCTCAGTTACCATACAAAATTGTGCTTATAAGATAATGATTTTGTCACAGAGTATAATTATTTCCACAGAATAGTAAAGTAAGAGCAAGTTTCCTCTGTTTTCTTTGAGAAACAAATAGCAATGTAACTAAAAAAATAATAATAAAAAAAGAATTAGTAATTTCTGGGTGAATTCTTTTGTTTACATTAAAATACCATACACGTATTTATTCTAAATACTTACGATCGAAATTCAGCAGTTACAACTTTGACTAAATAATGAATGATAAAATACATCTGGATATGTGAGCAAATAATTTATATAAATATGCATTTTAATTTCTACGCAAAATGTTTTCCATAAAATTGTTCCTATTTATTTATATCTTTTCATGTGAAGGAGTGCATTCGCATGTCTAACGACCATAATGTTTGCCCATGACATGCATTATAACATAAGGGCACATCAGGATAAGGTACCTTTTACCTGTTCCAACTATGCCGCAAGCAAGAGCAGAAAAGTGAGTTTTAGGGTGCAGAAAGGGCGACGCTTGCCCATTCAGTGAAGCAGCACTCCATACATACTAAATGATCTTTCTCACAGATAAAGACTTACAACAGCTTCATCTAAAAGGTTCTAGTGTGAAAAGGTGCTGCTTCCCTGTCAGCACTTAAGTGTTAAGGACAGGGCCGTCCTGGAGAACGATATACACAAGTGTCCTGTTTGTTTCTCTGTGTTCCTTTTGCGGGTCTCCTGCGCAAAAACCTGCAGCAAGTTAGCCACCTGAACTTGCACAGTGAATGATCACTTTGAACTGCTAAATCTCCTACATTCACATCAATATCACATATCCATAACTTTTACATGTAAAAAATTGTAAAGGAAGCCTTGGTATTATTATATTTAAACGCTGAATCGTGTACAAGAAACCAAAAAAACATTATTTTTTTTTCATAACTGAACTAAATATAATACATTCCCAACATTAAATAATCAGGTATGGTAATATATCATATTATATGTTACACTACATGTTATTATTTGGATATAAATTAAAATGTACTACTATAGCTAATTCAGATTTTTTTGTTTTTTGTCTCTCATGAGTTGATGCAGCATGCCCCCCCCAACCCCCCATCCAAAACCCCATGAGATCTGGAGATGGGATTGTCTACTTTTCCTAAGAGGACTGCAATGCAATATAATTTTCACGCCACTCACTTGCTCAGGGTTTAATATGTCCTGTCATCATCACCAAAAACCACCACAGTATATTTGCAGAGGCTGGGTGTCCCCCCTCCCCCTCGCCGGGACACCTGCCCCACTGTCACCAGGTAAAGAAAACTGCCTGCAGCTAGACAGGGACGCAAACTAATGGTCAGAGAAAGTTACACGAGTCTTCATTTTGTTAACGCCACGGGTAGAACTAGTAAAAGAGAGGAATAACGAGAGCAGCACCTACCGGTTATGGTAGCTGAGAGGGTCCAGGATGCAAAGTTCTGAAACATCCATCACTCCAGCGTCACTATTCCACGAGTAACAACAGAGGTCGAGAAAGATGCCCGACTTTTCCTCCCCAGAAGAAGGAATGAGCACCTTCTTGGAGTTACAGCACACCAAAAAAAAAATTAATAAAAAAAAAACTCTGCCCTGCTTCAAGGAGGAAGCCACCCCCACTGGTCCCCCTCTCCAAGCAGGCACAGGTAATTTAGACCCCCTGTGTGATCTCGCTCATCTGCAAGTCTGTGCCATGCATGAGAAGATGAGAAGGTGGCAGAGCAGAAGAGGTGGCCAGAGGTCGCTTGGTACAGGATGCAAAAGACAAGAAACTAATACAACAGCAGAAAAGAGACAAGACGCAGAGGTACCAGAGCGCGAGCGCTGCGTCTGACAGAGACCGTTAGAGGACGATGGAGAGGAATGTCTCTCCCCATGGCCAGAACGGGGCTCTTTAAGGCTTCAGGGCTTGATGAATAGGGAACAGCTGCTGTTGGCTGTCTTTGGAAGGAGGTGGGGCTTAAAATGAAAGCATGGGCAATGAGGTGGGGAGGGGTCAAAAACACACGCAGGATATCCACACACACTGTGGCTTGCCATCACACACAAGACGCATAGTTACAAAAATATCCAGTAATGCAAAAGACGCACACAGACATAACCAGACACAAACTCTTCATCAATTGCATTTTATCCAAACGACTCATGCAGTACAAATTTATTCATATATCTGCTCGAAAACTTCATTGCATTAAATGTATGTTTCTTTGCTGTTTTTCAATATAATTGTCATTATTTTAATGCTTAATTGTTATTCTGATATTTAAATACTTAGCTACACAGAATCGACACAGAAGGAATTCTTCCTAAAGAATTCATCCAAATATAACTTGCCGAGAATGAACTAATATTAGGTTATTTTATGATAGCATTATTTTGCAAATATAAAAGTTAGACAATTGCTATCATTGCTTATATGAACAAAGGGGTAGACGGATGAGCAAAGCTAAAAAGCAGAATTTAAGTTATTGGATGTTGAAACTAGACATATTTGTTGACTAAATCATGATAGTACATAAAAGAATTAGCAGGAAAAGTACACATCAGTTTATGTACATAAAACTGACATCAGGACAGGAGGCTGCTTTGACATATTATGACAAAATTGAACAGAGTAGCTCGTTTGGATCAGTAAATCAGTGAGTGCATATCCTTTCAGTGATGTTAGTCCATATGTACAGTTGTATTACCTACTACGCATTTGAATTTTGTCATAACCATAAACGCTCTCAAAGACCAAAAAATACACTGCATATGTGAAAGCCGTGAGATTCTCCTTTCCTCATTCAAGCTGTCTGCATTAATTACATCGCAAAAACAATGAAACAAATGAACCAATGTGCCACATAACCAAGGTGTTTCTGCACTCTGTTATTAAACTTCAAGGTGGAAAACGAGACGCAATTCCAGTTGTCACACAAAAACAGCGTAAGTCAGTCATGGCCTCTTCCATCGAACTGCAAATGTCAGAATAATTGCAAGAACTGATGTCATAAGGAAAGAGGACAGAAGCACACATTTCCATCCTCTGTGCTGGCATAAATGAAGAGTGGTGGTATCGTTTTTTGTTGTTAATGGAACTTGAGAATGTGCACGTCACCATCTCTCATTTCCCTGATCAATACAATCAATGCGAAAACATTAGTGATGCTCTGTTGATGGTATCTAAAGCTCCCCCTATTTCATGGGGGAAAAAACAGCAAGATGCCTTTTGCTGGCATGTAAATATTCCATTAAGTCTCAATGTACCATACTGAAGAGAACAATTGGCAGTTATTAAAAACTGAAACAAATATGTATGTAGAAGATATGTTCAGGCATTGTTTTAATTTCCAGACATGATAAAAGTTCTAGCATGGCAGAATTTGTGGAGGGTTCACCTATGAAATGCCAGGCTTCTATGTAAAATGGTGCCTTGACTTCAGATTGTTCATGGAGCATAGGATGAAAGATCAGTTTAAGAACGCTCAGATTTTGCTGATGTACCTTACATTTCTGCACTGTTCCTTTCACACCCAATATGAATTCATTTTTGTAAAAGTAAATGTTACATATATCATCATCATCATAAAATTATAATAGTTCTTTAATAAAAAAAAAATACTCTTCCATATGTGGGTGCCTGTTTACAGCAAAATACCACTGCTTCTTAGTAGAATTTTGAGGTAGAATTTAAGTCAAATTACAATATTAAACACAAAAATTTTATAAATGAGAAAAAATAGTGAGTGCATGCAATTCTTCAAGCTTCAACAACAACAATTATAACTGGAGCTCACGACAACTGAAAAATATGCTGACGAACATCATGTCTTCTGGAAAGAAACGTAGCATGTCTGAATGACAGAATGTCCTAACCTCGTCTTCTAAAGATATTAAAGGTCAGGTGCTTCAAAGACTGGGTGACGAAATTAATCATTACACACACATTTACTGTCATGCTTTATCAGTATTCAACTCAAAAAGCTGCCAAATAGATAAATAAAATATATATTTTCTTAACTAATTCCTGGTTATACCTGTAAAACTAACTATGATATTGTTAAAAACTAGTGAGCTACAACTACAGTAAACATCACATAAAAAGGATCAAGCTTAATTCAACTTTATTTTTTATTCATTAATTCAGCCCAGTTTAGCTTGATTTTGGGTATAACAAATGAATACCTTAAAGAAAACATTTAATGACAATTGTCGCAGTGTTCAGTGTACTTTAGGTGTATCACTTCGTTTAGCTTTGTTTAGTCAGTAAGTGAGAAGAAAGGCATGTGATTACATAAACATACATCACATCTCCACCTGTACCCCCCACACTCAGTCCTACAGGAGTCACTGTATCCAGTATTTTCACGTTCAGCTCTCCGCTAGATCACGTGATAATCAATTGTAAAAAAATGAGCCTTAAAATCTTTTACGCATTTTAATATCGCTGGCGCAAGGCAATAGTGTCTGAAGCTTCGTAATGGTCTTTAGTTAGTTAATACTTGATTTAAAAAGATTTACGTTAGTTGATTTAGGTCAATTAACTTGAAGTAGTCTTTATACTAATATTTTTTCATAGGCAGGGGTAATCTTCACTTTAATGGAATTTGGAGCACCAAACACTACAGTATGCGAACGCATTATTATTATTATTATTATTATTATTATTATTATTATTATTATTATTATTATAGGCAATGCTGTAGCCGCATTGAAATGAATGAGACTCGCGTTTTTTCGCTAGAGGGAGCACCCTTTCATAGAAACAAGAACATCAAAGATTCTATCGAATATACATCAGTTGTTCATTAAATTAACCTTTAAAAACAATACATGTCCGAATATGGATGAGTATTTGACAAAATAATCAATCAGCGATTGATTGGTTGGCACCAATGCATCGTAAATTTGGAACAAATTAACTTATCAAAATGAATGAATCGTTTGGCACATCCTGAATGTCTTCAACATAAACCACACTGTATAGATAACCACTGTGAGAATGGCAGCATGAATGTAGCTTTCAGAGGCAAGGCTCCATAAAGATGTGGGTTGCTGTGCTGTGTTCTGTATATCTACTCAAGTTAAAAACACAAACGTAGCAAAGCTTTTGCACATCAGAGTGGCATACAAGAAAAAAAAATCAAGTGATGCTATTGCTATGAGACAGTGGCCGGGTCATTTGTAAAGTGAACTGTGTGTTCGAGTCAATAACGTGGTAGCTCCATCAGTAGCATTTTAAAACGCTTATCCACTGTTTGCATAGTATTAATACCAAAAGAATTAAACATCAATCTCAACTAGTGAATGTTGCATAATTAAAGTACTGAAGGAAATGGGATGGAAATGGGATGGAAATGGACTCTCAGCTGCTGCAGCCCCCACCCAGTAAGAGCAGATCAGGGTTTCTGCTTACATGACCTACAATACAGGAGACAATGGTCACCACTGCAGAATAATGGACACAGTGATGTGGCAAAGGATAGCTCAATTTAAAATAAAATAAAATAAATAAAAATAAGACAACTTAGAAGTGAGTTTACTGGAGAATGCACCCTAAGTGACATTTAAGTATCAATTTTTTAAATTCGTATACACGGAATATGGATATATAAATGTATTTAAAATTAAATAGAGCTATAAATGGTTTAATTGAATTGATCCCAGAATGATAATTGCATTTATGTGAAATTCATCTAAATTTCATATTTAAGAAGTGTAAACAAGTTGGGCATATGAAATCAGGTAAAATATTGCTAAGACTTAAGAGGTCCCTTTATTAAGAAATGCATGTATGTGCCCTGGGGCAACATTCTGTTCTATGCAGGGTACATCACTGGAGTGTCTGGGATTAGTGTTTGGAAAATTAACTGGTATCTAATTATTATTTATTATTATATTATTGCTTTTTTGCTTAAATCGATAACCTTTCGAACTCAGTGGAAGCCAAATTAAGAAAGCAACGGGAGTGGGAGGTGAAGATAACCTCAGCCACTGTTCTAAAGCCTCGTTATTACAATCATTAAAAGCCTGCCTGCAAAATACAAGTTACAATCAAACTTAATAAAAAATGCCAAGTAGAGTTGTTCAGGAATATTGTAAATTGTCCCATAATGTTGTCAAGTGGTTGAAGCACTAAGCCATTAATCAGATTACTAGCATGAATACCAGGTAAATCCAAGTCTACTTTAGTGCTAGGCAACTCCATAAATAGATTATATATAAAGCCATGACTCTCCCATAGATAATAGCACCTGCTGGGCAAGTAACGTGATTACAGGCCTATTTGCAGAATTTTTGAGAATTCTGAATATAGGAATATTCAAGGATTTTTGTGGGTGCTATGGTGGTGCAGTGGGTTGTGCTTTAGCCTCATAATTCCATATTAGGGGTTTTCGTTTCTGTCCCTCTGTCTTTGTGAGGGTGGAGTATACGTCGTCTTTCCTCCAGATATTCCAGTGTCTGCAGTGTAAATTTTCATTTAAATTGGGTACAATGGACTGGTATCCCATTCAGTATGGTTCTTGCTGCATGCCATATGCTTAACATGGTAAACTCCAGGGTCACTGTGATCCTGCACTGGCTAAGCAGTTATGGAAGATGTGGAATATTTCACTTTATCAAAAAAACAAAAAAAACTCACAGAAGTAAAAAAAAAAAAAAAAAAAAAAAAAGTTTCCCCTATTTTTACTTTTAATTTTGTCAATCAAGCATCGATTGATTCAAATAATAAATACTGCCTTATTCCTGTGGTTTCTTATAAGTTTCAGATTCTGTGCTGTTACACTAACTGGATAATTGGATATTGATTGGTGAACTGACTGTTTGCTACACTGAAGTGGATTCTGTTCCTAAATCAGCAGTTCCTCTGACTGCTACTTAATTCCGTTGCAGTGTTTATTCACAAATATTTAACTACTATGCAGCCTGCTATCTTATACAAATATCATTGAGTTAATGGTGTGCAAACCAATTTTCCCTTGTCAACTGATTAATTAAACTCGATACAGCTATTTGCATTTTTTCTAATTCATACTGAGTGAAAGAGTGTGTTTAAAGGAAGAAATAAAAGCAATAATCAGTAAGAGTAAATTGATTAAAAGGTCATTTTTCTGCATAAAGTAGCTGTGCAAAGATGATTGAAGAATTCTTGGCTGCAGGCTACGAACGTTTGACAAAGCGGTAACTGGTAGAAGGTGTGGCGCATAGCTGCCCTCTCACTGACTGACTGAATTTTATACTGATGAACAATCCTTTTCAAGGAATTACAGGTCTTTGTTGCGCTCCTCATGATGTACGTGTTCAAGGAAAATCCAACCGAACCAGCAGCCTAAATACTTCTGAAATGAGCCCCCCGGTTCCAGTTCTGCTACCCCATGCCAATCTGGACTGACTCAGTCAGAACTTAATAAATCACAAATTAAAAGGAACCTGAGTGGTTCTCAGAAAGTGCTGTTCCAGGAGGCAGTTAGCCCTTTAAAAGTATACTTAATTTTTCCACTGAGCCACGAGATTCATTTCTTTGGCTTTCGATCTGAGAGGCCGAGAACTGACTGCGGAAAATAGGAGCAATATCCTTCCTTGATTCAAACAAAAAACTACTGTCCATTCAGATACATTATTTTCCCAGTATTATTAAGCATTTTTATTAATTATTTTATTTCTGTGTATTTCTGGTAATGTACGAAATATTGCTCTCAGGAGTCAAATTGTAATTGTAAAGGAAAGAGCTGTCGACGGCAATAATTTTCACACCAATTTTTACATCATTATTTTATATCTGTATAAATTTTCTATCTGTAATATATTTTATATTTTAATATATTGTGTATAATACAATATGTAATATATTTTATAACAGAGGGTTATAAAATATATTATTAGTGATGCTAAGAGATTTAGTATCATCTATGTTGTTTGATTAAGTGTTTATTTTAATTTTATCTTAGCACTTTACTGAAGGGTATAACCATTAGTTCCTCCCTAGGACTTGAGTGGCCAACAGTTGAGTGAAAATGCTGCTCCATGCTGCACTCACCTGAAGGACAGAGCAGATCTACGTGGGGCTTCTTTTCTAAACTCTTGGATTTGAGCTGTTTGAGCAGGAGAACGGATTAACTAAGAGCTACAGGCTCTCAGACATCAATTAAATTCTGAGCCAGGCCATTCAACATACCCGCTGCTCACGACTCAGTTAACTTCACTGCTGGGCAATGGGGAGAAGTAGGGGCAGGCTGAGGTGCCATTGTCAGACAGACCGCCAGATCCATGCCTGTAAAGCAAGCTCTGTTGGCAAACCCAGCTTCAGGAAATAGTTTTTATTGAGAGCAATAAAACAGCTTCAGTTCAAATTCAAATACCATGAAGGTTTCGTTTATGGGAGAACTGAAAGTGATTGCGGCTGATCGCCAACTTGCATTATCAATAAGTCAAGAAAATATTTTTACTAGCAAAATCACACTGGCAAGAAGACATTATAAGCCATGCATTAGCTTGAGGAAAAACTTTGATAAGTTGTGGATCAACTACGAACATTAACAATTCAGAGTCTCTTGCTTTACCATGTCATACAAGATCGGTATGTGTGTTGGTGGCTCTGTGATGCATGCTGGAAAAGAAAGAAATGTGAAGATGGAGTGTTTCTCTTCTCTACTCCAAACTGCTGTCCGGACTTCCACTGCCGTACTCAGGCTTTGTGATAAGCACCGTGTTACTACCCCCTGTTCTGCCTGTCGTCTCACAGCCCCGCTGTGCTCGACTCCATCCCTTCCTCTGCTCTCTCTGCTTTGGTGCATGGCACAAAGGGTTCCCAGTTAACTTCTAATTCATTGTGTGCGTTGCGCTCTCTGGTTCCTTAGCACTTGTTTTATTGGGTTGCTGTGGGGGGGCAGCGGCCCCTCTCAGGGATTTTTGAGTGGGATAATTGCTTTCGCCTCAGGCTGCAGCAGTCTGGGTGGGGGGTAATTTATTATTTTGATCATTTAGTGTGTCTATGGGGGTCCACTGCTAGTGCAACGATAGTTTTTTTAACCCCCTCCATACCCACATGGGGGTAATAACTATCATTAGCCTCCCACCAGCCCATAATTTCTGTTCTAATGGCAACAAGGCTAACATAACCTGGCAGGTGGCTCACAATCAGACTCTCCTGTGTTTGGGTAATACCACAGAGGAATTTCATAGCAAAATGGCATTTTATTTATTTATAGTAGCCTCAAGTTAATCTTAAAAATATCACTTCCCTTTTAGCTTATTTAGTGATCTACCTAATTACCAAAAGTATTTACTGATACAATTTACATAAAATCAGTGGTCATTTCATTAGGTACTTAGCTGCCTGTTATCCCAAGCAGCCAACTCCCATAAGCAGCAAAGCAAGTGGCTGCAACTGAATACATACAAAGCAGAGATATGGTGAAGCGATTCGGAAACCGCCTGGCTACATACTGGAACAGCTGAGGTTTGTGATCTAAGTGATTTTGAATGTTGTGTGATTGTTGTTGCAAGACATGGTGGTTCCAGCATCTCAGAAATGGCCACCTTGCTCAGATTTTTACACACTCGATATGTAGAGGTCAGAAAGAATAATGTGATAAAAAAAACTGCATTGTAAAGAGAAAGGTCAGAAGAGAATAGCCAGCCTAGTTAAAGTTAACAGGAAGGTCAATAGTGCAAAAGTAACAGCTCAGTATCAAAGTGGTGCGTAGAAAGAGATTTTGGAATGAATAATCTGTCTACCCTTGAATTGGTGCTGGTAGTAGTAGGTCCTATCTTGTAGCAGCTAGACGAACCCAATAAAACGGCCACTGAGTATAGTTTATTGCTTGCAATTTAGTGAATATTTAAGACTTTATTGAAATGACCAAGAATCAGGGAAACAGCCTTTCTAATTGAGGGATTCAATGCAGGTGATAAGTTTACAAAAAACAAAGGCCGTGATTATTAAATAGGTCTGACAGGCTTTATTTAGAGTTTATTGCTTTGTGAGTGCACAACAAGATTTTTTAGCAATACTTTCAATTCATATGCCACAAAAGCTCCAGTTCCAGACTGCCTGTCACCTCTCCAGGACCTCACGTACCTGACCACGAGCACGGACTGTGCTGTTGTTCAAATTCTATTATACATATTGCATCGGATGGAGATTGGTTTAGCTTGTGCTCTCAGATGCATAATTTCAACTCTTGTGGTGTACAATTTCGTTTTGAAGGATATTATATTCAAAGCGCAGCATAGCATCATCCGTGCATCGATGTCTCTGGGTAGTTAAGTTTGTCTGCATTAGCTTGGCATCTGCCTTTGTCTGGAAATGCAAAGGATGGATGACATGCTTGCTTTGTTAGAAAAATGCATCCCTAACAACATCTGCCATGCTTTTGAAAATCACTTCTGTCTTCATACCGTACTCTGAATAGATGAAAAAAAAAAAAAAAAATTGAATATGGTTAAACACTAATTATTCAAAGAATGTAAAAAGTGAATACCTGACAAGAAAGTCACAACAAAGCAGGTTTAAATCTCTTTTCTGCTATGTGGTATTTTAAAGATGTCAACTATAGTGACACCATATCAGCATCAATAAGGTTTTACCTTAAATGAACCTTGAAAGTGTCAAAAAAAATGGACTCTGAGTATATTGAAATGAGCTGTAAAATCAAACAGAACCCAGATACAATGGACCCAGAATCTGACCGGATCCCCTGCAGCATCAGGTGGTTTGTCCTGTGGTTCTCAGGTACATTGGAGTGGACAGTCTTCTATTTAGTTTAGCTAATCGGTCAACTCAGAAAACAGGACCTGGTGCCACTGATAGGATTCAAGTGCTTATGGTTGGTGAACCCAGGGGAGACATGAAAAACGACACAGTACTTTGCCAGTTGACAGCTGACTGTTAGACTTTAGAGCATAACTAATTTAAGTAGTTTAATTGTCTGCTAATACTATGTGGGTGTGTATCTCCTTGCGTGGGTTTCACATTCCCACCTACCATCTGATGTTCCTCTAGTACATCTTAGCTTCACCTTATACCAGAAGCAGCTCAAGCGGCAATATCAAGAAAATGAGTGCCCTCAGCAGATACCCACAATGTCAGCCAAGCAGATGTCCGACAGAGAAACATCAGTGAGTGAAACCTTCTCTGTGCCAGCACCCAGTGTCACCTCCACCTCTGGGCAACACCGCGATACCCACTCCAGCCTCTGTCCACTAGCAGCTCAAGGCCGGTACTTCCCATCGCTATTCCTCCCATGCAGCTGACTAACACATTGGCAACTAACTACACTGGTTACCAACCACAATCCGGAACTGAGCTGATTGTCACTGCATATGGCATTCCAAGACCAACACTGCCAGAATTTACGAGTGGTTGTGAGTGTGACTTTGGCCTGCTGATGATGGCATTGGACAGCCTGCTGTGTCGTCATGTGCACCTCAACTAGCAATATAAAGACCTGGTTGCTTAGGCACATCCTAGCACCCTATAGCAAGCAAAGGCTTTCATGTATAGCTTACAATCCTACACAGCAGCTATGCAAGCTTTTCAAGATAAGTGTGGGCAACTCCAGGTATCTGAGCTCGCTGCCATCCTGAATGTAACACCTTTCAAGGTGGGTGACGCCAGTGCCTTTATTTCCTTTGAGACAAATATGAAACAAACAGATTGTAAACCAGAGCTAGAAACACACACATGACACAGACAAGACTGGAGTACAAGGGAATAAACAGACCAAGACAGATGAGTTAAAGCTAACCGAAACATCACAAGTGCAAAGATAACACAAAGGCATCTCCGAATGCATAACTCCTCAACGCTTGAAGTGGTCCTGAAAACAAGATGGCGTCCTACATGGTACTATGTAATAGTAGCTAAGAAAGCGGCTATTGAGTGTATCAAGATGTTTTAATTAAGTCATAAAGGAAAACATTCATCTATCTCAAGTGACAAGGGTGTAAGTTAAAGTAGGTTTCACATCTTCATGTCTTTTCAATGCAGATCACCATCAAGGAGCTACTCACTTCCCAGTGATTGTAAATTGTAATTAAATACAAGTCTATGATGACATCCAATATTTTTGAATAAAATAACATTGAAATCTTAGTAGAAATATTACTTTACTCGAGTGCCAGACCGTTACAAAACAGTACGTTGCTTTGCTTATCAAAACACTTGCTAACCTGTTGTGGGTAAATATGGAGTAACTACATACGAAAGTGATGACGCGTGCGTAACACATGCTTCAACAGCTCTGAGTCAGGAGCATTAAGGAAACAGTGGATCCACAGCACTTAAGTAAATGTTGAGTTTTCACAACGCACTTGAATGCCTGCAACTGAGAGGATGTCTGCATGGGCATTGCTGGGACCTCCAGCTGGCCCAAGGCCAGGGCTTATTTTGTGAGTTTGTAAGGAGGGATGGTTCCACTCCATAAACCATCCCGATATTAATCATCTAGTACGCTATTAACCGCTTTATGTCCACACTGCTTAGCCACATGTGTAATGAAGGCCTGCAAAAGGCCCGAGGGCCTGCCAATGCCATGGCTTACAAAAGCCAGAGAATGCTATCCGTGATGAAAGGCTTGTTATCAGATGGCCCCACAGAGGGCCTCTGTCTGAGTCAGGTGAGCCCCATGCATACATATGACTACAGACGCATTCATATTCGCAGGTGGGCTACGGCGGGCCTTACTTGTTTGCACTGTGGTCACAAGGTGTGTTTTTTTTTTTCTTAACGCTCTAACATCCGATTCCTACCAGACTGCATCAGCTTGCAAAGCTGTTCTTATTTTTTCAGCCTTCCGGATGCCCTGTTGCTTCATCTCCTGTTTCAAGGCTTTTTCTGCTATACACTGGCAAAAAGCTTTATGAATATTGCTAAGCTTCGTGCAACGTGGCAAGTGAATAAATGGAGTTATTCTGCATGCCTCATCGCAGTTAAAAACACTCAACTGCCCACCAACAGCAGGATACGTCATCGCGGTTTACCGTGTGCTCTATCTTGTACAGTAGCACTGGAAAACAAAACAAAATACTACATATCAATAATCTGCTCTTTAAAAGAAAAACATTAATCATTTTTCATTCAACATTTAACCAGTAAGAAATACTACATAACATTAATTGTCATGACACTAAAGTCTTCTTTTTCCTTAGAAACCAGACAGGTGGAGTGAGATGACAGATGAACAACAGAGACCGGAATATTTGTTCAACATGTGTCAGTTTTAACATGCAAAGACTCATCAGTTTGCATTTTACATCTTAAGGTTTTAATCTTTTCTCAAGATGATAAAATAGTATTGAGCCACCACTCGTCACCCCTTGGCTACACCCCTACTCCACACCTCAGTATGACACCCCAGTTTAGTCTTCTGCATAAGAATCAGGTCTAATCACTTCTGTTAGGGGAGTGACATCCTTAAAACATTTAAAAAATAACAGATAAAATGCTGACAAATTTCTCACAAAAAAAGAAGCCTTTGTAGATCACTGTGTGCAGTCTGCTTGCATTGTAGTGGAGTGTGTCTGCTGAGGCTGCTTTCTTGTCAAGAATTTCCAAAAAAAAACAGTGGCTATTAATATTAATATTCTTGAAGGTGCGATGGCAGGTACTGCTTGTTCACTTCAGAAGTAAAAGAAAGTCAAAATACCGAAAACATACCTTAAATCTCTAGTGATCTGGGATTTTCCCCAAACTTGTATAACCCCGTCTATTGTTCTTAGAGTTTGCAGTGTGTGTATTTGTTAAATTACTTCCCATTGAAAGGTGCATTTATTCTGAACATAACACCATTTTTAAACTTTAAGCTATAACTAAAATTATGAACCATGATGGTAAACTTACGTAAGTTATTTCAATGTTTTTTCAATGTTTTTTTCAATCTTTTATTATCATACAATCTACATGGATGGGATTTAGTGATGGACTGAATTTTAAAAAGTAAAACAATACTGACAAGTTACTGGTGCAACTGTCACGCCCATGCCAAGACCCAGCCAGCCAAACCAGGCAGACCAGTTTGACCAGCCATGCCCAACATACATTCATTCCTCATCCCCAGTGTGCTAACAGCTGTGCTCAGTTATTCGATGATTTGGGTTCCTTTATGTTACCCCCAGCTCCCACACCTTAGTGTGAGGCTTTGAGTTTCCACACCACTACTGAGCCTTTCGTGATTGCTGTCTGGTTGACATGAGGATGATCCATGCCAGCTCTCTGTCTCTCCCTTATTACTTTTTGGACATGGATTTGTTTGCGGTGCTGATTGACCCATTTTGGATTTTGACCATCTTGCCTGTGACCCAGACTACGTCTTTGGATATCCTCTTGGCTTTGGAAGTCTTGTCTGTTCCGGTTTTGATCCTGCCTGTTTCAACCATGATTAAAGAGAACTGCTCTGCACTTGGGTCCTGTGCACATGTTCATTATAGTAACAGTATTTGGACTTCCTGTGCGGGTTTCAATAATCCTGTCTGCCCTTGATTTGTAGTAATATCAAGTTATAGCTGTCACATTAAAAGCTCCTATGGTGGGATAGACGTAGTGCTGTGAATGTCTCCACAAATGTAGCTTACAACGTCTTAACCTCAGTATAAACTTTGTAATCACAGTATCCGATTAATGTGAGCTGTCTCTCGCTTTCCTAGGAATGATTTGGCCACAATCACCATTTCAAAAAATACACTTCCTGCTGCCTTGGGTAATGGAGCAGGAAGTGTATTTCATTTACAGTTTTTCTCAATTGATCTGACACACCAAAAATGCCATTCTCACAACTGTTCACCAAATCCTCACAGTAGCCATGTCACAGCATACTCACATTTGTCTTTGTTTTCTTACAAACTGCAAATGCTGAGGCACACATTGGCCAACTCTAAACACATTCTTCATTGTGTAGTGCATTTCTCATTCAACTCTGGGAAATCATGATGTTTAGAAGATTTATCAGTCAACTTAAAAACCATCTCCTTCCTACTGGAATAGCAGTTCATTGCTGTAAATGACAGCATAAAAACAGTTCATGCATGCAGCTTTTCCATAATCCATTCACACAGGACAAAGCTGGTAAAAAGAAGCACAGAGCAAATGTTTATAGTAGCGTTTCCTCTTTTTCAGACAACTGAAAGCACATGCTGTCAACGTCTCTCGCAGGTGCATGTCCTCAGACTGCTTTACTCTCAAGCATATAAACTACCTCTTTGTGAGTTACTGCAGTGTGTAGTGTTATATGGATCGGCAAGCTGTCACACAGGGTCAAGGCGTGTTGAGAGGAAGGGGTCCAAGAATATCTTGAGGGCATGGGGGACAGGGAAGAGAGACAGGGAGGGGCCGTCAAAGGAACCCTAGAATAGGTCCAGAAATAAGACCCATCTTATGTTCATTCCTTCTCACTGGATTACTAACAGCCGTGTTCAATTATTCAGTCATCTTGTTTTCTTTAAATTCCCAAAGCTCCCACACCTCAGGGTGAGGTATTGTGTTCCACCCCACCACACCACCGTACGGAAAGGGGCCATTGCAGTTTGGCTGTGTATGACCCCTGCTAGTTTTCAGTTTTCTCCCTTTGCCTTATGATTTGAATCTGTTTGCTGTGCTGATTGCTCTAACCTGAATTCTTCCATTTTGCCTGTCACCACAACTACATTTTGGATGGTCCTCTGGTTTTTGGAAGTCACGTATGTTTTGATTTTGACCCTGCCTGTTTTGACCACCATTAAAGACCCTGGTTCTGCGCTGGGATCCAGTCTATATATTTGTTATGCTATGAAAACAAATGTTCCATTTATCACAATGGATGTAGCAATCCGATTTTTTCCCCTGAGACATCAGTTTATTATTTAGTGCTCTCATCTATAAGCTGGTCTGGCATAAAGTAAATTAAAGGTTTTGACCATTATTGTAACAACTGCAGCTTTGCAGGTGATGGAAGAGCACTGGTGTGAGACATGGGGCTGACCACAGCAGGACATGCTATTATTCCAAAGCAGACAGCCAGAACACTGAAAATCACTGAAAATCAATACACTGTATCAGCATTACTTTCGGTTTTTCATTTCAATGAATGTGTCTCTTTTTGCTATTTTGTTTCAAGATCTTCCTTCGGTGATTAATCAGGATGCGAAGCACAGCTGTCCATTGTAAGGAATTCCCTTTGTTTTCTTCAAATCAAGTAGATGTCAGCAAAAGCTGGAAAAAGGTGCCTTCACTCATAGTTATCAGTAATGCCGATCAGTCAGACTTCTTTCCTTTAGTAATGGAGCTTAATAACTCTCCCCATCATTATTGCTGCAGAACATGAGGAGATCTCCACAAGACAAATAGATACCACTCTCAGAAAGTGATCCTCAATAAATGAGGATTCCCAACCAGTTGTGGTAAATTCCCTGCAATAATTCCCACCATCTGCCCCATACACATACACTATATGGACAAACGTATTGGGACACCTGCCTGTACAATATCTCATTCCAGTACCAAGGGTATAAATAATAAATTGGTTTTCCTTTGCCTCTGCTCTTTGGGAAAGGCTTTACACCAGATGTTTGAATATCATTGGTGGGATTTGCTGCCATTCAGCCATACAGCATCAATGAGGTTGGGTATTTTAAATGATCGGTATTGGCTACATTAAGCCCGTGGTAATCCAATTGTTTCTTTTATCCCACAAAATTCTATTTATTCCAGCTGCCATATACTAATAGACATAAATAGAAATTATACACAACATGCAACAGAGTGGCACATTTTAAGAATCTAGTATGCAGTGCTTAACTATTTTAAAGTACACAATGAAAACAGCTACTTAACATATGTAATGTCTCTTTCTTGAGGAGGTAGTAACAGATTTGCTTCAACCAATACAATACAGCACCTAAAAGAAAATACTGGGAAAAACAAACTTTTTTGGAGTTTATCTTATTCTGGACCAATGTTAGAATTGACTTCCAAAGGAACAATAATGGCTTCATAACAGGAGTACTAAAACATGCATAAAAAAACGAATAGCATTCAGTCCTGCTTTACGTTGACCTAGAATGGAGTAATAAAACAATATTTTATTTGTCTTTGTTCAATGAAATAGATTTATTTTGCTTGCATGTAAATGCTTCATATCTCTGTACTAAATAAAATTTAAGTAAATAAAATAAGTAAATAAAATAAGTAAATAAAATTTTTCAGATTTGGCTGTCTTTCTGGACAGGTTCATGTAGGTTCATATATGGGCTTAAGATTTAATAAGAAATGTTGGCCATGTAACTCAGTTATTTGAAATAGTGACCTTCTCCAACAGTGAATGTTACTGGCACAAACCCCTTTGAACCATTTAGTGCTTAACACCAATACTAGTAAATAGAGTACATTTTTTAGGAATAATTGTATAATGATAAAATACCAAACAGATGTTGATCTGATGCCTATTGTTAAGCTATTAAAGCTTTTAGACCTGTCACAAAAATGTCTACGGATTAAAAAGTACTTGCTGGTAAGCAACTACACAGAATTCACAAACTAAACAAAACAAACGAAAAAAAAAGCAAAGCATAAATTACACAAACTGGAAATAGTTTAGAAGTACTAACAAAGAAACAGTTACTGTGATGAGTTGCAAATGATTTTGATTAAACTGCAAATTCAGTTTTAGAGATATAAAATAAAAAGAATTATCAATGTAAATTATTTTGTTTTTTCTTATTATTATTTTGTTTACCTGATTCTGATGCCGAAACTGATTTTATGAAAGCGTCACTGGAACAGAAACAGTCAGGGGGGTTTATAATATCATTCCAATAATTATAAAATCTGTTCTGGTAGAAACATTTTTGATCATAAAAGGCACACAGTGAGCTGGATTAATGAGTAAATTGAACTGTAAAAATATGTTTTTCATAGCTGATTTGCATCGGTAATATGCAGTCACGGGTGCTGTATAGCATTACATAGTTCCTGTGACCTCAAAAGTCTGTACATCAGGTATCAGTGAGAGGTGTAGGGAGTACAATTTTTTTAATCAATACTTGGTCAAAAACCCATATTCCTTCACTGATGCCTATTTCTATAATAAAATCCCTGTAATGCACATTTCATTAACTTCTGTACTTATTGATTAACTCCACTCCAGCTGCGAAATCACCAGCCTATTGATTTCTCAGCCACAGTTCTGTCAGAGAGCACATAACCAGGCATCTGTGTCACTAATAAAGACCTCAGATGTTGAGCCAGCCACACTAAATCTTCACAGACTTGCTTTGTAATGCCACTACTGACCACCGTTTAAACACAATATCATTTCAGAGAGTCTGTCTGCAGAGATAAAATAATTACCCTGATGCTTCCAGTTTAAATTTTTGAAAGCCTGACTGTTCACTTTGCCTTACTTAACAGCCATCAGCTTGCAAATTGCACACCAGAGGGAATACCCAGTACAACAGCCCCGCGATTCTTCATCTTGAAGGTCTCGTAAAGAGTGGTCAGTGTAGCCCAACCCTAAACAGGGGAAGGTATGTGGGGGATGGGGAGCATTACGTTACCTGGATGGAGGGAGAGTTGTAGCTGCAGTGCCCCAACCCCTAAAATGAAATGAATGAAATACATGCAGATACCCAGTTAGAACTAATCGGCAAACAAAACCAAGCATCACATTTAGAAGCTAAATCTTTTACCATTACAATAAATTAATTTGCTTTGTTGATGTGTTCATGAAAAGCGACTTCTCAGTGTACTCCTTCACCCAGTAGGATATTTTATTAGCATAAGTGCCTTGCTCAAGTGTAATTAAAGCCAGGCCTCTCCTGGGATTTCAATAAGTAACCACTGAATTCAGTTCTATTTCTTTAACTTTATTGATACATGCTACCTTACAGAGAATCATATTGTGGGGAATAACTCTTTTAAACCCAGGATCAGCTTTGCTTGAGGAAACTACATGGTGCAGCTTAGTCCTAATTCTCTTGTTTCAGAGCGTAGGGGAGAATGGGGATTTTACTCAGGGACCAACAAGATCACTATAACTTAAATGTCGTACTGTCAAACTGTGACTTGTAATTCTGTATGCATTTCGCCAAAGAAAACAGATCAATTAGGAACAATAAATCAAGAAATGAAAGTTACGTGTGACCTGCTGAAATGCTATCTGCATTCATTACGAAACTTGCAGGCGTGACTGCAAGACGAATGAAAGTGTTCGGATGAATCAAAAAGATTTAGAGGCGACATGGCGTTTAATCAATACAAGCAAATTGATTATCAATAGGGCAGGCACACCAAAATACTAAGTGCTAATACTGACTTCTAGCAATGAAAATGAAAATAGGTCAGGAGGGTGGGAAAAAACGGTGATTTATCTTGCAGCAAGTATGTAATTTTGAAAAAAAGTAAGTCAAAACAAAACGTTATTTAATTTTTTTTCTGTACTTATCTGAGATGTAACCTTAAGAGCCTAAACAAATTGCCAATGTATTTCTGTAATGAATGATGTGATACTGTTTGTTCACTTATCACAGCAAGCAGTCGCTAGCTAAATCCTGTGCTTCTCCTTTATAAAATGGATTCATTCTGGGATCAACTTGAGAAAATGACAAGCATTACACAGTTTTCCAAAGATTTTTCATGATATACTGTTGGTTTTGCCATTTGTGAGGGAAAATATTGATTCTAATTGTACACAGCGCTAAAGCCTATTAATCCGTGGTACTCGTACAAAGATATCCTTTAGAGCTTGCTTTTAAAATGGATAGAATGTTCTTGTAAGACGTATTAACATAGTGATAAGAAATTACACGGTCAGCACATAATCTACAAGGCCAGACATATTGAAGCTGGGATGGAACTGTTGGGGTGTCAAGTTGGTGTACTAACAGGATAGCCAGCTGGGCATTCCTCTCAGGCCTGAATGCTATACACGGCCCAACCGTGTTTGTAAGTGAAAGGCCTTCTGGCACAGGAGATTACACAGCTTCAAGAGCTACTCCTGGCTGATGATGTTAGAACTGATAACTGCCCGCTACACAACAGATGGTTGTAGAGTGCTATAAAGTTGGATTTGTAACTCTAAGGAGGAGAGCTCTCTAGCAGTTGCCTTGGTGATCCTGTAAGACATCTCCATTGAGCAAAGCAATAAACTATATCATACAGACCATTGTGGGCTGCTCGAATCATCTGTGACTGCTGAGGGGACTTTTGCCATGACAACTCACTATGAATGAACAAATAAATTATACCAGTGAGATTCTGACTACATATGGACGTGGACAAAATTGTTGGCACCCCTACACGTAAAAAGAACCCACAATTGGCTCTGAAATAAGTCAAAACTGACTAAATTAATTCACACCCATCATTGTTTATTCCTTATTTAACAAAAAATTTTAATTTGCGTTCGAGTTTTCATTCACCAGAATATTTCAAATTATAACACAAATGAAAATGGTATAGACAAAAATGATGGAACCCTTAATCTAATATTTTTTTTTTCGCCATCCTTTAGAGGCAATCACTGCAAACAAGTGATTCCTGTAGTTCTCAATGAGACGTCATAAATCAACACATAGTTTGGCCCACTCTTCCTGAGCAAACTGCTCCAGCTGTGTCAGGTTTGAAGGGTGTTTTCTCCAGACTGCATGATTCAGTTCTTTCTAGAGATGCTTGACAGGATTCAAATCAGGGCTCATAAAAAAAACCACTTCAGTATAGGCCAATGTTTTGTTCTTAGCCATTATTGTGTGCTTTTAGCTGTGGATGTAGAAAAGGCCCTCAGTCTCCTAGAATTCAGACAGAATGTTGTGTTCTCTTGCCCTCATTAAGTAGTATAAATCTTAATGTTACTAACAACGGTCTCCTAGGCTAGGTGAAACCATGGCCATTATAGTATTGTCATCGCCTTAGTGATGGGATCCTAAAATTATAAATGTCAGTTAATCTCAAACCCTAGGAGCCTTGGATAGCCTTTAAGAGAGCCTTGGATAGCCCTTAAAAGAGTCTTGGATAGCTTTTGATAGAGCTTTTAGGGAGAGCCTTTGAGAGAGCATAGTTTTTGGAGGGCCCGACTTTAGTGTTCATTGTTTATGGGTAACTTTGTGTAATCTGCTTAGCTTGAACCTGAATAAAGATCTACCAGGATCCTAAGTGGTGTTCTGGATGACCCACCCGAGGTACATATGGCTGAAATACATGAAGCAGCTCCGGGAGAGTGTTCCTGACAGTGATCTCCACTGTATTTACAGTCCTTTGATTTATCAGCGGTTCCCGAAGAACAGGACCACCGAGCGGTCTCCGCTACAGTGGATTTTGAGCAATTACCCTGTTGGAGGATCCATGACTTGTGAACAAGACAAAATTCTCCAACACTAGGCAGTACATTTCACTCCAGAATGTCTTGATAGTCATGAGAGATCATTGTTCCCTGTACAGACTCAATGCACCCCATGCCAGATGCATCAAAGTAGCCCCAAATAATAATCGAGACTCCTCCATGTTTCTATGTCTGTGGACATAGAGCTGATGTGACTTACCAAAAAGCTCCAGTTTTGTCTCATTCTCTCAGAAACATTGTGGCTTGTCAATATGCATTTTACTGAAGTCCAGTCTGACTTTTATGTTTTACTTTCAACAGTGGAGTCCTCCTGGGTCTTCCTCCATTGAGCGGTCTGTCAGTAAGAGCAATGGATGGTGTGATCAGGCACTAATGGACCTTG
Source organism: Gymnarchus niloticus (assembly GCA_009936485.2). NCBI lineage: Eukaryota > Metazoa > Chordata > Actinopteri > Osteoglossiformes > Gymnarchidae > Gymnarchus > Gymnarchus niloticus. The sequence goes on along the minus strand of JAACJT020000033.1, from coordinate 146,097 downwards.
ACCTTGACGTTCTTGGAGTGTATATCTTTGTTAGTTTGTCCTTGGGTTTTTGTCTACCATTCTCACTATCCTTCTGCTTGGCCTTAAACGTGAACTCAAAATTTTGGGACTCTGAATATTTTCCTGAGTCCACCCTATATTCCTTCCTAACATTTAAGTAAGCTATTGTGTGATATTTTTGCTGGTAAACTGTTACAGACTGTATGAAAGAAGCTTTCATGACCAGAAGCATCCAAAATCAAAAGTGATGGCTTGTGAGAGCAGCAGATATCCCTGGTTATGCATACAAAGACTGAAGAAAAAAACAAAAAATAGGAATAAATATTCATACTTACTGCTAAGAATTGTAAAACTCTTGGCACCAGCCTCTTTGCAAGCGAATATATACAAGAATGAAATTTTTCTGAACAACTTTTTTCCATTTTCATCTTTCTTGCTATGTAAAACTTTGTGTGAAAAATGGCTAAACAGCAATAAAGAAGGTAAACTGCACACTTCTTCAGGAACGTGGAGCTGTAATCTTCTGTATAAGAGAACACCCGTCATCTCTCTACTCAATTACATTTTATGAAGAGCTCCTCTGGTTGTGGACATATCAGCAGTCAGAAAAATTCTGTTGTGATGCATCTGTCAGTTCTTTTTAAAATTTCGTATGAAAATGAACTCTTTTTTTTATTGTACGTGGACTCATTAGAAAGAAGACCCCTTTACGATGTCTGACATAAACACACAGTTATTCATCAACCACTGGCAAAAATCATCTTGGCTGAGGTGAACAAGTTAATGTATACAAGGTTTTCTCTTATTAGTAAGGGTAATTGATTAAGGAAAATGTGAGGAAAGTTGCCATGACTAATGTTAGCTAATGGCGAATCTCTTTTGCTCATTTTGTTTCACATTACTACAAGTATCATCAGATACTTACTGATCTGAGAGAAACTGCAATATTATAATAATGAAAAGTGAAAAATTGTTGTCTGAATCACATAAATACACATCTATGCCCTTCATTCCAATTTATCCAATGTAGGCCCTGGACGCTATCCCCAGTGGCTAATGGCACAATGTGAGGGACAGCCTAGACAGGATGCCAGCCCATTCCAAGGTTCAGTCACACACACATGCACACAATGGTTGATTAAGAATCACCAATCAGTCTACGTCACATATCTTTGGACTGCGGGAGGAAGCTGGAGTGCCCAGAGGAAACCTGCAAGGCATGGGGAGCAAATGCAAACGTCATGCACACAAAGTGGAGGTGGGACCCAAAACCCCAACCCCAGCAGTGTGACTCAACTGTGCTAACCATTGACCCTCACTGCCAGCCCTGCAAAGATCCATTTCCACCAAATTATATTTAGCAGCATGTATTTTGCCATTATATCTCAACAAATATTTGAGTCTTCCCAACAAAATGTACTTTAATAATAAATAATTAATGACGGCTGTTTATTTTTCATGGGAAGAACGTTCTCAAGGAGATACTGAAGATACATTGGGACTAGTTCATTTTCAATTTATTTTAAAGTGTTTTCTTCTGCGCAATTCAACATTTTTTTTGTGATCAAATTTTTATTGAATGACAATAGAAGAACATGACCAAACATTAACACAGTACATAACAAACACTCCCCCGATGTCCACCCGCCCCGCCAGTTCAAAATATTTAACTATTTTTTTCTTTTTTTCTTCATCAGTCGTTCCTTAGCGCTGTAGCATGAAGTAGTAGAGCATTTTATCCTAGCCATGACATAAATATTAATAGTACTAATGTTCATAATTACATCATATGTTGTATGTAAGCAGTAAAAACTATTTAAAAAGACTAATTCGATTCAAAAGACTAATTATAAAAGAAAGTTATAAAATATTGAGTACTGGATTCTTAATCACATTTTGTAGAATTAGTTTTCTGTTGTTTAAATGACAAATTGACATGTAAAAAGTATAAGGTGTATTTACTTTGTACTGAAGTGCAGTCTTTACAATTCAAAGATATATCTTCATTAAGCAAGACCTAAAAACAAAATATATAATAAGGTTAAATTGTGCAAAACATAAATAATTGTTTTGTTTTTTTGCATAAATGTGCAATAAATTATGCATTAGTGAGTCCCAGGGGAAGAGTAATGTGGACAAGAAAGTACACAAAGGGGATAAGAGTGTTTTGAGTCACAACGTAAGCGTGACAGAAGAATGAGGACCAATCAAGCCGAAATGCTTTTCAGAGCTGTAGGGGGACTGATGTGAACAAGCCCAAATTACCCATTAAAACAGCCCCTAGTGGTCTTTTGATAAAAGACAACTAGAAGAAGAGGGAGAAAATAATCATGCTGTTGGACACAAAGGTAAAGATGACAGAAAATTTGGTCCCTCAAACTGCTCACCCAATATTTTTGAGCATCAGAAACAAGTAAAAAAAAAAATCTGTCTTATGGCATAACTTCTACCAATAGCAGGATAAACATCTTTCAGGGTTTAACTCTGAAAGTTTCAAAATAGTGCTGTTAATTTGCCACAGAGATTTTGACAGTTATTGGCCAAAGGGAGCTCTTGAGAGCAGGGTCAAAGCAGTTTAATCCCTAACACGTTTCTCCATGGCTGCCTTCATTTTAATGTGTAAAATCATGCTTTGTATTTGAATTAACAATATAAGGTGAAGCTGTTTGAGCCTTCAGTATTGCAAAAGGCATATGTGTACTTATTATCTGGCTTGTTCATCCAAATTATAATGTACAATATCGTCTCTCTATATAGCCATGCCAGTTTTTCTGATCATGTGTCAGAATGCATTGCATCTTGTTGTGCAGAAAATGGTCCTGACAGCCATTCATAGGTTCTCAAAGTTCATCTGGTCTGGGCTGGGGCCTGAAGTTTTACAGCTGCTGATTGGCAGCGATAATGGCAACTTGTACCAACCCATCTGCAACGAGTCAGTTTGCACTCATTTACTTACCTGCCACCTTACATTTTGGATGGCATTCAGGCATTAAAATGCAAATGAACAGTGTATTAGTATTTATTCTACAATAAGCAAAATAGTTCAGCTAATCTTTACATAGCTTGCAATGGATTTGTGAGTTTGATAATACTGTGATAATACCTGACTGTTCTCAGAAATACATCGGAATACATTGCACTATAAAAACATTTTACTTTGGTGTCATTCTGTGCATAGCTGCAATGTTTATCCATTCAGTTGGGGTTGAGAGCACTTTTTCACGTTTTACCCTGAATTCTTAACCTGCATACTATTTATTTATTTTATACTTTTATACCTTTTTCTTATCACTCTTTTAATTTAAAGTTTATCCGTGACTCTAAATTTCAACTGGTAAGATAATGTGTAAATTCTGAGTATATTGGTTACGTGAGCCTTGTCATAAGCATTTTATTACATGGATTAATCATGCACATGACAAATAAAGCACTTTGATTTTGACTTAGAATGTTACTTTTTTTTTGGAAGGCACGATTCCTTTACATTGACAAAGCCTATTCTGTTCTCACCACTCAAGTCCCTAAGTGCACTATAATTATTATTGACAAATAGGCATCAAAATTCTAATGGGGGAAAAAAAAAACATTATTCTTCATTGACATTATTTCTGAAATGAGAAATTAAAGGGATGACGATAGAAAGGAAAACACTAATTGCATTACATTTACAAAAATGTATATTGAGGCTTCAATATCGATCACCTTTGATTTTTTATTTCATGAAAAACAAATGATGCCAATAACCGAATTATTTGCATTTAAAAAGATAAAGGTAACAATCCTTTCAGCAAACCAAGTTCTAAAATGTAGGGTTGTCCATTTACCCTCATAATATGAAAGAAGTGAGATGTTGAGGTCACCACAGACATTCTTGTGATCCCAGCCCTGACCCAGAAGCCTGACCCAAAATTATTTTATTTGTGAAATATGGTGTGGAATTTCAACTGAGGATAAAAAAATGAATGAAACAGTGGGCCCTATTTTGCACCGGCGGAAAGCGCGATGCAAAGTGGTTTTGCCAGTTTCATACCAGCGCATTACTCATTTTCATGCCAAGCACGCACGTTTTCAAAATAACAAATAATTTTGTGCGCGTTCCCCACTCATAGGAGTGGTGTTCTTTAAATGAGGTGCGGCTGGGCGCATTGTCAGCACATTGCTATTTTAAGGCAGCGAAATGACATTGCGCTTTTGACCAACAAAAACCACATCTAAAGTCAGTGGTGTATTATTAAACATATATAAGGGGCGCGTTGTAGAAACGTGCGGGTGCACGATGCTCCTTACGGACACAGGTACGCGCTCGAAGTGGTTAATAATAATAATAATAAGTGGTTAATAGCTAATGGTTTTTTGTTATTTTATTTTATTTTATTTCATTCATACATGTTTTATTATAGAGTACAACTTATGGAGAGAAATTTGTATCAAAATGATTTATTTTGAGGCAAATTTCTCTCCATATTCCCAAGCCTGCTTCACCTTGAAAAGCTTGGGTGGACCAGTGGTGCTGCAGTAAATGATGTGCTCCCACCTTTTCACTTCGCGCACGAGCACGTCCGTCTCCTCGGCCGAAAACCGAGGAAATCTGGTTTGCCAGGTAAACACGCCATTATAATAGCAACCCGCTACAGCTCATGCGCCCCTGCCTTTTAAAGGTGAGGTCACGTGCCATTCTGATTGGTTTATTGCATGTTACGCCCAAAACACACCTCGGAATAATTAACAGAGTTAGGACGACCTTTTTGTGCCTTGCGCTGGCGCAAAGTCTGTTTTTTCTGCTGTCAAAATAGCAAAATGGATTTGGACACGCCCATAAATGTTACTTGCGCCTTGCGCTTTACTCTTTGCGTTAGATCGTCAAAATAGAGCCCAATGCCTTTTTTCCATCTTTGGTCCTTTACAGGATTAGCAGAGTAAGAATTATTAATTAAATGTGTGTACACATAAGGTTGCTCACGTATTTATTAGCCATATCAAAGTGCATATTTCTTATTTTTTGATTTTAGACTTATTTGACATATTTGTGTTGCCTAAACAGTTTATTGAATTTACTGACAACCAACAATATTCAAACATGGCATGAAATCCTTCTAATTAACTCATCCGTCTTTCAACCACTCAGCATGTGAAAACTAGGCATCACAGATATAGGCTGCCCTCTAGTGTTGTGAAGTGAAGCAACAGTTTTCTTATTACTTTACTTTCAACAGAACACATAAATCGGTATAATTTTGTCGATACCTCGGCATTCATTGGTTCAACGAATTAATTTATATGTGTGTTATGTGTAACATGTATGTTATATGTAAAGGCTAATAATTATGATAAATCAAAATACTGATAAACAGATTATTATACAGCCATACCCAGAAAGGATGTTAGTGATGAGTCACTTATTAATGGTAACATACCCTAAACAAAGGAAGCATCGCTAAACTGGGGTGGTTACTGTGTAGCCAACCACACCCATACAGGTGCCAGCATGGGAGTGGTTGACTTTGCACCACATTCGAGGCCGAGTCACACATATCGCAAGCCTGGGATTGTACGTTCCTCCGATCAGGTTTACCTCACTAAGCTTTCCAGCCACGTGATGATTTAGTAGAGGTGTTTAACAAGGAGAAGACGCATAATTTGCCACCACATTGTCCAGACAATTGTGGTGCTGATCTGCTACTTATTACGATGCCTCCTAGAGGTGATCTCCACTCATTGTCTGTCCTAGAGATGAAGGCAATGGAGGAGAACATTCAAGAGGCTTTGAACAATGGGTTTATACATCCTTCCACTAGCTTGAGCCACGTTTTTCTTTGTCAATAAGAAATACGGGCAAAAACCCCGAATGAGGTCCTGAAAAAAGCGACAATTAAGAACGATGATATAATACCTCAGATGTCGTCAGTCTTTGAGAGAGTGAGGGATGCAAAAGACTTTTTGATACATTATCTAAGAAAGTATTATCATTTTGCTCACAGATGCTTGGGGATGTCTAAAAAACACAATTTACCTTCCCTAGTGGCCATTAAGAATGCCTGCCGATGCTATGTGGGCTATCAAACAATCCAGCCATCTTTCAAGTGCTGGTGAGTGATATTCTAAGAGATGTCCTTGAATGCTTTTGTTTTTGTGTACATTGATACCTGAACATTTTGTCTGAAGCAGAATACGTTTGACATGTGAAACACGACGTTGGAAAAGTGCAGGTTTTATGTAGTAAGCATCTTTCCTGGGGTATTACATATACCCAGCAGACACATCTATGGATAGTGCCAAGATCAAAGTTGCCATGTTTCATCAAGGAATATACCTCAGAGACTCGAGTAGGGGAAGGGGTGTTGTAAAGTTTTCCAAGAGATAGCAAGGTTAACCCGCACACACATTTCTCACTTTTTTCCGGAGCCCGAATAGAATTATGATGTGGGAAACAGAACTATTTGTCATTATGTTAACTTTAGATGAGTGGAGGCCCTGGTATGAAGGAGCCACTCCCCCCCTTTGTGGTATGGCCCGACTAAGAAATCTTGCCTTTATTCACATGCCAAAAAGGCCTTAACTTCCACTAGATGAGCCCCTATTTTTCACTAGGGTTCAATTTCATTCAGACTACTGCCAGGGTCTAAGGATACTAAGGCAGATGCTCTCTTTTGTCACTTAGTAAACCTGACTTAACGCCGCCCTTATCTTGCTCATTTGTTCCAATGCTTTTGTCCCTTATAGACAGCATCAGACAAGTGCAACTAATTGAGTCCGATCCTGGCAATTCTCCTTGGGGGTGACTGTTCATTCCATCTTAAGTCTGATCTGAGCTACTGCAAATAATCCAAAGTTAATGTATCACCCAAGAGTAGGTATTACTTTGAGTAAGACTTTGGAGTTACTTCAGTGAGGGTTTCTGTGGGTGAGAATGGACAACGATGGCAGGGCTTTCATAGCAGCCTTCATAGTGTGCACCTGCCGCCCAGAGAGCACTAAGACTGCTTACCCCATATGTGAACCCCCACCTACTGTGGTGTCATGCATTTTTCAGCGTCGTATTGGACTTGCTGGAATCCCAAGCAAGTCGAAATGCAAGTGACAGGCATCTTGGTACTTGAACCTTTCTTTTTCGTGGCGTAGGTCCTTATGTTTGTTGCGTTTATGTGTATTTGGATCGGTGATAAGGTCTTTTACGGAAACCCCGATTTTGCATGATTGTATATACGGCATTTAAGAAGTTGATGTTTACGAAATTGGCTTTAAATAACATTCTATTTTTAATTGCGAAGATAAAAGCATGCGGCTTTATGTGAAATGCTTAATTTTGTTGGCGTCACGGTACTTTGATGTTTGGCTTTTGCATGATCAACAATACTATGTTTTAGTGAACCAGCATGTGTGGATGTACACATTTTATACCTAACTTCTCTTAACTAGCTACGATTGCACCCTTTCGCATTTTAAGAAATCGTTGTTTGTGAAAGTGTTTTAAAGTTTTCACTGTAAAAGTTGTCTCTAAATCCTTTTATTATGGGTTTTCATGACAATATCAAACTATAACGTAGGCTACGACATGGGGAGGTGCTGTATTCTAATTGGTTCTTTACCTTAACCGATGTTTTAGCAAGTCTAGCCTGCCCAAACTTGTTATGATTGCATGTTATACCTAGAATTAGCCTGGACATGCCATGATTGCATGTATCACATTTAAATAATGTAATAATGTGCTTATATTCACAATTATTATATTATTATCAATTAGGAATAATAGACCACAAAGGTGGGGGCCAGGAAGTTACCCACCCAAATGGTAACGTCCCAGACATGGCTGCGGCATGATAGCAACATGCTCGGACATGATAATGTGCTGCTGGAGACATACCCGGACATGCCTGGACATGACGGAGACATACCCCAGACTTTTTTTTTCCCACCACACCACATTCCAGAAACATGACACTGCCCAGGTGGACAAGTGGAGGGGGGCCAGGAAGTCTTCACTCAACCATCCCAGCATTTTTCTTTTCGCAACACCACATTCCAACCTAAACATCACATGATTACCACATAAGCTTTTCCCATTAGCAACACGGCATCATAACATAAACACATAAATCAGGGTGATATCCTCACCTTTTGACATTTATGAAATATGGTAATAAAAAAAGGACACGTCCACTATAAATCAAGGTCATGACCTCACCTCTTGACTCCCATCAATCGGATCCACCCCCGTGACATAATTGGACACGCCCCCGTGGCATAATAGGACACGCCCCATGATATTATCGGATACGCACCAAGTGACGTCATTGGATATGCCCCGGAGACGCCCCTCTCCACCCCCGTGACCTTTTGATCTTTAGGTAATAAATTAGGTCATAAATTTCTTTTTGACATTATAAAACCCCATTTCCAAAAAAGTTGGGACACTTTCTAAAAATGCAATAAAAACTAAAATCTGTAATTCGGTATTTCACTTGAACCTTTATTTAACAGGCAAAAGGACAAAGAAAAGATTTTCATTGTTTTCATAGCCAAACTTAATTCTATTTGTTAAACATAAACAAATTTAGAAATTGGTGCCTACAACACACTCCAAAAAAGTTGGGACAGAGGCAAGTTTACCACTGGGTCACATTGCTTTTAATTATACTTCTTAATCGTTTGGGAACTGAAGAAACTAATTGTTGCAGTATTGCAAGGGGAATTTTTGCCCATTCTTGCTGTATACAAGACTTGGGCTGCTCAACAGTCCGTGGTCGCTGTTGTCTGATTTCCCTCTTCATGATGCACCAGACATTTTCAATAGGAGGCAGATCTGGACTGCAGGCAGACCAGTCAAACACACAGACTCTATGTCTACAAAGCTGCACTTTTGTAATTTGTGCGGAATGAGGCCTGGCATTGTCCTGCGGAAATATACATGGAGTTCCTGGGAAAAGACGTCGTCTTGATGGGAGCATATGTCTCTCTAAAATTCCAATGTAAGCCTCCGCATCAATGGTGCCTTCACATATATACAGATCCCCCATGCTGGGCTTCCTCTTTGCATAATACAGTTTCGGGAAGCATTTCTTGATGCAGTGGCGTAATGTGTTAAGCGACAATGATTTCCCAAAGTACTCCCGAGCCCACGTGGCTATGTCCGTCACGGTAGCATGACGGTTTCTAATGCAATACCCCCTAAGGGCTCGAAGGTCACGCACGTTCAGCAGCGGTTTCCACCCTTGGACTTTACACACAGAGATTTCTCCTGACTCCCTGAATCTTTTCACAATGTTATTAACCGTAGATGGTGACAGACCTGAATTCTTTGCTATCTTGCGCTGAGAAACATCGTTTTTAAATTGACAGCTAATTCCCTCACGAAGTTCAGTACAAAGTGGTGAGCCACAACCCATTTTTGCTTGCAAAGACTGAGCCTTTGGTGGATGCTCCTTTTATACCCAATCTTCATACCCACACCTGTTACCAGTTAACCTGCTAATTGAGGAACCTTCCAGAATGTTACTCGTATTCCCTTTTCAGTCTTACTTTGCCTCTGTCCCAACTTTTTTGGAGTGTGTTGCAGGCAACAATTTCTAGATTTGTTTATGTTTAAGAAATAGAATTAAGTTTGTCTGTGAAAACACTGAAAATCTTTTCTTTGTCCTTTTGCCTGTTAAATAAAGGTTCAAGTGAAATACCGAATTACAGATTTTAGTTTTTATTGCATTTTTAGAAAGTGTCCCAACTTTGTTGGAAATGGGGTTGTATGATTCATATTATCTCTCCAGTCACAACAGGTATTGTCACGTCTACATTAAGAAACCATGACTGTGATGTTGAGAGCTCTGTGATCTCAGATTTGGTAAAAAAAAAAAAACCTCTGCCATTTAAATTCCATAAGTATAGCATTAAGCACAGATGGACCATTTGTCAGTTCATATAAGACGGGAGCATTCATAAAGGAACATTTCTCTGTTGTTGAACCGGTGGAGCATGTTCTTGATGAACAGTGGAGAACCTTCCAGTATGTCTCAATATTGCCATCTTTGACTAATATTTTGCAAAGGAGGGATGTAGTGAGTTTGGTTTTCAATGTGAGTCTTTCTATAATGGCTCGTATTTCAAAGAAAATTCCTTTTTAAATCAAGCAGAATTAAAATTGTGCCTCATTCTGTATATTGATGATTTTGAGTTTAGGTAATGCTCTTGGGCATTTACAAAGATGATGTTGCTCCGGGCAGATGGGGCTCGTTAGTCCAGGAGGACTGCTCGTCTAGGAGAAGGAAAACTCTGATTTCAAACCTCAGCTGCCTTGCGGCTATACCCAGCCATGGGAAAGCCTTCGGGAGTTAACCCTGAGGAAAAATCCGGAGTTGGAGTCCCAAAGGCTGCTGGATGTTAACACTGAACCTTCTTTTGGCAACTCCTACAGCCAAGCTGGCTCCAAATGTAATGTTTTGCATTCCTTTGGATTGAGTCGGCACGGCCGAAAGGGTGGCCCTGGTCTCTGGACAGCACAAGGCCCTAATATACTGTTGCCCAGGCCTGTGCCCTGAAGAGGTCACTCCAGTCTCACCTCATGGTGCGAGCACAACACGGAAGGCAGCAGTTACGGGTTATAAGTCCCTGCTCAACTGGTGTAGAGCTGGATGCCACGGGCTGTCTTTGACGGTGGGAGGGATCCTTGTGCCCCATCGGTCAACTATTGCCCGCCTCGAGCCGGGCAGCCCCCGGCCAGTAAGGTGTTGACCTGCCACAGTCTGCCTGCTTCAGTGGGTGCCTGGAGCTCAGAGTTTTGCTCAACAAGCAGATTGTTAACCATGCACCAGTAAAATATCACTTGAAAAAGCTTAAGACCCCAGTTTTTCCTATCTCAAGCTGGAACGTATGAACAATGTGCACTGGACTGTCCTACGACCTGAAAGGAATTGAGGATGCTCGTAAGACCGCAGTAATTGATAGTGAGCTGCACAGACTGCATGTCGACATAGCAGCACTGCAGGAAACAAGGCTACCAGACAGTGGATCTTTGGAGGAAGAATATTATACCTTCTTCTGGCAGGGGAAAGGTGATGAGGAAACCAGGGAACAAGGAGTTGGTTTTGCTGTCAGGAACACGCTGCTCCACGTGATTGAAACTCCAACAGGTGGCACAGAAAGAGATCTCATCCTACGCCTTTCCACATCAGCAGGCATTGCAAACTTGGTGTGCATCTATGCACCAAACCTAAAAGCCACTTCCGAAGTCAAAGGTCAGTTCTACGAACACCTAGACAGCGTTGTTAACAGAATTCCAATGTCAGAGCACATTTACCTCTTGGGAGATTTCAACGCTAGGGTGGGTGCAGATCGAGAATCATGGCCAAGTGTGTTAGATCATCATGGCATAGAAAAGACGAATGATTATGGCCAGAGGTTACTTGAGTTCTGCTGCCATCACAGTCTGTGTGTTACAAATACTTATTTTCAGAACAAGGCATGTCTGAAATACCAGACTTTACCACAGTGCAGACTGTGATACTGACCACTCTTTGATTGTCTCAAAGGTAAAGCTCAAACCAAAGAAATTCCATCTTTCTATGAAGAAATGTCAGCCCAGAATTAATATCAGTAAGACCACCTACACAGATAAAAACAAGAAGTTCATAGTGAGGCTTGAAAAGTCCCTGGCTAGCAACCAACAGCAGTGCGCAGAAGCAAGATGGAATTCCCTCCGAAATACCATCTACAGTGTTGCCATCATGACTTATGGCAAGAAAGAGCGCCACAATGCAGACTGATTTGAGGCTGGCATATCGGTGTTAGAGCCAGTCATTGACGCGAAGTGTAATGCACTTATTACTTATAAGCATGACCCAAGTGAGCAAAATCTACAGAAACTGAAAGATGCCCGTCACAGGGTCCAACAAACTGTTCATTGCTGAGCAAATGACTACTGGCTGCAACTCTCAGGCAATATTCAGCTGGCATCAGACACTGGCAACATCAGGAGTATGTATGAGGGCATTAAACAAGCAATAGGTAAGCAAATGAAGAAGTATGCACCTCTGAAGTCTAAGACAGGAGAGGTAATCACAGACAAAAACAAACAAATGGGTTGATGGGTCGAACACTATCTTGACCTGTACTTCATAGAAAGTTCTGTCACTGAAGTAGTGTCAGATGTCATCGAAAACCTGCCTGTCCTCGAAGACCAAGATGCAGAACCAACTGTGGCTGAACTTAGCAAAGCCATCGATGCCCTAATATGTGGAAAGGCACCGGGAGAGGACTGCATACCACCAGAGATCATTAAATATGGAAGGCCAGCTTTACTACAGCCACTTTATGAGCTCCTGTGCCTCTGCTGGAGGGAAGGCAAGGTACCACAGGACATGCGTAATTCCAAGATAGTCACCCTGTATAAAAATAAGGGTGATGGCAGTGACTGTAACAGTTACTGGGGCATCTCCTTGCTGAGCGTTGTGGGCAAGGTCATTGCCCATGTGGTTCTAACTCGACTGCAATTCCTTACCGATCGCATTTATCCAGAATCACAATGTGGCTTTAGGGCTGAAAGATCCACAGTCGACATGATCTTCTGTATACGTCAGCTTCAAGACAAATGCCGAGAGCAAGGCAAACCATTATACATTGCATTTATCGACCTGACCAAGGCCTTTGACCTTGTGAGTAGGTCAGGTATGTTTCAGCTGCTAAAGAAAATTGGCTGCCCCTCCCAGTTGCTTAGTATTATAATCTCCTTTCACGAGGACACGCAGGGTGTGATCAGCTACGACGGGGACATTTCCGACCCCTTTCCGATCAAGAGCGGTGTGAAACAAGGATGTGTCCTTGCACCGACTCTGTTTGGCATTTTCTTCTCCATACTTCGCATTCAAGGGCTCTGTCGAAGGCATCAATTTACATACCAGGAGCGATGGGAAGCTGTTTAACTTAGCTCGCCTAAGGGCAAAGACCAAGATTCGCACAATCCTCATTAGAGAATTGCTGTTCGCTGTTGATGTGGCCCTGACTTCACATACAGAAGCGGCCCTCCAGCAGCTGATCAGCCGTTTTGTATATGCTTGCAGGTAGTTTGGGCTGGCTATCAGCATTAAGAAGACCAATGTCATGGGCCAGGATGTCCCTTCTCTACCCTCAATTAGCATTGACGGCGCAGTGCCCGAAGTCACTGACCACTTTATTTACCTGGGTTCCATCATCAGCAGCAACCTATCACTCGATAGTGAAATCGACAGGCGGATTGCCAGAGCTGCTGGTGTGATGGCCAAACTGAGCAAGAGAATGTGGACCAACAACCAGCTGACCTTGAACACCAAACTGAAGGTATACCAGGCATATGCCCTCAGCACCTTGCTACATGGCAGTGAATCCTGGACCACTTATACCAGGCAGGAAAATCGCCTAGAGACGCATCCTCGGTATCACATGGCAAGACAAAGTTACCAACACTGCCGTACTGGAGCAAGCTGGCTCACTGAGCATGCATCTTCTCCTTAGCCAGAGACGACTGCGCTGGCTGGGACATGTACATCGTATGCCAGATGGTCGCATTCCCAAGGATGTCATGTATGGCGAGCTGGCCACAGGACACTGCCCAGTGGGCTGCCCAGCACTACGGTATAAAGACGTCTGCGAGTGTGACCTAAAACTGACAGGCATTGACCCAGAGAGTTGGGAACAGTTCGCAGGCGACCGAAGTGGCTGGCGCTGCGTCGTTCAAGAAGACATCAAGAGAGGCGAAGAAAGACGCAATCAGCAGCTAGAGAACAGAAGGCCACGCAGGAGGCAGAGACAACAAACTCAAACTCCAGTTTCAAAATCCAACTTCGTATGCAGTACCTGCAGAAGGGACTTCCATGCAAAGATCGGATTGCTGAGCCACTCCAGATTTTGTTCTTAACAGCACTAAGATAGACTGACCACGGCACAACCATCATCTTTCAAGATGGACGGATGCCTACTACTGAATGCTCTTGGAACATCGTGCAAAGAGTGCAGAGGAACTGCTGTTTATTGAGTGCTGGCAAATATTCCCCCACAGTCATGGCCTGCCCTGACTTCAATTTATTTAACCATTCTTTGCAAGGCAGATCATGCTAAGAAATATGAATATGACAAAGTTCTAGAGCTGCTGTTAACAAACCTACAAAGCTTTGAAGAGCATGGATTTTATGTTTCTTTTTAGGAAAAGTCATTAAAGGTATTGTGTTCACTATAGCTGCTGATAATCTTGGAGCTCATTCAGTGGCTGGATTTCCTGAAAATTTCACAGGATCCCACATCTGTAGATTTTGTATTGCAGAGTGCTCCCAGTTACAAGTTAATGAAATGCAATCAGGTACGTTTCCTCTCAGAACAAAACAGGAACATGCATTATCAATCAGCACTGAGCAATTCCTCCAACTCTTCCTCTTTCTCCAAAACTTCAACCCATTGCTTTTGGGTGAGAAAACAGTGTGTATTTACTGAAAAACTGAATTATTTTCATCTTTCAACTGGTTATCCTCCAGATGCAGTATATGACCTCCTTGAAGGAATTGTCCCTGTAGAACTGGCACTGTGTGCAGATACCTTAATTAAAAATAAATCTCCTTAAAAGAACTTAATCATTTAATCAGTAAATTCCCATGTAAATGGAGTGATAAGGAAAATTGTTCCCAGGAGATTCCACTGACTTTTGCTTCTCGGCAAACAGTAGGAGGGAATGCACATGAAAATTGCTGCTTGCTGCGCCTGCTTTCTTTTATTATTGGACAAAGAGTACCAGAGGATGAATCATCGTGGCAGGTGCTTATGACAGTGAAAGATGTTGTTGAACTTGTGATGTCACCAGCTCACACTGAGAGGAGCATTTCTTTTCTTGACAGCGAGATCTCAGAGCATGGGCACAAATATTTAGATGTTTTCCCTTAGGAGAAAGTCGTTCTCAAGCACCACTTCTTGGAACACTACCCACACTTCATTCAAGCATCACAAGGTCCCCTTGTGGCTTTATGGAGTATGAGGTTTGAAGCTACACACTGCAGCTTCAAGAAAATCGTTCGACAAACTGTTCTCGAATATTTTGGTGTCTATGGCAAATAAGCATCAGCTAATAACTGCGTACCATTTTCACGAGACCAATGAGATCAGGCCAACTCTCTCTGTGACAAAACTTTCTAGAGTAACTTTGGATGTTCTTAAGGAGGATATAAAAGAATCAGTTTTATTTAAATTCCCAAATGAGATATCTGTAAATTTGGCAAATAATGTGTGCTTTTTTGGGACAAATTACTGTACTGGAATGATATCGGCTTATTGTTCAACAGAAGGACTACATGATTTTGCCAAAATACTCCACATGATCATTTTTCAGGGCCAGCTGTTTTTCATTGCTAAGCTACAATGTTCTCGGTAAAATGAGCATTTAGGAGCTTTGAGTTAGAATCTTTAGGCAAAGTCGTAGTGCTTGAGCAGCAGAAACTCAGTCATGTGTACCCCTTGGCTGCTTATAGTGTTTTAGGAAAACTAATGGTTACCCTGAAACATCACATTTGTTTGTTATCATAAGTTGCTAATGTGAGGAAAGACGATGTCTCTGTTTTTTCTCCCATTTTTATTCAAAGTCATTTCTCAGACTATATAACTACGAGTTATTGTTGAGGAGCATGACATCTGCAAGCTGACCCTACCCATGGGTATTCCAAGTACAGTTGAGGAGCTTGAATGAAAAGTGCAAAATGCATTTGCCATTGAAGGTGATTTTTGCCTACACTTTAAAGATCCAGACTTTGAATGTCAGTTTGTCACCTCGACCACAACTGAAGATATCAAAGACACAATTTAAGTTGTAAAATTAGATCCAGCAGTCATCTTCACATTCTGTCCAGTTCAAGGATTCCACCCTGCCACTGGCACCAACCGAGAAACAGCTGATGGTCAGTCTTCCATGGATGATCACATCTCGAGTCACTCTTCTGGATCTTCTGCAGATACTGTAATCTTGTCCAGAAGTCCAGAAAATGCCGCTTATTCTTCTCTGCCTTGGCCAATTTCATTTGAGATTCCTGCATTTTTATACGATGTTGAACTGCTGCTTGAAGCAGGGAATGAAGCTTATCGAAGAGACAGAACCCTTTTCACCAACCCAAAGATTAGATCTGATATACTGGAGAAACTGGCAGAGAGTATTTTTTGTTATACAGCTTATCCCACAGATGTCCATATGCTGGCCATCATAGAAGCTCTTGTCCAGCAATACCCCTGCCTTAAGGAGCCTGGTTCTTTTTCATGCATGTACAGATGGCAGCAGAGTTTGAAACATAAAATGGCCAATTATCACTCCGAAACAAGGAATTGGAACATTGCCTGCCCTGAGCTTCAGGTGAGTTCATTAAAAAGAAAGTTCTCAGGTAAAAAAGCTACAGCCAACGGCATTAAAAGGCCCAAGAAAGCTAAAATCAACTATCTCCCAACTCCTATCTTTATCCATTTGGGGAGACTGAAGCAAGCTTGGAGGAGAGGGTAGAACTGCTCCATCAAACAAAGTTGAGAAACAATGAAAGCATGCCTGTGTTCAACAATGGGCATGGAGAAAACCACGCACAACACTTCTGAAAATAGACCAACAGGAAGGGCCAGCTAGCACCCACATTTTGATGAGGACAGAGAGTGTGGCTCTTCGCCAAGACTCTGCCTTTGTGGAAGCAGTGTAGGAACTTCTTCCTTTGTTCTGTTGGACTCTTATTTGGTTGTGACACACGTTCACCCTGTTGCCTACCTACCAGTTGGGTGGGCTGGGGTTGGCAGTATCTGCTGAACTGGGAATGGTAAGGCCCCAAGGAACACGCCTGGGTTCATGCAAGGTGCATTTTGGACATAGTGCTCATTAGAGACTTCCATATAGCCTAACCAGATCATCATTGGCCACCTGGACTAAGTTGTTGGGGGGTATAGTACTGTCTCCTGTTTTCCCGGAAGCAATAGCTTTCTGGAACCTTCCTGCGTGGGACTGAACTCCATGAACACACCTGCAGATAATTATCTGCTTCTTATGCAAGGGTTTGGATGTGCTGCTTCCTTTGGGGGAGGGGCATGGTGGTTCAGTGGTTAGCACTATTGGGGGTTTGAATCCCACCTCTGCTCTTTGTGCATGGAGTCTGCGTGTTCTCCCCAAGCTTTACCGGTTCCCCCACACGCTCCAGTTTCCTCTTGCAGTCCAAAGACTAGTGATTTAGGCTGGATTGGCATTTATAAATTGTAATATGTGACTGTACCCTACAATCAGTTGGCACTCCATCCAGGGTGTCCCCCACCTTGTGCCCTAGACTCCAGGCCCCTCTGTGACCCTGAACAGGATAAAGTGCTTAGGAAAATGTATAGATACTCACACACATTTCTGTAGTGTCTTGGCTTCATAAATAGTTCAAATAGTACATTTCTCAAAACTGCAGACATATTGAAAGAGACATAAAGCATTTGCTTCAAATGTGCTTTCTCAAAAAAATTAAATTTTCATATTTCAGTTTTTCACAGTTGCTTACAAACATTTCTGTCACTGATTTCCAAATGTATGCATTTTCTCACATAACTTCCAAAGAAGTTTGGCATGGGAGTAAATTATGAAAACTGAGATGAGAAACTGTGCCAGTTTCTGACAACATTGTGTTAGCATTTTTGAAAAATTGTACAAGTCATGAATTTATTTTGTAGTTTGGTGGCTTTTTGCATATATGCTCAGGACACAGTTGTCACAATAGAAACTCCATGCTACAGAATCAGGTTTGGTTATAGATAGTGCAAATTCCAGGAATTATCTTTGCAGCAAATTTCCTGGCTTTTGCTACATAGTGATTTGGCTCTGAGCAGTATGTTTCCAAGATATTGTCAAATTTTAATAACATTGTTAAATGATAATTGCATCACCCCCACAGATGCTGGTCCGAGGTCAAGGGATTAACTGGATTACAATCAATTACCAGCCACTTGGAGATAACTGACGGTGAAATTTATCACATGTGCATTTTGTGTGTAAGCAATTAGAAGTGACTTTCTGTTTTGGAAATGATGATGACAGCACTGAAAAAATGAATTGTGGTTCAAGAAGGGATGAATGACTCACAGCTCCTAACAGATTCATTGTGTGCTCATTTGGCAAAGTTTTGTTTTTGACTTTCTGCAGTGCCTTTCTAGTTTCAGTGAATATGATTTGGCGGGAATTGAATACTGAACTGAACACATCAGTGCACAATGAGTGCACATCCTGCTCAGCGCTTGATGTCATTTGAGATGAGACTGCATCTGATAACTTCCTCTAAAGGATACTTTTAACCTGCAGTAAACATTTACGGTATCCTCTAAAGGAAGATTCACGCATCATATAGGTTCTTCCTCTTAGATTCACACATCATATAGGTTCTTCCTCTTAATTGCCACTCAACCAATGTGTCGTCAGTCTGATGGTAAATCACTGGCCTTCTGCAAGTGTACATTGCATTTTTTCATACATGTTACACCGTACTTTGAGGCCTCGGTCAGCCCCAGCTATTTCCCTGCTCTCATTCTTTGGCTTCATTAAATATTATTACATTATTGTGCGGCCAGATATCACAAGTAGATGAGATATGCAATTTCAGTCAATGACCAAGAATATTAGTTCTGAACTTCATGTGTTTCTAGCTGGCTGGTAAACACCTGGTATCAAAATATATTTGATGTGCCAGCTGACTTAAGTTGAGGACAAAATGGTTTATGAGTCCACAGTACAAATTTCATTAGAATATATTACTTTTCCTGTTTGTTTTTTTCCCGTCTAAATGAAAAGCAACCCATGCAAGGATCCAACAAAAACACAGATCGAAACTCCTGTCGAGGTGTTTCTTTTGACTTGGCAGCAGTGGAGCTTGAGAACTGACAACTTTCGGGTGAGTTTTTGGATTTGATTTAGCATTGCTTGTTTTCTGAACTGAAATCTAGGGGAATGAGGTTTTGGAGTAGTGTGTGATTCATGTGAGGAAATAGATTAGTGTTAATTATGGGGGAAAAAACCCTGGGATTCTACCCAGGCACCTTCAGCAGTCCACTGTTTATATTTTTGCTTTCCTTAGATGATTCTTTTGTCAAAGTGACATATGTGGATTAAAGTTTATCTGTCATACAACTGAATGTTTACTGTGTTATTTTGAATGAAACATCCTGTCTGTTGACTAGACAAGCAGTTTGACTAAATGATTGTAAGATTTCTGTCAGGAGTACTATCTGCTTGACTGCTATATTTACCTTTTGCTTGCTGTAATAAGGGAAAAAAAATTATATTGGATGGCAAGATGGCTCAGTGATTAACTCACCTTTAATCCTGTTGTATTCAGTTCCCATTACCACCTTTGTGTCTGTTCGCATGTTCTCCTAATGTTCAGATTGTTTTTTTGCAGTCAAAAAACACGCCTTTTACATGACTTGACAACTCAAAATTCAACTGGCAAACCATCCAGATTTTTCCTTGACTTGTACCCTATGCTTCCTAGATAGATTCCAGGTTCACTGTAACCCTGCACTGTACAAGTGGTCACGGAAAACGGATAATGATAATTTGGGAAATGTATTACCATTTCTGTAAAGTGTATAGATTACACCTACCCACAGTTGTATAACTTCCTTTAATTAATTAAAAGTAATGAATCTGGATGCATAATGTATAAAGCAAAACATAAATGGTGTCATTTTTATAGACCTTCGGAGGGCATCTGCATCATTTGCAGCAACCATGGTACAAATCACTGAGTATGATTTTGTTGCATGATCTAATCACTGTATGATTCTCTGTTGATTGGCACTGGTGCTACTTTATTCATGGTTCCCAGTATACAGACACCGGTATTTGTTGTGCACTCTGACCAGGGGCCCATTCCAGAAAGTGGGATTAGCAAATACTATAGTCAAATTTGAATTCTGGTTGGAGAAATTCCAGGAGATTTGGGGGATCAACAAATCCTGAAGTTGGGATTTCTGTTTTCACAAATCAGAATTCAGGTTAAACCACAGGATTTGTTAAACCTGCTTTCTGGTACAGGCCCCAGGTCAGAAGTCATGCAAACTGTTAGTATAGCTTATCACGCCCTTTGAAACCCATTAAATGACATCTTCCCTCTTATACTGCTAAGGTCAGTATGCCTAAAATTTCATATGAAGATGATAGTTGCTCAGTAAGCTGTGACTTCATGTGGGTGGCTGCATTACTTCCACCTCATCCATTCATTGGCCAGTAGGTCTGTGAATTTTTAGAAGTCTGAACAGCAGGTACTCTTGATATGGGCTGTTTTCCAGCCTAAAGCTGGAGCGTTCCGTTGTAGGCCAGCCCACCTGTATCGAGTCTGATGTCACAGCAGGGCCTAGCAAGTCAGACATTGCCTGGAACTGCCGGCGTGGCGCTCAAGCAGAGACACACTCAGCTGGCAGAAGGCAAAAGGGACCTGCGTGGCCACATTCCCAGGAAGGGGAGAACGTTCACTAACGGTTCAGCTGAATTTCACAAAAAAGGAAAAAGAAAAAAAAACAGGAAAATGAATAACTAATCAAACGTAAAAATCAAAAATATACATCTTGTTGTGTATTGTGCCTTTTATGCCACCTAAGGTGATAACACAGATGAGTCTAAATGAGTCAGTGAGTGGAGGGGGTCAGCTGGATGGTTAAGGCTTGTGTTATGCATCTCGAGGGTGTAAGGTTAAACTTCCTAGCTTGGCGTAGGCCCACTTCCTGTCTAGACTGTGAATAAGGCAGTGGGCTACAGGCCTCACTGCAACCTGTCCAGATTTTTTGGGGGGCTGGGGAAGTGGGTTTGGCTCCTGATTTAACTTCCAGCTGACGCTGAGTGGATCAGCGAGTCTCACCACTTTAATCTCACCTTCCTTTTTTTCCACTTTTACCCATCATGAAACATCCTCCGCCATAAGTGCTGGTTATGCAAAGACTCCTACTTTCCTCGGCGTGCCTCCGAACCCTGGCTGTACCATAAGCACTTGTGGAAAAACAAAAGGACGAGGTATCCGGAGGTTGTAACTCAAGCCCTCTGCTGAATCCTGTGCCAGGAAGGATTCCAGAAGGGGTGAGACATGAGTCACGTTCCGACGGAAAGGTCACTGAAACAACACACGATACACGACTTAGCAGTGTGTGTTACAGTGTATGTTATGGTATGACAAAATGAGCTTGAATAGCAGAAATTTCCATCTGTGTCTCAAGAAACCCATGAGCTCCATTTGATTCTACAGGGAACTCATAATGAGAAAAAAAAAAAATTTACTTTGACGTTATTGATAATCTTTATGTTCTAGTCTGTTAATGTGTTCTAATCTATTGTGTGTTCATGTTGGGAGTTGGCATGGGGGGCTTTAAAATATTCTTATCTGCGCAAGGTGGGACTAACAGAAAATGCATCTGCATAATTAAGAGCCACTGATTTAAAAATCAGTTTTGAATTACAAATTACGGCCACACACGATGACTTAGTGGGTAGCACCTTCACACCTCCATGGTTAAAGTCACAAGTTGTGCCCTTTCTCTGTTTGTGTGGATGTTTGTTCTCCCTGTGTTGTGTGTGTGTTTCCTCTTGGGACTACCATTTCCCTCCACAGTCCAAAAACAAGCAATTTGGGAAATTTGCATCAACTCTCATAGCATGCATGTGTGTATGTGTTTGAGCCCCACAATAGACTGGCATACTGACATATAAAGGTCATACTGTAGAAACCCGATTTAAAATATCACTAACGTCTTTAAGGAACCCGCATCAAGCAAAGCTACAGTCTGAATAGTACTATTGTACTATACTATAGTACTATAGTCTGTTTTTAAAAAACTGGTGTTTATGTTAAATGTCTTATACATTCCTCGGCCTCTTTATTAAGTACAACAGCCTGCTACTTCAAACAACAAATCGCCTTGTCGCAACTGAATATATACGGGATGCTGACAAGGTCATGAGGTACAGTTACTGTGCAGCTAAGCATTATAACAGCTAAGAAGCATGATGTAAGTGATTTTAAACTTGGAATGACTCTTGGTGCCAAATGTGGTGGCTCCAGCATCAAAAACAACCTCACAATTGGATTCACATATTACAATGTCTAGAGTTTATAGGGAATTGTGTGACACACGAAAACCATCCAATCAGCTGCATTTCCGTGACGGAAAACATAATCACTGAAAATCTTGAAGTGGTTTTAACGATACGCAACTTTGCCAACTTCAGTCTTTCCGCCATCACACACAGCAATTCTGAAAATCGAAACGCTTCTTTTTTAACTGCAGGGAAAAATTGTGGCCGACAGGTATTTGTTACATCAGAAAAAGGAAGCCGTTCAAGATGACATATTCAGAGTTTCAGTCCTGGTCAGAAGATGAGGTAATCACTATGCTGCTTTGACTGGAAGTTTTTTAGTGATGAGATGTTTTTCCTGGGCTGAGCAAAGCCACAGATGGGCTGGTAAGAGAGTGTGTTCCACTCTTCTCATCTGACTTTATTATTATTATGTGCACATACCGATCTGCAGTCGACTCTCGGCTTGGATTTTGCTCAGCCTCTAGCTTGTTTTACTCATTGAATTTAGGCACTACCCCCCCTGGCCTTTTCTTTAGCAAGGAGGAGGGGGGAGCCCCCCCAGGAGTGCTTGGACCCTGGAGCATCTGGCAATGAGGTTATAAATACAAAGGTATGTGATCATCATAGACGTGGGTGATAAGACGGGTCAGAGGGTATTGTCACACCTCAGGCCTCTAGTGTTGTAGGTTTCAATGCAGCTCCAGTGCTGTATACATGGATTTGACATGTTCTGCCTGAGTTCAGGCGAGTGTCTTCCGGCTACTCCACCAGCCTCCTAAAGAGGTGTTCTTTTGGCTGAATAAGACCCTGTGGTGGGATTTGTGTTATCAGGTCGCGCGTACTCAGTTAGACCCATAGATGTGCTAAAGGTAACTAGACAGTACTTGGAAAGCGGTTATCGACAATGCATAAGTGATGGAGCTGTTAAAACTGTTTACCAGCCGCCTCCATCCAGAAAACATGACACAGTTAGTAATAAGGCATTTGCATCAAAGGATTTCGGATAGGTTTGGTACCAAAGAATATATTTCACCTCCTGGAACTCCAATACAAGTGCCTATAGCAATAATAATAATAATAAAAATTATAAAGGAACGGCAGAAAAGGATAAGGAAATGCTTAACAGCACCAGTATTTTGGAGAAAGAAGAGTTGCACTACACCGCTCAATCAAGAATGCTGGTGTAAGCCAATGATGAGCTAAACACATGGCAGGGTACGTTTTTCCCATCTGCCCCTGCTGTACACCATCGAAACGTTGACATACGTGGCAAGTAACTCTATCGATCCAAATCTGAAAAAAGGTGCTCTGCAAGGACTCCTCACGTCTGGTGGTTAGTCTTACGGGGGATCAGATCCCATCCTATTTTGTGATATCTCTGTTCTAAAAATTGGTACAAACAAATATTTCGGTTGGCCCCATTTTTAGCTGTAGCTCATTTTTCTGGCTCGCTTTAATCAACAGCTTCTGGGAGGAAATGTGCCAGTCGTTAAAAGAAAGATTAAATAAAGCCTTCTAAACCAGAGACAGTATCTGCTCTCTGGCTCTGCTGTGACATTAATGGAAAAAGAGGACAAGTTCTAAAACATGTGCTATATATATATATATATATATTTATTTCTTGTCACCTATCACGATTCGCATAATAATTTGACATTTAAAAGATTCCTAAAGGGCAACCTTTTAAATGTACAACTAAAAATTTTGGTAAAAATATACACACTAATGAAACTCTGACTGCCAGCATACCAAAAAACAAGGGAGTTTCTAACATAATTCAGCTGTAGATAGATTTTAGGGAATTGTCTTTAGTGCTAACATCACCATCTGTGGGACTTAATTTGATGTAAATTAATTTGATGCCAAATGGAAAAGAAAAAAAAAAAAATCCTGAATTTTGTCTATCAATTATTCACATACCGTTGGCATTTCATATATTTTGTTTTCACCATGTCTGAAGAGGGAAAACAGTTCAGAGCCGGTCTAGCCCGATGATATTGCACTCACACAACGTTAGCCCAGCTGAATTATACATCATTGGTAATGTTTTTACAACGTTAATGGAACATTGGAGGAGCAGTGTGCCGTGGCTGATCAGTTATCCAGAACAAATCTGACTTTGGCTTTATTTCCTCACAGCTGTTGATTCCCCAGTCCAATTTTTTCTAAAGCCTGAATGTACGTTAGTCATGCTCTGAGGGCCAAAAAGGTGAATCTCTCAGGTGAGCAGCAGGTAATGTATAAGTTATTAACCAATGTCCCTGGAAACCAAATTCTGTTGCATTCAGATTTCTTCGGGCCATAACACACTGAGGAATTAGAAATGTACCTAAATTGTATATTTCTTTAAAATATAAAGGAATGCATCCATAGCTGGATGCTTGGCCTGTTAAAAAGGATACAATATCGGAGAATGGTCCCCAAAGTCAGGAACCTCTGGGTTTCTTGCAGTTTAATCATTAAAACGGATGATTTATTCAAGTTGTGTACTGATCATTTGCTGGCAGATTCATTACTTAATATTTTTCAACTGCCTCAGGATTCGACTGTCCTCATCTTAACTTTTGGTCTGACCCTACATTACTGGTTTTATTTAGTGCAGTGTAACGTGCGTATTTTTTTTTCTCCAGGATGCAGTGCTATGGCTAAATGCTTGGTAAAGCAAACAACCAAAAATGTAATGGTGTTTTCTTGGATAACAAATTCGCCATCCAAAGAGTTCTGTCATTTCAGCAACAATGTTCAGCAGATGCTTCTATTTGTTGAGCAGGACTGTTGAAGTAAAAAGGCGACTGTCATTTGATGACTATTCTAACAAATCTAACACTGATAACTCTACTTAACGTGTTGCAGTTACTTATGCCCTGACTATAAGAATTTCTGTCGCTCTCTGGCTATTTTTGAATAATTCACAGAGAATCCAGGGAAGCCTCGTGTAAATGGAGCTCATGGTATAGAGAGGTCAGAGCTGAACAACATGTTGTTTGCGATATGCAGTTACAGCCACACGTTCATCCAGACCCATCCAATCGATTCACACGCCGCTGAATACTGAAACACACCTGTAACTCATCAACCCAAGTAATTGGCTTGGTATGAAAGCATCTGGTTTAATTCCTTGCAAAGTACTGGGTGACCTATCATACTGAGTGGTTTTTCTGGTTTCTTTCTTTTCCTCTTGTGATTTAGATTTGGCTACTCCCCATGTCAACTGTGTGACTTTCTGCCTGTTTTTGGACTATGGATTTGGATCATAACTTGGATTTGTTTGCCTTAACCAGATTTTTTGGATCCTTTGCCTGTTTGTGGACTATAATTCTGGAAATTAATTTGTTGCTCTTGAACTTGGATCCTTAATATGGATACTAAACACTGGTTGACAAAACGTCATATTCTTAAACAAGCCTAATAAAATTTCTGAAACACTGACTTTTTAGTTCTGGGTGAGCAGAAATTACCACAATCTGGTGAGCAACATTTAGCTGCCAGTGAGTTTTGTAGGGAAATTGCCTTGTTTTTTTTAATTGATCGGGTTAAAAAGATCTGTTAGTATGCTTTGTGGTCAATATCTCTTTCTGAGGCAGCACTCTTACCTGGGGCAGAATGGGTTAGTCAATATTGTTGCTCTCATTAAAAAGAAGTTCTGTTTTGACTCTCCGTGTCCGTAATCCCATGTGTTTTGATGTGATGTCTTACTTATTACTCATATGCTCATTCTTTTGGTGTGGTAAACATGTAAGGAGGGATGAGATGATTTTAAATTGGATTATACTGCTCAAACCCGTAGCATGGGAATGATGAAAGTGGGCTAACATAGAGCCGCACTGTAACAGTCTTCTCAAGTGGCAATCCCCCCCCCCCCCCCCCCCCCCCCACCCACACACTGTGTGGAAACCCGGAGCCCCACGCCGGCCGGGGGGGGAGAACGAGGGAACGGGGGGGGGGAGGGGGGGGGGGGGTGCCAGGGGGCAGAAATAGCTTGGGGGGGGTTGCTTGAACGTCCACCCATCTTCATCTCTGAACTTTGATGCTGAAAATAGTACTGGTGTCCATCTCAGCTGAGATCATGCTACTTCAGCTAGAGTTCCATACATGGGGGGAGGGGGGTGCATTCCAGAGAGCACTTGAAGAAATCAAAAAGGAAGAAATAACAGGCACAACAGCTCCCATTGCCAAATTGGGGATGCAAAGAGTCCTAAAGGAATTTCCATCCTTCTTCAAGTAAAAGGAAATAATCACCCTAAACCACATTTGTATCAGTGTTTATTCACTGGAGCTGTGGAATTTGCGATGAGGGGATAATCTGTCAATCAGATTATGTTACCTCTTCAGACAGGTTGGCACAAGCTGTTCACAGACCAGTGTGAAATAAAAGCATTGTTTTTTTATGGGTGCAGTTATGCACAGTGATTTTTATATTAAGAAGCATGAAGGGGTTATATGACACTAGATACTTGTTGAAGCAACAATATCTGAAGACTAACCAAATAGATTAATATTCAGATTTGAGCTTCGCATTGTGACGTACCCGAAGATAGAAAGCTAACTTTGAGTCTGAAACTTGGACTTTTTACCTTGGAATCTGGGATCAGATTTTTTACATGTGATATTCAGAAACAACAAATAACAATATGTATGCTTTCTTACAGCTGGAACATCATGAATAAGACAGGTTATGGGGGGCAAAGACTGAAATTAGCCAAATTTGGGAAGATTATTTCAGTAACATTGCTGAAATTCCTCACTGGCGAATCTGGCTTTCACACAACTCTTAGTAACCAAATAAGACCTTCAAACTGGCTTTGCCAACATTTAAAACAAAAGAAACCACTGTCGTGTCTCATTCCAGTATTAGGTAAAAAGTAATTATGCATGTAACTATTTTCTGAGAGTTGGTTGA
Organism: Gymnarchus niloticus; assembly: GCA_009936485.2. Classification (NCBI taxonomy): domain Eukaryota; kingdom Metazoa; phylum Chordata; class Actinopteri; order Osteoglossiformes; family Gymnarchidae; genus Gymnarchus; species Gymnarchus niloticus. The sequence goes on along the minus strand of JAACJT020000033.1, from coordinate 119,143 downwards.
ATAGAAAAGAATCTGAACTGAATGATACAGTATTTTTGTCAGTACAGAGATCCTATTGGGCTCTGACTCTTGCTATAAATGGAAATCAAATTTATTACAACCATGTTCTTGTTTATGCTTCTAATAATGCATCCACATAAACCCTGTTTAGCTGCTATATCCAGAATTAACTTTAAGTATTTATCCAGGCATTTTTCAGTAGCCCATCAAAGTTTAACTGAGCCTGCACCGGAAAGTTTACTATGTAAGCCTGGATGCACCCCTTACCACACTCTCAGGCAGCACTTATGCACAGAGAAACATTGAACTCAAACCCCCAGCTCATGTAACAATGCAATATTATAAGGCCATTATGCTATAAGAAATAGATGTCTGGATGCAGTTAAAACCTGTCAAAACATTTTTTCATATGTTTTTTGGTTAATCAATACCCAGGGGGGAAAAAAAAAAAACTTAAGACTTTGAAAATTAAATTAAGCCAAAGGGATTAGGCCCAATCTGTAAAATACCGAATATAGCTGACGATGATTAGAAACAGCTGTTATGCTAGACAGACTAGAAAACAGAACTACGTAATACATTTAATCAATCAATCAGTCCACAGGTACGGGGCTTCTGGGCTATCATCTAGTTCCCGAGGATGAAATCTCCAAGAGATCAGAGCAATTTAATTTTCAGGGTTTTCTTTTGGAAAAATAAAACACGTGGTACACTAAGAAATATGGTTTTTCAATGCACAGTAAAAGTATTCTCATGATCTCAGGTGCAACTTCTACTACAAGCACAGAAATTTCAAATCTTACATCCATAACATGAGCAGCTACTGACAAACTGTGACTCTGTGTCTGGGTGCAAAGATAAATCTACACTATTACACACACCTTAAATAAATGAGTTTAAGGTCTTTAAAAGGGGTGTATAAAGTGAAAATAATCCCTAACTAGACTCTGGTCTGTGATACTGGCACACACCATTAAAAAAGCACTTTGCAATGTTACAAAATGAATGACAAATCAGCATGAATAGACATGATCACCTGAAACTCTGTCCTGTGACAGCCAGTAAGTGTGCCTCCCCTGCCCTGCCCCGCCCCCATACGCAAATCAACAATTTCAGTAGTAGATGTGTTTCCTTTAGTTGTCTACCTGCATGATTAATGATCTACATGTCTTCCTTAATTGTTTATGCAGCACAGGGTAGAGTCAAGCCTTGAGCATAAAGCATAAAGATCCAAAGGACACCTATAATTCTGGTATTTCAACGTTATTTTGCATTCTGAATTACATGAACGTGCTCTGTTATATTCCAACCAATGCCTCTGACGCAATGGCTGCAATTTGTAGTTAATTATTTGTCCTATTTATACCATACTTAATGCTTTTTCCGTAAACTGATGCAATAAGAAACGGTACATCTTGAGTTCAACTCACAAATAGCTGCAATCATCAGGTGATCTTTATCATTAAAAATGTTTGAAAAAAAGGTAGGTGATTGCACAAACTGAGTAATCAGGAGAAGAAATTAGAACAAAAAGACTGCATAATAATGCTCCTTCAGGGAGTTGGAGACCCCTCTGCAATTTTCTTGGCATTTCTCCATATTTACCATGGTTACCTTTTTCTTATTATGGTAAACATAACTTCAACTTGACTTTTTCAGTTAAGAGGAAACTAAGCTTTTAAACGATTCCAGTTTCCAGTTAACAATAGTTTAATGTGACATAATTCTGTTTTAACCTGCAGTCACCAAGAAAGGTATTCTTGCTATTAATTTCTTTTACTAAAGATAGTATTTATTTGTTTGTTTGGTTCCAGTATAGGAAAAAATACATCCTAAAGACCTCATGTCGAGGATACTGTGACGTACTGCTTATTCCAAGAAGCCCAGGACAAAACACGGCATATATTTTTAGACTGAATGTGGAAAACGCAGTGCAGGGGAAAAAAAAAAAAAATCCTCATCAAGACAGACACCACACTCTCAGATCAGGGGCTGAAGAAGACAACTTACTCATTTGCTGAGCTGCCATCAAGAAGATGTGGAGCAGGACAGGAATGAATTCAATTTTATGTTTCAATGATTGAATCATCATACTCCCTTTTAGTTTTCTGTCAGGTATAACATATATCTAAACCTATATTAGGAAGAGCTTAATAATGATTTGATTTCATGGGTTATTGATTGGTTGGTTCTGTGCCAGCAATACGAGGTCATGTCATGGTAACTGAATGACAGCCTGAAGTTATCACACGGAGCTTGTTTCACAGCATACCAACTACAAATGCAGTACTGTTGAACAGCCTTCAGTCTATATTTGAACTCATCTCATGGCCATGACTTTTTGCGAGATAATTTTACTAGCATATTAGGATGACAATTAAAATTATGAAGCAAGCCTACCCATAATCCTCTTCTTCTAAGGACAAAATCACCGTGCTTTGTCTATAGCGACCACAGAATTTTGGCCCCAGGCATACTTTAAATCGAAAAACTTGAAGTCTTTACTGTTTTATAATTGCCCTAGATATGTAAGAAAATGAGGTCTCACATATTTGACTGTCGATTAGCAAAGAGTTAAAAGTAAAATCTTTCTGTCATTTTCCACTCCAATTTTTTCATACTACTCACAAAGATGAGTCAGTTTCACCCAATAAAAAGAACAATGCCTTCCATTTGTAAAGCGCAAAATTCTATTTTAATGAAATCAACATAACGTACGACAATCACATTAAAGCAAACCTTATGCATTTATTGCGTGGAAGATTTCAACTGGAAAGAACAAGGAAATAAATTTAGTGTGCGAATAAATGCATTGTACTGAGATAGACCTCATCATTCTACCAGGTCAAAAAAGTCACCCTCTATAACCACAAGAGGGAGCACTAACGTTTCAAAAGTGCGTGAGATTGTAACGCTAACGACTATTTTCTTCTGCAACAAAATATGCTATTTTTTTTTTTCCTTCTTCTTTTCATGGGTTTGCATTCGCTCGTTCTTTTCACATCAACATGATGGTATTTCTAATTTAAAGCAAGCAGACGCGTTTCAGGTTCGGCTAATGCGGGGCTGAATGATCTATTTTGGGAAAGAAATGATAGGACTTTGGGCACGCGCTATCCTTGTGAATGAAATAAACAATTTAAGGCAGTCAGGCAAAACCTCTTAAAAATAAATAAATAAATAAATATTACGGACACGGGAACTCAGACCGGTCGCCGGGCACTTTTACGCGTACTGAAGAGCGGTTAAGCATCAGCTGATGTACAGCCGCACGTCCGGGATGCGGGCATAAACGTACGCGGATAGCAAGCGATGATCTGGCGGCGACAAATTTGCGATAACCTGCGGTCCCTCCCCCATTAAACGTCACGTCAGTGGTATAAAATAAAAGGCAAAAAGCGCTCCTAGCCCGAGTTCCGAGGCATGTTGCGATCGCCGAGGAAGAGGAGAGACAGCGGTGAGCGGCTGCGGGCGATAAGAAAGAGGAAGGCGAACGAGGCTTCACGGACCAAAGGGAGACCGCAGACGGCAAAGGAATAGCTGGATGTGTGGGGAACAACTAGGAATGTGACATGTCAGGGGCTTTAATAAAGGCTGCGCTGTGACTGTACCAGTTCAAAGACCACGATTTGAAGGATGAAGCCAGATGTGCTCGGAATACGTAAACGGATTCCACCAAAAGGGCCATTTTTGTAAAAATAAATAAATAATAAAATATAGAAAAAATGGGCTTTGCTGGAAAACTATTGCCTAAACTGAATTAAGAGAGGAGGCTTATTTAGATCAATAAAAGCATACTATTTGTCATACTTTCTTGACCTTCTTGACATTTTCTCACGCCAAGACATCTCGGTAGATGGGAGCGCGCTAGTGTCCATCATTCTGAGGTTAGTTATCCATAGGGAAACATGCATCTGGGCAGAGCACTCTTCTTCCTGCTGCTTCTCAACTCCGTCACCATGACTTTCTCACTGTCCACTTGCGCGACTGTGGACATCGACCACGTTAAGAAAAAGAGAGTAGAGGCGATCCGGGGACAGATCCTGAGCAAGCTTAGGCTGACCAGTCCGCCGAAGCCTTTCGATTCCAGCCAGGTCCCATTCCAGGTGCTGGCTCTCTATAACAGTACCAGGGATCTGCTGGAAGAGCTGGGCAGGGACAGACAGCAAAGCTGTGGCCAGGATAACACGGAAACCGAATACTATGCCAAGGAGATATACAGATTCAACATGATTCACGGACTGCAGGAAAATAGTAAGTATTTTATATACGTGTAGTTTATGCCCCCCCTTCAAACATAACCTTGATTGTCATTGCTTCTCTCACCCACATTCAGGGACCTCTGAGCGCATAAGTGGTGCGGCATTTCTCTGCCTTTCTGGAATCCCGTATCACCCTTTGCGTTTCGTATCGCTTGGGTGCCAAAGCTGACGTGTGTGGCACCTGAACCTTTAACCTCGGGTTGCATGCAGGATTTTGGGAACGGATGGATAATAACCCCTTGCAGGTACAAAGGGGGTACAATGTGATGACGTTTTCCCGGTGGCTATCAGTCAAATCAACGAAGCGAGTCAGATTTGCTTACCAACGCCTGATATGAACACATTGGTAACACAAAAATACAAGAAAATAACTCAGGACTCTTATAATATATGGATGAAACCAGCTGTAGTATAGAATAATAATAATAATAATAATAATAATAATAATACTAATGTAGCAGTAGTTAGACATATTTGGGTACCCTTACATTGACTTAAATTAGCTTTCAGAATTCTCTGGGTATGACAGCATTTTGTCTGGTGATTTGATTATGGTATATAAGAGATCCGCTGAGAAATAGTTTTGTCGCGTTACTACTCTCTAACTTGTGCAAAGGCTATATACTGCAGGCTGACTTTCACTGGGTCAATTAAGTTAAAGCACTAAGTTGTTTAACAAAGTGATGAGGGATGATATTCTCTGGACTTTGGGGGTTGGGGGGGTGATATCCCCTGATTTGACCACTTCTGTTGTTAGGTTGTTCAATCATGAGTCATTCTGTTCCTCCCTTTTTCAACAAATCCAGTCCCTCTTTCCAGATGTCCCAGTTTTCCATACAATCAAGCCCAGACACAGTGAGTCGTAGATTCCCTGGATGGGGAGGAGATGTTAAAACCTCAGTTTTGGTGGCAGGATCCCCCAGGTCTGGACAGCAGGAGCTCACTGTGGAGGTTTAGTTATGAGGAAGGGGCCAGGCAAAACAGACCCCTGGAGACTGAGCAGTAACCCAGCATCCAGAGAGCAGTCATTGTGGAAACTAGAGCATCATTAATACCAATTGATAGCATTTTCGCACATCTTACTGATATTCCAGTAGTAGCATTCCTGTTTTGAAAAAGTGGAATAAAGGCAAGTTATGAAGTTTCAGGCACTGATGGGACCTTTGATGCACAATAATATTGCCAAGCAAAGATGTGGCCTTATTTGCCATTTTAGGGAATATTAAAATGTATTTAGTGAGCTTTTCCTTTCTGCTATTAAATACTTATTTTAACATTATTAACACTAAATTTCATTCAGTTTTCATGTACTGTACAAGGATAATAAATTAGTAACAATATATATTGTACCTTCTTAATATGTGTGCCAGTCTCTGGCCACCTTTTCCATGTAATGAAGACATACTGTATCCATTCTACACCAGTATTGTACTGTGTCCTGTTCACTGGCTGTTTCACCTCTTGAACGTGCTTCATCATCAGTTCATCCCATTCAGAGAAGCTAGAAATCACCTTCCAGACTTTGCTACATGATGGCTGCATACTTTTACTCTCCATTGTGGCTCAACTCCTCGTTCAAAGGAAAAAAAAAAAAAAATCAGGACAGGAACTAAAAAACGGTCGAAGCAAAAAATCTGCGAGGCATCACCACCACATGCCTGTAAAATAGACAAAAGATATACTTTGGATACCTTTCGATCATTCTAAGTCTATTTTTTCTTTATCCTTTTACCTTAAGCTATCTGTAATAATGCTGATAACCAAAGACAGCCAGGGGACAGTAGTTGCTGTGCCTGAAGAATACTTGTCACTAATACATTTTAATCTTAATTCCTCCCACCATACTTCAAAACACAGAAAGTTTCAATGGTGAGATGGCATGATAATCTGTCACTACATTAGTGTTGTCATGTATATTTTCATTCCATTGCGGTATCCCAATGAGTTTTGCATACCGTTCTTGGAATCAGAGTAGAGCCCGGATGGTTTTTAGAGTGGGAGATTTTTTTTTAATCCCTCTGTCTGACTGGAAAGCAGTTCTCCAATTACCTCAGCAGAGTCAAGCAGAAACTTTCCTGGGATTCTGGTGGCTCACCCGGTTATTTTCATCATGAGAGAATGAATTTTTGGTCATCTTTTTGCTTGTGCATATTTTACATCTCGTGTTCCGATCCTTAAACCAGCACACCACCTGTTGTTTGTGTGGTGTCATTTTCTGGACTGAGGTATTGATTATGTAGCCCCTACAACCTATGGTAATGAATGATACTTGCCTGTAATGAAAATAGCATAGTCTGTTGTAGTGCGATCACACCTGAATGTGGATGTCACTAATTATAAGAAATAAACGAGCAAAAAAGTTTTGATATAACCATTGCCCAACATCACTGTGTGCATTCAATCATTGCCAACTTTATCCCAATGGGAAGTGGCTTAAAACGCATTGGCAATTGACCACTGATGGTTTTATAGCCTCATTTCTTTCTTCACTAGTTGTCATATCATACTTCCAGGAATAATGATTTAAATCCAACCCCATTTTTGGTCAGTCTGAGTGTTGAGTTTAATCCTCTGTTTAGTGATTCTGTCCAGATATTCCAATTTCCTCCCAAATTAAAATGGCTAAGTCTTCAAGTAACCTAACGACCAAACTACTCTTATTCAGGGAATGCATTTGTATGCATGCAGCTATATAGTACCCTATACAGACAGTACCTCACGGTGTGCCTTAAACTCTGTGGGATAGGCTTTGTATCATAACAAGCCTAAATAAATAAGGAGTTACTCAAAACAGATGATTGGCTTGATCATTGGCATCACATTTATTTTTCAAAGGACTCCATAAAGCTCGTCTTTCAAAAAAATGAAGGCACTTGTTTTTATGTTCTAGCCCTCCATTTTTTGTCAGAGACCTAATAGGGGAGGGTGTCGTTAATTAAAAAAAAAAAAATGTTCGCATCATGTAAGCGGACACAGGGTGGTGTAAACGTGTCCAGCTGCTGTTACTGCATCCAACACATAAAACAAAAGCAAACTGAACTGGCTTGCATAAGCGAGAACTTTCTTGTATACAGAACATTTTTCACTTGCATCACTTAGCATATGTGCTACATTTGTTGTCCTACATTAATAAGTTTCTGTTGTTTTTGTTTGTCGATGTTCCAATAAAGAGACTCTTACAGATCTCATTCCAGCTGGGAATGTACTGGAGAAATTCAGGTTTAGTGGAAAGACCAATCCTTAGACCCTGAAATGACCTAAATGCTTTTCATCCGCTCCAAAGCCATAATATAAATTCTGAGAGAATTAATTGAACTCATGGGAGAGTCAATTTGAACTCTCACAGTTAATTTATAATGCAGAAAAGGGATGCATTCTAAATATCTGTGGCTGTATGCTCAGATAAAATAAGTTGTATTTCCCCTGAACAAAGGAATATGAGTGACCAGACACAGAAGAAATTTTAACAGCTCAGTCTGGTTGCGTGAACTCCCCAAAACAGGACCTAGAGGTGTCCTGCTGATAAGAGGGACCTACCAACACCAAGGGCATGGAAAAAAAAGACTACGTCTTGCAGAAGAAAGAGCCAGGGGAAACAGTACCACTGGGCGATGACCAGTAACCCAGTATGCAGAGAGCAGGCATGAAACAAGCCTGAATGTTGTACCACCCCAAATAATGGCTGAGTTCATCTTAGTCAGCAACTCGCAGTCACATTACTCCCAGCTGGAGCTGAGGTGTGGGAGTTAAGGGCACCCAAGGATAACAAAACCACACAGTCATGTCCTCTCCCTTCTTGATGGGAATGTTTTTCGTTGATCTTTGGGTGATTTCTTCTTTGGAAGTCGCCAAGCCTTGACAGGTGCAAACAAAGCAGACTGCTGGAGAAAAGGGACAGGAGGTTTATTTTTAAACCATTATGTAATGGTTCAGTGTGTCTGGAAAACAGTAATCAGCTTCAGGGGCGGCAGTTAGGGTTGTATTTGGAAGAACAGCAATTTTGCTGATAAATGGAATAGCTGTACGATGATGTCACCCTGAAAACAAACGACAATCATCCCAGTCCAGATTTCTTTTTTTCGTATTTTCATTTTTCCATAATTAAGGGTGTTCGTTTATCAGATAAACCTTCTCTGTGTTAGGCTTCAGTCTGACAGAACCAGGAGCAGTCCATTTTCTTCAGATGCCACTTGTGTTACTCTGAATGCTCTTTTACATGAAGTGAAAATGCAGTCAGCAGATCATGAGGAGAATCAGGAACAACAAGTTCTTTTAGTCTCATATGTAAAGCATTTTGAACTGCATTTCATGCATGAAAGGTGCTATATAAAGATATATGTGACATTATTATTATTATTTAGTCAACTGCCATACTAGCAATATATACAGCAGTACGAACTATGTTCACATCCACCTGTTCATCAGCAGTTGGTCTCCTGACTTTATTATGTCGTTTTGTACATGTTAAATATGCTGTATATTTAGTTTTATACAGAACAGTTTGTAAACAACCCAATAAATTAGGAAAGTGTGCTGCATAGCAAATATAGTATAGTAAGCATTCTGCCATGTAATGTATAGGTATGAAATGTTTGTCATTTTAGATTAATATGTCTCTTAAGTGAATATCGCCATGCTATGAAGGTGCTGATTTGGGGCTGAGGTTTAATAGTCTGATAGTTGGGAGTCATGATGATTTCTGAGGGAGGTTTAACAGTCTGATAGTTAGGAGTCACAGCTATTCCTGAGGAGTGCGTGTCAATTAGCTTCAAAGGCTTCCCACGTTCCACAGAGGGAAACCTGGACTGGAGTTTCTTGTATTATTTCTTTTAATCGATGCGAGTTTGCAGAGCTGAACGGCAGATACAGAAGATGCTGATTCTTGGTGTATTACATCACCCACCGTAATGGCGAGACCCAGTTAGATTTTTAGAAAAAGACGACTCTGCGTACTTGGATTTTAAGATAATGCAGCCACCATTAATGGATAATTTTATTTACCAGGATTTAAACAGCAAAGTTGTGAGAGGACGTGATGCTGCTAAAGAACCTAAAAGATAAATTTTTAGTTTAAAAAAAGGTTCAAATGGCTGGAATCTGTACTAGGAAAAATAGAAATCAAATTAGCAATAATTACATGTGATTGTAAATGTTTTACTGCCATAGTAAAAACTGAAGAGCATCATAATTGTTCAGCTGTTTTTTCACTCGAGGGAAAAAGTTAAGCATCCAGTTACTTCTACACTTTAAAGGTGTCAGGCACCTTTATTTAGGAGTCAAACTTAAAGCCAACTTTCCAGTGCAATCAAGGCTAGATATAATATGGCACAGGTCCCACATGGGCCTGGAACATGAGGAATGTCACACTTCCCTTAGACAGGGAAGCCTTTCGTCTCAGTTCAGTCTAATAGACAACCTGAGGCCGTTCAGAACAGCCGTCGCTCTGTAGCATTAGCTAGCTTTCTAAATGTGCTTAATATCTGAGAATGCATTACAGAAGGCTTAATAAGTTTAAAGTTGAATTTCTCTAAATATACTGCATCGTGGGCAGCGAACTTGCACGTCAGCTGTCAACATTTCTGTTCCCATATGCACTGAAAGTATGTGGAGAGGAAATCAGTGTGACCTCTAACTACTGTATTTTTCTCATCTCAGTGTCTCAGTTGCCATGTTTTCCCTTGCATTCAGTCTGCTGGTATATATAACTTTTCTTATTATCCGCAAGCCAGTCAGCCTCTCTGGTTAACTGTGCATTTGCTACGGCTCGATCTGTGTTTTGAAACGGTGAAATGAATTTAAGATCACTGCTAAACACTTACACGAAATCGTGAGAAACTTCCACAAGCCAGGAAACTAAACACAAAAAGGTTACTTCTACTATTTGTGGGAATGAAAAAAGTGCTATGTGGTACGCTATAGAAAAATGGGAGTAAACAGTGAATGAACTTATAAAGTATTTAGTGAATTGCCCATTAAATTAGAGGAATTATTTGTTCTTCAGCTGAGTGTTCAAGTGTTTAATCAGGACCGGGTTCAGAGATCTTAGTTTTGTAATCTTGAAATTGGGAACTTAAAGAGGCAAAAACCGTGTTCCTTAACCCCACTGGAATCTTATATCCATGCTCCGAGGTTACATTTCCCAAGATGCTCTGTGTTTTTGGCTTACGTACCTGGGTCTACAGAGAGGTGCTGACGAGGATGTTTGCTCAATCCTGTAAAATCGTCAGTGCCTTTTTACATCAAATGCAATCTTGCCACATTGCATAACAACATATCCTCCTGAGCCACAGTGTGAAAAAATACAATAATTACTATTTTCCCGATTGGCATTAATTCCAGAGTGTGTTGCCTCATCGGAACAATCATTTCATTGTGACATGGTAATGAGAGTTAAAATGTAATGAAAAAATCATGTAAGAATAAATAAGTAATAGATCATAGTCCTTGATCTTTGAAACAGACGCTGATCTCTGTTGTATTAATTGATTTATAAGTAATGCCCATAGCTGTCGTCATTTCTGTAAGCAACATTACTTCTTGTTTTTATTACAGTTTTCTCACCAGCGTAACACATACAAATTAGTCATGGAATGAACTGTCTTTGTAGATTTGGAGGCTATAAAGCAATAATCAAAATCCATCGTTGGAATAGTAAGACTGATTGCAAGGAATCAGAGGACTTAGTATCACTTTCACTGTACCAAAGGTAGAACAAAGTACTGAAGTTAAAAACTTGCCAAAGATGGCAATTTTGAGCCTAGCCTTAATTTCCAATCACCCCTCTCCAGCAGAGAAGGAGATTCAAAGCTTTTTTCTGCAATTTTTACAATTAAATTACTTATACCAGGACACAGAAGCTTAAGAATTTCAACTTCACAGTAAAATAATAATGATAAAAATAAAAATGCACCTTGCAGATATGCATAAGTCCATCCACTCCACATCTGCGGTATCTGCATGCACAGTATTTTGCTTGCATTCTCTATGAATGCGTAATGGTTTTGACTGTACTGTTATAACCTGTTATGACTTGTGAAGTCATTCACTGAGGATGTCACACTACAATGCGTAATGCCATCATGTAGCTATATTATGGGTGGGGACGGGAGAGTGTGAACTGGATACTTAAAGTTTGACCTCCATCACGCCTACAGATGATCTTCTTCGTTGCCAGAAGAGTGTCACCTCCAGGGTCTTTCGTTTCAATGTCTCCACCATGGAGAAGAACTCCACTAACCTCTTCCGGGCTGAATTCCGGGTTCTGCGAGTTCCCAATGCCCTCGCTCTGAGGAATGAGCAGAGAATTGAGCTCTACCAGGTGGGTACAGATTATTTTTTGGCGAAAACAAAAATGACCAGTAATGAATTATCTGTTTAGGGAGACGTCATACCTGATAACTTTTGCCAGTACGGTAAAGCAAAAGTAACGTTAATTATTTTTTAGCAGACAAGATGAGAGGAACCTGTTTGAACCTGTTTTACTTTTTATTTATTGAAGAATTATATGTAAATACTAGTACAGATTTATATCGTGCAGAACATGGAAGAAACGTGTCTTCTAGTGGCAGATAGTCGTTAATAATAGTTTTTCAACAACAGTAATGTCTTTTTAATCATGGTGGAATGGATGAAAGGAGATATTTGCTCTGAGGTGTTTAGTGAATGTTAGAAAGCTTCACGTGACTACATGTGAAGCTTTCTAAATTGCCTGCTTAAATTTCAAAGAAACACCATCTAGACAGCATTATGGTATCAGAGGGAACTTGGATCCAGATCTGGCAGCAGTAGGAGTCCTGATTGAATGTGTGGTATATCCCAAATTAAATTCTAATAGTACTTTCTGTGTTGTCTACAGTTTGTTTGTGCGGAAGATTCACACTGGAGTATCATTAGTGACATTGTGAAAAATCCTAAAGTACACTTGATTATTTTGCTTTCAGGCTTAATCCCACTTTGTGAAATCAGTAGGTAGATTGTGCTATTTTAACAGTTTAGTACTCATCAGTCCCACCTATTTGTTTGCTCATGCAGGCGTCACCAAGGCCACAACCCTGAACTTTGTGTGGTCCTGTTATTCAGTTACAGTGTTAGATTACGATCATTTTCTACTGCTGTTAGCTCATCAATCAATCAATCAATCAATCAATCTTTATTTATGTAGCACTGTTTCAACCACAATGACTACAAAGTGCTTTACAGCCATTTTAAAAAGTAGAGAAACAATACAATAGAAATTGAGAAAGTCAGAAATAAAAAAAAAAACATTAAAAGCATGAAAGAGTTTAAAATTAAAAAGTAAATACAGAAGAAAAATTAAATAAAAAACACATTAAAACTCATGTGGAACGTGCTCCCAGCAGCTACATGAAATAATGATCTTTCACTGTCTCCAAACAGTATATATTCAGTTCCAATCCACACTTAACTGGTGGTGGCAGACTTTATAACAATGGACTTACTGAATATGTCTCAATCAAGAGCATGGTGTATTGTCAATCTGCCCCCTTCAGAATTCCCACCAACTTCCTGTGGCATTTTTTGAATTCTGCTTTAAATCTATGTACAAACACAGTGTATTGTTAAAGTGTTTTTGCTTATAATGTTCAGATGGCTTTGTTTACTTTATGGCATACACTGTTCAATGGCAGATTCTTAAGCCAGATGAGCATATTGCTAAGCAACGCTATATCGGGGGCAAGAATGTGCTGACTAAGGGAACTCCAGAGTGGATCTCCTTCGATGTGACACAGACGGTGCGGGAATGGCTAAGGCATCAAGGTGTGTGGAGAATGGCTTACACTGTCACCTGTCCAGCAGAAAGCAATCTTCTACTTAGGCAAGAAAATTGACAAAGTCTGAGAACCTTAAACCTTATTTATTCAATATTCAAATGTATTTTGTGCATTAATAATGATAATACTAATTGTCAAGGGAATGTTTTCCTTTGGAATTTTGTGAGATTACCTGATGAACGCTATCTTGTACTTGACATTTGGACAGCTTTTCCCTAAAGTTCCCTAAAATTAAAGTCAGAAGCTAGAGAAATGGAAATGTGAGTGTTCTCCCATGATGCTGAGCTCCTCTTTCTCTTCAGAGTCAAACCTGGGTCTGGAGATCAGTGTTCATTGCCCTTGCAACACCTTAGACCCAAACGGGAATATCATCAAGAACGTGAAGGAAGTGCTCGAGGTCAAGTTCAAAGGTCAGATAAACCAGATGATAAATCAGGGTTCTGTCAGCACTCCGGCATCCAGCAATCAACAAGTGCTTTGTTCCTCTTTCACTGTTATTGATGGGGTGATAATTGAGGGATGATCTGGGAAAAAGAAAAACACATGTTGGTGTAATATCGTAGAGCAGGGTTTTCAAAGCACACGAAAATCAGAAATCGTACATCTTTTCAACACTTCACGAATGAATTTGTGTTGCGAATCCTCGCTCCTTAAATTTGATTCATTCGTGTTTATCTTAATAACTTTAAGCAATTTAAGTTCACCAGGAATACCAAAAGCTGAAAGTTTATAATGACTACATTCTGGAGTACTTGTCCTGCAAAATGGATAAACAGTTGGAAGATGGATGAAATAGCTGTATTTTTACTAAAAAATAAATTTATCAGAATAAATGATTATCAATCATTTATTTTCAGTTAATCAGGCAATAGTTGTCTATTGGATAAAACCGAAACATAAGAGTGAAAAATTAGTCCTGATCTAATATATTTTGTTCAAAGTAGTTTGAATTGCTCAAGCAGAGGCGTAGACAAGGCTAACCAGTTAAACTGAGCCAGCTTACACAGCAATCTGCCAGGACCCATCCTGGGGAAACATGATATATGAAATAATTCAGCCTTGTTTTGTGCTCAACATTCACCTATGAATTTGAAGATGATAGCCATTATTTTTGTGATGAATGTGCATTTTTCACAAATAGTCCTCCTTTTAGGACTTTCAAAACCCTTATTATATTCTTTCAGTATAAACAGTTCTCGGAGTTCAATATTTGTAAGGTCTTCCGGAGATCTTGGAATTTGGTCTGTTTAAGGGCTGTGTGAAGTAGCCCTTTGTTTCCTATGAGTGATTCAACAGGAAGGCTGCTCTGCCGAGGCAGTGCTCTGCCCTGCTGAGGATTCGGCATTTGGCAGTGGATAATCAAGGGTTCTCTGCCATGACCCTTTCCTGCCTTTACTTCTTGGCTCATGTGGGTTACCCATGGTGATGAGCAGGAGGGGATGTGGAGGAGGAGGGGGTTGCAGGTGGTTGTGTGCATGTGTGTGAGTGAATCTAAGTGAAAGTGGGCACAAGTTTTAGAAACTGTCTCCAGAAACAAGCAGCTCATGAAAAACAGATGTCACTACAAAACAATCTTTTTTAATGATGCTGTTTCTTTATTTATTGAGGCTGCCAAAACTGTTTGTTTATTGCCAATTTTTATCTACTTATGATGTCGGCTGGGTTCAGATTAGGAATCATTTATTGCATTAACGTAAGACTATACTCAAAGTTTCCTCAAAAGAAATTATGGCTGCGTTGGCTGCAGTGTGGGGGCCAGTGCAGGGGCCCTTATCCTCTCTCCTATCACACAGGGGTAGAGGGGGACTACGAGGAGCAGAACCACATGGACCCTGGCCAGTCAAAGCGGTCCAAGGAGCAGTACTCCCCTCATTTGATCCTCATGATGCTGCCACCTCACCGCCTGGACAGCCGATCCTCCTCGCGCAGGAGCAAGCGCACGCTGGACACCGACTACTGCTTCTCGTAAGCCCAAGCCCTCCAAGTCAAGCCCTTGCCCTGATTACCAAGGACAGGTGCACTAGTCTGTTAGCTATTTCCTTTTCATTTACTTCTATATGTTTGGCCATGTATTACAACAGAGTTTTGGCACATTGAAATATCAAATACAAAGATGCTTTGACTTACTGCAACTGCCAGACCATTGACCTCAATCACTATGTGTGCTATGTAGGGGCTTTATGGAAAAAAAAAAATATATA